>OY970823.1:70928478-71528478 GCA_963853835.1 Calendula officinalis | reverse complement strand
AAATGTTCAAAATTTCTATTTTTTATATTATTTTTATCTTGTTTTAATTGACTCTAACTTTTTTTATAATATTTTTGTTTGATGTTCTTTAACTTGTTGATCACTTTGGTAAATATAGTTTTTTTTAATATGATTTGGTATATTCTTGATCACTTTGGGGAATACGTATTCCCGTGCGAACGCAAAGTGAGTGTGATTTATTCGAATCTAATTATTAAAATTGTTTTATCAAAATGTTCAAAATTCCTATTTTTTATTTTATTTTTTTTCTTGTTTTAATTGACATTAACTTTTTTTATAATATTATTATTTGATTTTTTTTAACTTATTGATCACTTTAACTTTTTTTTTGTAATATTTTTTATTTGATGTTTTTTAACTTGTTGAACACTTTGGTAAATATAGTTTTTTTTTAATATGATTTGGTTAAATTCTTGTTCACTTTGGGGAATACTTTTCCCGTGCGAACGCTAAGTGAGCGAGATTTTTCGAATCTAATTATTAAACTTGTTTTATCAAAATGTTCAAAAATTCTATTCTTTATATTATGTTTTATCTTGTTTTAATTGACATTAACTTTTTTTATAATATTATTATTTGATTTTTTTTAACTTGTTAATTACTTTGGTAAATATAATTTTTTAAAATGACTATGTTAAATTTTTGATCACTTTGGGGAATACCCATTCCCATGCGAACTCAATTGAGCGAGATTTCATCGAATCTAATTATTAAACTTGTTTTAGTAATACGTTCAAAAGGTCTATTTTTGTTATATAAATTTTATCTTGTTTTAATTGATTTTAACTTTTTTTTAAATATTTTTTTTGATACTTTTTAACTTGTTGATCAGTTTGGTAAGTATAGTTTTTTTAATATGATTTGGTGAAATTGTTGATCACTTTGGGGAATACACATTCGCGTGCGAACACAAAGTGAGCGAGATTTATTCGAATCTAATAATTAAACTTGTTATATCAAAATGTTCAAAATTTCTATTTTTTATATTATTTTTTATCTTGTTTTAATTAACTTTAACTTTTTTTATAATATTTTTGTTTGATGTTTTTTTTTAACTTATTGATCACTTTTGTAAATATAATTTTTTTAATTTGATTTGGTAAATTCTTTATCACTTTGGGGAATACCTATTCCCGTGCGAACGCAAAGTGAGCGAAATTTTTCGAACCTAATTATTAAACTTGTTTTATCAAAATGTACAACATTTCTAATTTTTATTTTATTATTTATCTTGTTTTAATTGACTCTAACGTTTTTTATAATATTTTTGTTTGATGTTTTTTTAACTTATTGATCACTTTGGGGAATACCTATTCCCGTGCGAATGCAAAGTGAGCGAGATTTATTCGAATCTAATTATTAAACTTGTTTTAACAAAATGTTCAAAAGTTCGATTTTTTATATTATTTTTATCTTGTTTTAATTGACTTTAACTTCTTTTTTTTATAATATTTTTATTTGATCCTTTTTAACTTGTTGATCACTTTGGTAAATATAGTTTCTTTAATATGATTTGGTGAAATTGTTGATCACTTTGGGGAATACACATTCGCAAGCGAACGCAAAGTGAGCGAGATTTATTCGAATCTAATAATTAAACTTGTTATATCAAAATGTTCAAAATTTCTATTTTTTATGTTATTTTTTATCTTGTTTTAATTAACTTTAACTTTTTTATAATATTTTTGTTTGATGTTTTTTAACTTATTGATCACTTTGGTTAATATAGTTTTTTTAATATGATTTGGTAAATTCTTTATCACTTTGGGGAATACCTATTCCCGTGCGAACGCACAGATTTTTTCGAATCTAATTATTAAGCTTGTTTTATCAAAATGTACAAAATGTACAAAATTTCTAATTTTTATTTTATTTTTATCTTGTTTTAATTGACTCTAACTTTTTTTATAATATTTTTGTTTGATGTTTTTTAACTTGTTGATCACTTTGGTAAATATAGTTTTTTTTAATATGATTTGGTATATTCTTGATCACTTTGGGGAATACCTATTCCCGTACGAACGCAAAGTGAGCGAGATTTATTCGAATCTAATTATTAAACTTGTTTTATAAAAATGTTCAAAATTTCTATTTTTATATTATTTTTTATCTTGTTTTAATTGACTTTATTTTTTTTAAATAATATTTTTATTTGATATTTTTTAACTTGTTGACCACATTGGTAAATATAGTTTTTTTAATATTATTTGGTTAAATTCGTGTTCACTTTGGGGAATACCATTTCCGTGCGAACGCAAAATGAGCGAGATTTTTCGAATCTAATTATTAAACTTGGTTTAACAAAATGTTCGAAAGTTCGATTTTTTATATTATTTTTATCTTGTTTTAATTGACTTTAACTTCTTTTTTTTTTATAATATTTTTATTTGATCCTTTTTAACTTGTTGATCACTTTGGTAAATATAGTTTCTTTAATATGATTTGGTGAAATTGTTGATCACTTTGGGGAATACACATTCGCGTGCGAACACAAAGTGAGCGAGATTTATTCGAATCTAATAATTAAACTTGTTATATCAAAATGTTCAAAATTTCTATTTTTTATATTATTTTTTATCTTGTTTTAATTAACTTTAACTTTTTTTATAATATTTTTGTTTGATGTTTTTTAACTTATTGATCACTTTGGTTAATATAGTTTTTTTAATATGATTTGATAAATTCTTTATCACTTTGGGGAATACCTATTCCCGTGCTAACGCACAGATTTTTTCGAATCTAATTATTAAACTTGTTTTATCAAAATGTACAAAATTTCTAATTTCTAATTTTTATTTTATTTTTTATCTTGTTTTAATTGACTCTAACTTTTTTTATAATATTTTTGTTTGATGTTTTTTTAACTTGTTGATCACTTTGGTAAATATAGTTTTTTTTTTAATATGATTTGGTATATTCTTGATCACTTTGGGGAATACCTATTCCCGTGCGAACGCAAAGTGGGCGAGATTTATTCGAATCTAATTATTAAACTTGTTTTTATCAAAATGTTCAAAATTTCTATTTTTATATTATTTTTTATCTTGTTTTAATTGACTTTATTTTTTTTAAATAATATTTTTATTTGATATTTTTTAACTTATTGACCACATTGGTAAATATAGTTTTTTTTTAATATGATTTGGTTAAATTCGTGTTCACTTTGGGGAATACCATTCCCGTGCGAACGCAAAATGAGCGAGATTTTTCGAATCTAATTATTAAACTTGTTTTAACAAAATGTTCAAAAGTTCGATTTTTAATATTATTTTTATCTTATTTTAATTGACTTTAACTTTTTTTTATAATATTTTTATTTGAATCTTTTTAACTTTTAGATCACTTTGGTAAATATAGTTTCTTTAAAATGGTTTGGTGAAATTTTTGATCACTTTGGGGAATACACATTCCCGTGCGAACGCAAAGTGAGCGAGATTTTTTCGAATCTAATTATTAAACTTGTTTTTATCAAAATGTTCAAATTTCTATTTTTTATATTATTTTTTATCTTGTTTTAATTAACATTAATTTTTTTATAATATTTTTGTTTGATGTTTTTTAACTTGTTGATCACTTTGATAAATATAGTTTTTTTTAATATGATTTGGTATATTCTTGACCACTTTGGGGAATACCTATTCTCGTGCGAACACAAAGTGAGCGTGATTTATTCGAATCTAATTATTAAAATTGTTTTATCAAAATGTTCAAAATTTTATTTTTTATTTTATTTTTATTCTTGTTTTAATTGACTTTAACTTTTTTTTTTTTGTAATATTTTTTATTTGATGTTTTTTAACTTGTTGAACACTTTGGTAAATATAGTTTTTTTAATATGATTTGGTTAAATTCTTGTTCACTTTGGGGAATACCCTTTCCCGTGCGAACGCTAAGTGAGCGAGATTTTTTCGAATCTAATTATTAAACTTGTTTTATCAAAATGTTCAAAAATTCTATTTTTTATATTATGTTTTATCTTGTTTTAATTGACATTAACTTTTTTTATAATATTATTATTTGATTTTTTTAACTTGTTAATTACTTTGGTAAATATAATTTTATAAAATGACTATGTTAAAATTTTGATCACTTTGGGGAAAACCCATTCCCGTGCGAACTCAAGTGAGCGAGATTTCATCGAATCTAATTATTAAACTTGTTTTAGTTATACGTTCAAAATTTCTATTTTTTATATCAATTTTATCATGTTTTAATTGATTTTAACTTTTTTTTAAATATTTTTATTTGATACTTTTTAACTTGTTGATCAGTTTGGTAAGTATAGTTTTTTTTAATATGATTTGGTGAAATTGTTGATCACTTTGGGGAGTACACATTTCCGTGCGAACGCAAAGTGAGCGAGATTTATTCGAATCTAATTATTAAACTTGTTATATCAAAATGTTCAAAATTTCTATTTTTTATATTATTTTTTATCTTGTTTTAATTAACTTTAACTTTTTTTTATAATATTTTTGTTTGATGTTTTTTAACTTATTGATCACTTTGGTAAATATAGTTTTTTTAATATGATTTGGTAAATTCTTTATCACTTTGGGGAATACCTATTCCCGTGCGAACGCAAAGTGAGCGAGATTTTTCGAACCTAATTATTAAACTTGTTTTATCAAAATGTACAAAATTTCTAATTTTTATTTTACTTTTTATCTTGTTTTAATTGTCTCTAACTTTTTTTTATAATATTTTTGTTTGATGTTTTTTAACTTGTTGATCACTTTGGTAAATATAGTTTTTTTTAATATGATTTGGTATATTCTTGATCACTTTGGGGAATACCTATTCCCGTGCGAACGCAAAGTGAGCGAGATTTATTCGAATCTAATTATTAAACTTGTTTTATCAAAATGTTCAAAATTTCTATTGTTATATTATTTTTTATCTTGTTTTAATAGACTTTAACATTTTTTTAATAATATTTTTATTTGATATTTTTTAATAAGTTGACCACTTTGGTAAATATAGTTTTTTAATATGATTTGGTTAAATTTGTGTTCACTTTGGGGAATACCATTCCCGTGCGAACGCAAAATGAGCGAGATTTTTCGAATCTAATTATTAAACTTGTTTTAGCAAAATGTTCAAAAGTTCGACTTTTTATATTATTTTTATCTTGTTTTTATTGACTTTAACTTTTTTTTTATAATATTTTTATTTGAATCTTTTTAACTTGTTGATCACTTTGGTAAATATAGTTTCTTTAATATGATTTGGTGAAATTTTTGATCACTTTGGGGAATACACATTCCCGTGCGAACGCAAAGTGAGCGAGATTTCTTCGAATCTAATTATTATACTTGTTTTTATCAAAATGTTCAAAATTTCTATTTTTTATATTATTTTTTATCTTGTTTTAATTAACTTTAACTTTTTTTATAATATTTTTGTTTGATGTTTTCTTAACTTATTGATCACTTTGGTTAATATAGTTTTTTTAATATGATTTGATAAATTCTTTATCACTTTGGGGAATACCTATTCCCGTGCGAACGCACAGATTTTTTCGAATCTAATTATTAAGCTTGTTTTATCAAAATGTACAAAATTTCTAATTTCTAATTTTTATTTTATTTTTATCTTGTTTTAATTGACTCTAACTTTTTTTATAATATTTTTGTTTGATGTTTTTTAACTTGTTGATCACTTTGGTAAATATAGTTTTTTTAATATGATTTGGTATATTCTTGATCACTTTGGGGAATACCTATTCCCGTGCGAACGTAAAGTGAGCGAGATTTATTCGAATCTAATTATTAAACTTGTTTTATAAAAATGTTCAAAATTTCTATTTTTATATTATTTTTTATCTTGTTTTAATTGACTTTATTTTTTTTAAATAATATTTTTATTTGATATTTTTTAACTTGTTGACCACATTGGTAAATATAGTTTTTTTAATATTATTTGGTTAAATTCGTGTTCACTTTGGGGAATACCATTCCCGTGCGAACGCAAAATGAGCGAGATTTTTCGAATCTAATTATTAAACTTGTTTTAACAAAATGTTCAAAAGTTCGATTTTTTATATTATTTTTATCTTGTTTTAATTGACTTTAACTTCTTTTTTTTATAATATTTTTATTTGATCCTTTTTAACTTGTTGATCACTTTGGTAAATATAGTTTCTTTAATATGATTTGGTGAAATTGTTGATCACTTTGGGGAATACACTTTCGCGTGCGAACACAAAGTGAGCGAGATTTATTCGAATCTAATAATTAAACTTCTTATATCAAAATGTTCAAAATTTCTATTTTTTATATTATTTTTTATCTTGTTTTAATTAACTTTAACTTTTTTTATAATATTTTTGTTTGATGTTTTTTAACTTATTGATCACATTGGTTAATATAGTTTTTTTTAATATGATTTGGTAAATTCTTTATCACTTTGGGGAATACCTATTCCCGTGCGAACGCAAAGTGAGCGAGATTTTTCGAACCTAATTATTAAACTTGTTTTATCAAAATGTACAAAATTTCTAATTTTTATTTTACTTTTTATCTTGTTTTAATTGTCTCTAACTTATTTTATAATATTTTTGTTTGATGTTTTTTAACCTGTTGATCACTTTGGTAAATATAGTTTTTTTTAATATGATTTGGTATATTCTTGATCACTTTGGGGAATACCTATTCCCGTGCGAACGCAAAGTGAGCGAGATTTATTCGAATCTAATTATTAAACTTGTTTTATCAAAATGTTCAAAATTTCTATTTTTATATTATTTTTTATCTTGTTTTAATAGACTTTAACATTTTTTTTAATAATATTTTTATTTGATATTTTTTAATAAGTTGACCACTTTGGTAAATATAGTTTTTAATATGATTTGGTTAAATTCGTGTTCACTTTGGGGAATACCATTTCCGTGCGAACGCAAAATGAGCGAGATTTTTCGAATCTAATTATTAAACTTGTTTTAGCAAAATGTTCAAAAGTTCGACTTTTTATATTATTTTTATCTTGTTTTTATTGACTTTAACTTTTTTTTTATAATATTTTTATTTGAATCTTTTTAACTTGTTGATCACTTTGGTAAATATAGTTTCTTTAATATGATTTGGTGAAATTTTTGATCACTTTGGGGAATACACATTCCCGTGCGAACGCAAAGTGAGCGAGATTTCTTCGAATCTAATTATTATACTTGTTTTTATCAAAATGTTCAAAATTTCTATTTTTTATATTATTTTTTATCTTGTTTTAATTAACTTTAACTTTTTTTATAATATTTTTGTTTGATGTTTTTTAACTTATTGATCACTTTGGTTAATATAGTTTTTTTAATATGATTTGGTAAATTCTTTATCACTTTGGGGAATACCTATTCCCGTGCGAACGCACAGATTTTTTCGAATCTAATTATTAAGCTTGTTTTATCAAAATGTACAAAATGTACAAAATTTCTAATTTCTAATTTTTATTTTATTTTTATCTTGTTTTAATTGACTCTAACTTTTTTTTATAATATTTTTGTTTGATGTTTTTTAACTTGTTGATCACTTTGGTAAATATAGTTTTTTTTAATATGATTTGGTATATTCTTGATCACTTTGGGGAATACCTATTCCTGTGCGAACGTAAAGTGAGCGAGATTTATTCGAAACTAATTATTAAACTTGTTTTATAAAAATGTTCAAAATTTCTATTTTTATATTATTTTTTATCTTGTTTTAATTGACTTTATTTTTTTTAAATAATATTTTTATTTGATATTTTTTAACTTGTTGACCACATTGGTAAATATAGTTTTTTTAATATTATTTGGTTAAATTCGTGTTCACTTTGGGGAATACCATTCCCGTGCGAACGCAAAATGAGCGAGATTTTTCGAATCTAATTATTAAACTTGTTTTAACAAAATGTTCAAAAGTTCGATTTTTTATATTATTTTTATCTTGTTTTAATTGACTTTAACTTCTTTTTTTATAATATTTTTATTTGATCCTTTTTAACTTGTTGATCACTTTGGTAAATATAGTTTCTTTAATATGATTTGGTGAAATTGTTGATCACTTTGGGGAATACACATTCGCGTGCGAACACAAAGTGAGCGAGATTTATTCGAATCTAATAATTAAACTTCTTATATCAAAATGTTCAAAATTTCTATTTTTTATATTATTTTTTATCTTGTTTTAATTAACTTTAACTTTTTTTATAATATTTTTGTTTGATGTTTTTTAACTTATTGATCACTTTGGTTAATATAGTTTTTTTTAATATGATTTGGTAAATTCTTTATCACTTTGGGGAATACCTATTCCCGTGCGAACGCACAGATTTTTTCGAATCTAATTATTAAACTTGTTTTTAACAAAATGTTCAAATTTCTATTTTTTATATTATTTTTTATCTTGTTTTAATTAACATTAACTTTTTTTATAATATTTTTGTTTGGTGTTTTTTAACTTGTTGATCACTTTGGTAAATATAGTTTTTTTTTAATATGATTTGGTATATTCTTGATCACTTTGGGGAATACCTAGTCCCGTGCGAACGCAAAGTGAGCGTGATTTATTCGAATCTAATTATTAAAATTGTTTTATCAAAATGTTCAAAATTTCTATTTTTTACTTTATTTTTTTTCTTGTTTTAATTGACTTTAACTTTTTTTTTTGGTAATATTTTTTATTTGATGTTTTTTAACTTGTTGAACACTTTGGTAAATATAGTTTTTTTAATATGATTTGGTTAAATTCTTGTTCACTTTGGGGAATACCCTTTCCCGTGCGAACGCTAAGTGAGCGAAATTTTTTCGAATCTAATTATTAAACTTGTTTTATCAAAATGTTCAAAAATTCTATTTTTTATATTATGTTTTATCTTGTTTTAATTGACATTAACTTTTTTTATAATATTATTATTTGATTTTTTTTAACTTGTTAATTACTTTGGTAAATATAATTTTATAAAATGACTATGTTAAATTTTTGATCACTTTGGGGAATACCCATTCCTGTGTGAACTCAAGTGAGCGAGATTTCATCGAATTCAATTATTAAACTTGTTTTAGTTATACGTTCAAAAGTTCTATTTTTTATATCAATTTTATCCTGTTTTAATTGATTTTAACTTTTTTTTAAATATTTTTATTTGATACTTTTTAACTTGTTGATCAGTTTGGTAAGTATAGTTTTTTTAATATGATTTGGTGAAATTGTTGATCACTTTGGGGAGTACACATTCCCGTGCGAACGCAAAGTGAGCGAGATTTATTCGAATCTAATTATTAAACTTGTTATATCAAAATGTTCAAAATTTCTATTTTTTATATTATTTTTTATCTTGTTTTAATTAACTTTAATTTTTTTTATAATATTTTTGTTTGATGTTTTTTAACTTATTGATCACTTTGGTAAATATATTTTTTTTAATATGATTTGGTAAATTCTTTATCACTTTGGGGAATACCTATTCCTGTGCGAACGCAAAGTGAGCGAGATTTTTCGAACCTAATTATTAAACTTGTTTTATCAAAATGTACAAAATTTCTAATTTTTATTTTATTATTTATCTTGTTTTAATTGTCTCTAACTTTTTTTATAATATTTTTGTTTGATGTTTTTTAACTTGTTGATCACTTTGGTAAATATAGTTTTTTTTAATATGATTTGGTATATTCTTGATCACTTTGGGGAATACCTATTCCCGTGCGAACGCAAAGTGAGCGAGATTTATTCGAATCTAATTATTAAACTTGTTTTTATCAAAATGTTCAAAATTTCTATTTTTATATTATTTTTTATCTTGTTTTAATAGACTTTAACATTTTTTTTAATAATATTTTTATTTGATATTTTTTAATAAGTTGACCACTTTGGTAAATATAGTTTTTTTTAATATGATTTGGTTAAATTCGTGTTCACTTTGGGGAATACCATTCCCGTGCGAACGCAAAATGAGCGAGATTTTTCGAATCTAATTATTAAACTTGTTTTAACAAAATGTTCTAAAGTTCGATTTTTTATATTATTTTTAACTTGTTTTAATTGACTTTAACTTTTTTTTTATAATATTTTTATTTGAATCTTTTTAACTTGTTGATCACTTTGGTAAATATAGTTTCTTTAATATGATTTGGTGAAATTTTTGATCACTTTGGGGAATACACATTCCCGTGCGAACGCAAAGTGAGCGAGATTTCTTCGAATCTAATCATTAAACTTGTTTTTATCAAAATGTTCAAAATTTCTATTTTTTATATTATTTTTTATCTTGTTTTAATTAACTTTAACTTTTTTTATAATATTTTTGTTTGATGTTTTTTAACTTGTTGATCACTTTGGTAAATATAGTTTTTTTAATATGGTTCGGTATATTCTTGATCACTTTGGGGAATACCTATTCCCGTGCGAACGCAAAGTGAGCGTGATTTATTCCAATTTAATTATTAAAATTGTTTTATCAAAATGTTCAAAATTTCTATTTTTTATTTTATTTTTTTTCTTGTTTTAATTGACTTTAACTTTTTTTTGTAATATTTTTTATTTGATGTTTTTTAACTTGTTGAACACTTTGGTAAATATAGTTTTTTTAATATGATTTGGTTAAATTCTTGTTCACTTTGGGGAATACCCTTTCCCGTGCGAACGCTAAGTGAGCGAGATTTTTTCGAATCTAATTATTAAACTTGTTTTAGTTATACGTTCAAAATTTCTATTTTTTATATCAATTTTATCCTGTTTTAATTGATTTTAACTTTTTTTTAAATATTTTTATTTGATACTTTTTAACTTGTTGATCAGTTTGGTAAGTATAGTTTTTTTAATATGATTTGGTGAAATTGTTGATCACTTTGGGGAGTACTCATTTCCGTGCGAACGCAAAGTGAGCGAGATTTATTCGAATCTAATTATTAAACTTGTTATATCAAAATGTTCAAAATTTCTATTTTTTATATTATTTTTTATCTTGTTTTAATTAACTTTAACTTTTTTTTTTATAATATTTTTGTTTGATGTTTTTTAACTTATTGATCACTTTGGTAAATATAGTTTTTTTAATATGATTTGGTAAATTCTTTATCACTTTGGGGAATACCTATTCCCGTGCGAACGCAAAGTGAGCGAGATTTTTCGAACCTAATTATTAAACTTGTTTTATCAAAATGTACAAAATTTCTAATTTTTATTTTACTTTTTATCTTGTTTTAATTGTCTCTAACTTTTTTTATAATATTTTTGTTTGATGTTTTTTAACTTGTTGATCACTTTGGTAAATATAGTTTTTTTTTAATATGATTTGGTATATTCTTGATCACTTTGGGGAATACCTATTCCCGTGCGAACGCAAAGTGAGCGAGATTTATTCGAATCTAATTATTAAACTTGTTTTATCAAAATGTTCAAAATTTCTATTTTTATATTATTTTTTATCTTGTTTTAATAGACTTTAACATTTTTTTAATAATATTTTTATTTGATATTTTTTAATAAGTTGACCACTTTGGTAAATATAGTTTTTTAATATGATTTGGTTAAATTCGTGTTCACTTTGGGGAATACCATTCCCGTGCGAACGCAAAATGAGCGAGATTTTTCGAATCTAATTATTAAACTTGTTTTAGCAAAATGTTCAAAAGTTCGACTTTTTATATTATTTTTATCTTGTTTTTATTGACTTTAACTTTTTTTTTATAATATTTTTATTTGAATCTTTTTAACTTGTTGATCACTTTGGTAAATATAGTTTCTTTAATATGATTTGGTGAAATTTTTGATCACTTTGGGGAATACACATTCCCGTGCGAACGCAAAGTGAGCGAGATTTCTTCGAATCTAATTATTATACTTGTTTTTATCAAAATGTTCAAAATTTCTATTTTTTATATTATTTTTTATCTTGTTTTAATTAACTTTAACTTTTTTTATAATATTTTTGTTTGATGTTTTTTAACTTATTGATCACTTTGGTTAATATAGTTTTTTTAATATGATTTGGTAAATTCTTTATCACTTTGGGGAATACCTATTCCCGTGCGAACGCACAGATTTTTTCGAATCTAATTATTAAGCTTGTTTTATCAAAATGTACAAAATGTACAAAATTTCTAATTTCTAATTTTTATTTTATTTTTATCTTGTTTTAATTGACTCTAACTTTTTTTATAATATTTTTGTTTGATGTTTTTTAACTTGTTGATCACTTTGGTAAATATAGTTTTTTTAATATGATTTGGTATATTCTTGATCACTTTGGGGAATACCTATTCCTGTGGGAACGTAAAGTGAGCGAGATTTATTCGAAACTAATTATTAAACTTTTTTTTTTATAATATTTTTATTTGATCCTTTTTAACTTGTTGATCACTTTGGTAAATATAGTTTCTTTAATATGATTTGGTGAAATTGTTGATCACTTTGGGGAATACACATTCGCGTGCGAACACAAAGTGAGCGAGATTTATTCGAATCTAATAATTAAACTTCTTATATCAAAATGTTCAAAATTTCTATTTTTTATATTATTTTTTATCTTGTTTTAATTAACTTTAACTTTTTTTATAATATTTTTGTTTGATGTTTTTTAACTTATTGATCACTTTGGTTAATATAGTTTTTTTAATATGATTTGGTAAATTCTTTATCACTTTGGGGAATACCTATTCCCGTGCGAACGCACAGATTTTTTCGAATCTAATTATTAAACTTGTTTTTAACAAAATGTTCAAATTTCTATTTTTTATATTATTTTTTATCTTGTTTTAATTAACATTAACTTTTTTTATAATATTTTTGTTTGGTGTTTTTTAACTTGTTGATCACTTTGGTAAATATAGTTTTTTTTTAATATGATTTGGTATATTCTTGATCACTTTGGGGAATACCTATTCCCGTGCGAACGCAAAGTGAGCGTGATTTATTCGAATCTAATTATTAAAATTGTTTTATCAAAATGTTCAAAATTTCTAATTTTTACTTTATTTTTTTTCTTGTTTTAATTGACTTTAACTTTTTTTTTTGTAATATTTTTTATTTGATGTTTTTTAACTTGTTGAACACTTTGGTAAATATAGTTTTTTTAATATGATTTGGTTAAATTCTTGTTCACTTTGGGGAATACCCTTTCCCGTGCGAACGCTAAGTGAGCGAAATTTTTTCGAATCTAATTATTAAACTTGTTTTATCAAAATGTTCAAAAATTCTATTTTTTATATTATGTTTTATCTTGTTTTAATTGACATTAACTTTTTTTATAATATTATTATTTGATTTTTTTTAACTTGTTAATTACTTTGGTAAATATAATTTTATAAAATGACTATGTTAAATTTTTGATCACTTTGGGGAATACCCATTCCTGTGTGAACTCAAGTGAGCGAGATTTCATCGAATTCAATTATTAAACTTGTTTTAGTTATACGTTCAAAAGTTCTATTTTTTATATCAATTTTATCCTGTTTTAATTGATTTTAACTTTTTTTTAAATATTTTTATTTGATACTTTTTAACTTGTTGATCAGTTTGGTAAGTATAGTTTTTTTAATATGATTTGGTGAAATTGTTGATCACTTTGGGGAGTACACATTCCCGTGCGAACGCAAAGTGAGCGAGATTTATTCGAATCTAATTATTAAACTTGTTATATCAAAATGTTCAAAATTTCTATTTTTTATATTATTTTTTATCTTGTTTTAATTAACTTTAATTTTTTTTATAATATTTTTGTTTGATGTTTTTTAACTTATTGATCACTTTGGTAAATATATTTTTTTTAATATGATTTGGTAAATTCTTTATCACTTTGGGGAATACCTATTCCTGTGCGAACGCAAAGTGAGCGAGATTTTTCGAACCTAATTATTAAACTTGTTTTATCAAAATGTACAAAATTTCTAATTTTTATTTTATTATTTATCTTGTTTTAATTGTCTCTAACTTTTTTTATAATATTTTTGTTTGATGTTTTTTAACTTGTTGATCACTTTGGTAAATATAGTTTTTTTTAATATGATTTGGTATATTCTTGATCACTTTGGGGAATACCTATTCCCGTGCGAACGCAAAGTGAGCGAGATTTATTCGAATCTAATTATTAAACTTGTTTTTATCAAAATGTTCAAAATTTCTATTTTTATATTATTTTTTATCTTGTTTTAATAGACTTTAACATTTTTTTTAATAATATTTTTATTTGATATTTTTTAATAAGTTGACCACTTTGGTAAATATAGTTTTTTTTAATATGATTTGGTTAAATTCGTGTTCACTTTGGGGAATACCATTCCCGTGCGAACGCAAAATGAGCGAGATTTTTCGAATCTAATTATTAAACTTGTTTTAACAAAATGTTCTAAAGTTCGATTTTTTATATTATTTTTAACTTGTTTTAATTGACTTTAACTTTTTTTTTATAATATTTTTATTTGAATCTTTTTAACTTGTTGATCACTTTGGTAAATATAGTTTCTTTAATATGATTTGGTGAAATTTTTGATCACTTTGGGGAATACACATTCCCGTGCGAACGCAAAGTGAGCGAGATTTCTTCGAATCTAATCATTAAACTTGTTTTTATCAAAATGTTCAAAATTTCTATTTTTTATATTATTTTTTATCTTGTTTTAATTAACTTTAACTTTTTTTATAATATTTTTGTTTGATGTTTTTTAACTTGTTGATCACTTTGGTAAATATAGTTTTTTTAATATGGTTCGGTATATTCTTGATCACTTTGGGGAATACCTATTCCCGTGCGAACGCAAAGTGAGCGTGATTTATTCCAATTTAATTATTAAAATTGTTTTATCAAAATGTTCAAAATTTCTATTTTTTATTTTATTTTTTTTCTTGTTTTAATTGACTTTAACTTTTTTTTGTAATATTTTTTATTTGATGTTTTTTAACTTGTTGAACACTTTGGTAAATATAGTTTTTTTAATATGATTTGGTTAAATTCTTGTTCACTTTGGGGAATACCCTTTCCCGTGCGAACGCTAAGTGAGCGAGATTTTTTCGAATCTAATTATTAAACTTGTTTTAGTTATACGTTCAAAATTTCTATTTTTTATATCAATTTTATCCTGTTTTAATTGATTTTAACTTTTTTTTAAATATTTTTATTTGATACTTTTTAACTTGTTGATCAGTTTGGTAAGTATAGTTTTTTTAATATGATTTGGTGAAATTGTTGATCACTTTGGGGAGTACTCATTTCCGTGCGAACGCAAAGTGAGCGAGATTTATTCGAATCTAATTATTAAACTTGTTATATCAAAATGTTCAAAATTTCTATTTTTTATATTATTTTTTATCTTGTTTTAATTAACTTTAACTTTTTTTTTTATAATATTTTTGTTTGATGTTTTTTAACTTATTGATCACTTTGGTAAATATAGTTTTTTTAATATGATTTGGTAAATTCTTTATCACTTTGGGGAATACCTATTCCCGTGCGAACGCAAAGTGAGCGAGATTTTTCGAACCTAATTATTAAACTTGTTTTATCAAAATGTACAAAATTTCTAATTTTTATTTTACTTTTTATCTTGTTTTAATTGTCTCTAACTTTTTTTATAATATTTTTGTTTGATGTTTTTTAACTTGTTGATCACTTTGGTAAATATAGTTTTTTTTTAATATGATTTGGTATATTCTTGATCACTTTGGGGAATACCTATTCCCGTGCGAACGCAAAGTGAGCGAGATTTATTCGAATCTAATTATTAAACTTGTTTTATCAAAATGTTCAAAATTTCTATTTTTATATTATTTTTTATCTTGTTTTAATAGACTTTAACATTTTTTTAATAATATTTTTATTTGATATTTTTTAATAAGTTGACCACTTTGGTAAATATAGTTTTTTAATATGATTTGGTTAAATTCGTGTTCACTTTGGGGAATACCATTCCCGTGCGAACGCAAAATGAGCGAGATTTTTCGAATCTAATTATTAAACTTGTTTTAGCAAAATGTTCAAAAGTTCGACTTTTTATATTATTTTTATCTTGTTTTTATT
Organism: Calendula officinalis; assembly: GCA_963853835.1. NCBI lineage: Eukaryota > Viridiplantae > Streptophyta > Magnoliopsida > Asterales > Asteraceae > Calendula > Calendula officinalis. The sequence goes on along the minus strand of OY970823.1, from coordinate 71,512,473 downwards.
GACTTTAACTTTTTTTTTATAATATTTTTATTTGAATCTTTTTAACTTGTTGATCACTTTGGTAAATATAGTTTCTTTAATATGATTTGGTGAAATTTTTGATCACTTTGGGGAATACACATTCCCGTGCGAACGCAAAGTGAGCGAGATTTCTTCGAATCTAATTATTATACTTGTTTTTATCAAAATGTTCAAAATTTCTATTTTTTATATTATTTTTTATCTTGTTTTAATTAACTTTAACTTTTTTTATAATATTTTTGTTTGATGTTTTTTAACTTATTGATCACTTTGGTTAATATAGTTTTTTTAATATGATTTGGTAAATTCTTTATCACTTTGGGGAATACCTATTCCCGTGCGAACGCACAGATTTTTTCGAATCTAATTATTAAGCTTGTTTTATCAAAATGTACAAAATGTACAAAATTTCTAATTTCTAATTTTTATTTTATTTTTATCTTGTTTTAATTGACTCTAACTTTTTTTATAATATTTTTGTTTGATGTTTTTTAACTTGTTGATCACTTTGGTAAATATAGTTTTTTTAATATGATTTGGTATATTCTTGATCACTTTGGGGAATACCTATTCCTGTGGGAACGTAAAGTGAGCGAGATTTATTCGAAACTAATTATTAAACTTTTTTTTTTATAATATTTTTATTTGATCCTTTTTAACTTGTTGATCACTTTGGTAAATATAGTTTCTTTAATATGATTTGGTGAAATTGTTGATCACTTTGGGGAATACACATTCGCGTGCGAACACAAAGTGAGCGAGATTTATTCGAATCTAATAATTAAACTTCTTATATCAAAATGTTCAAAATTTCTATTTTTTATATTATTTTTTATCTTGTTTTAATTAACTTTAACTTTTTTTATAATATTTTTGTTTGATGTTTTTTAACTTATTGATCACTTTGGTTAATATAGTTTTTTTAATATGATTTGGTAAATTCTTTATCACTTTGGGGAATACCTATTCCCGTGCGAACGCACAGATTTTTTCGAATCTAATTATTAAACTTGTTTTTAACAAAATGTTCAAATTTCTATTTTTTATATTATTTTTTATCTTGTTTTAATTAACATTAACTTTTTTTATAATATTTTTGTTTGGTGTTTTTTAACTTGTTGATCACTTTGGTAAATATAGTTTTTTTTTAATATGATTTGGTATATTCTTGATCACTTTGGGGAATACCTATTCCCGTGCGAACGCAAAGTGAGCGTGATTTATTCGAATCTAATTATTAAAATTGTTTTATCAAAATGTTCAAAATTTCTAATTTTTACTTTATTTTTTTTCTTGTTTTAATTGACTTTAACTTTTTTTTTTGTAATATTTTTTATTTGATGTTTTTTAACTTGTTGAACACTTTGGTAAATATAGTTTTTTTAATATGATTTGGTTAAATTCTTGTTCACTTTGGGGAATACCCTTTCCCGTGCGAACGCTAAGTGAGCGAAATTTTTTCGAATCTAATTATTAAACTTGTTTTATCAAAATGTTCAAAAATTCTATTTTTTATATTATGTTTTATCTTGTTTTAATTGACATTAACTTTTTTTATAATATTATTATTTGATTTTTTTAACTTGTTAATTACTTTGGTAAATATAATTTTATAAAATGACTATGTTAAATTTTTGATCACTTTGGGGAATACCCATTCCTGTGTGAACTCAAGTGAGCGAGATTTCATCGAATTCAATTATTAAACTTGTTTTAGTTATACGTTCAAAAGTTCTATTTTTTATATCAATTTTATCCTGTTTTAATTGATTTTAACTTTTTTTTAAATATTTTTATTTGATACTTTTTAACTTGTTGATCAGTTTGGTAAGTATAGTTTTTTTAATATGATTTGGTGAAATTGTTGATCACTTTGGGGAGTACACATTCCCGTGCGAACGCAAAGTGAGCGAGATTTATTCGAATCTAATTATTAAACTTGTTATATCAAAATGTTCAAAATTTCTATTTTTTATATTATTTTTTATCTTGTTTTAATTAACTTTAACTTTTTTTTATAATATTTTTGTTTGATGTTTTTTAACTTATTGATCACTTTGGTAAATATAGTTTTTTTAATATGATTTGGTAAATTCTTTATCACTTTGGGGAATACCTATTCCTGTGCGAACGCAAAGTGAGCGAGATTTTTCGAACCTAATTATTAAACTTGTTTTATCAAAATGTACAAAATTTCTAATTTTTATTTTATTATTTATCTTGTTTTAATTGTCTCTAACTTTTTTTATAATATTTTTGTTTGATGTTTTTTAACTTGTTGATCACTTTGGTAAATATAGTTTTTTTTAATATGATTTGGTATATTCTTGATCACTTTGGGGAATACCTATTCCCGTGCGAACGCAAAGTGAGCGAGATTTATTCGAATCTAATTATTAAACTTGTTTTTATCAAAATGTTCAAAATTTCTATTTTTATATTATTTTTTATCTTGTTTTAATAGACTTTAACATTTTTTTTAATAATATTTTTATTTGATATTTTTTAATAAGTTGACCACTTTGGTAAATATAGTTTTTTTAATATGATTTGGTTAAATTCGTGTTCACTTTGGGGAATACCATTCCCGTGCGAACGCAAAATGAGCGAGATTTTTCGAATCTAATTATTAAACTTGTTTTAACAAAATGTTCAAAAGTTCGATTTTTTATATTATTTTTATCTTGTTTTAATTGACTTTAATTTTTTTTTTATAATATTTTTATTTGAATCTTTTTAACTTGTTGATCACTTTGGTAAATATAGTTTCTTTAATATGATTTGGTGAAATTTTTGATCACTTTGGGGAATACACATTCCCGTGCGAACGCAAAGTGAGCGAGATTTCTTCGAATCTAATCATTAAACTTGTTTTTATCAAAATGTTCAAAATTTCTATTTTTTATATTATTTTTTATCTTGTTTTAATTAACTTTAACTTTTTTTATAATATTTTTGTTTGATGTTTTTTAACTTGTTGATCACTTTGGTAAATATAGTTTTTTTAATATGGTTCGGTATATTCTTGATCACTTTGGGGAATACCTATTCCCGTGCGAACGCAAAGTGAGCGTGATTTATTCCAATTTAATTATTAAAATTGTTTTATCAAAATGTTCAAAATTTCTATTTTTTATTTTATTTTTTTTCTTGTTTTAATTGACTTTAACTTTTTTTTTGTAATATTTTTTATTTGATGTTTTTTAACTCTTTGAACACTTTGGTAAATATAGTTTTTTTAATATGATTTGGTTAAATTCTTGTTCACTTTGGGGAATACCCTTTCCCGTGCGAACGCTAAGAGAGCGAGATTTTTTCGAATCTTATTATTAAACTTCTTTTATCAAAATGTTCTAAAATTCTATTTTTTATATTAAGTTTTATCTTGTTTTAATTGACATTAACTTTATTTATAATATTATTATTTGATTTTTTTTAACTTGTTAATTACTTTGGAAAATATAATTTTTTAAAATGACTATGTTAAATTTTTGATCACTTTGGGGAATACCCATTCCCGTTCGAACTCAAGTGAGCGAGATCTCATCGAATCTAATTATTAAACTTGTTTTAGTAATATGTTCAAAAGTTCTATTTTTTATATTAATTTTATCCTATTTTAATTGATTTTAACTTTTTTTTAAATATTTTTATTTGATACTTTTTAACTTGTTGATCAGTTTGGTAAGTATAGTTTTTTTTTAATATGATTTGGTGAAATTGTTGATCACTTTGGGGAATACACATTCCCGTGCGAACGCATAGTGAGCGAGATTTATTCGAATCTAATAATTAAACTTGTTATATCAAAATGTTTAAAATTTCTATTTTTTATATTATTTTTTATCTTGTTTTAATTAACTTTAACTTTTTTTATAATATTTTTGTTTGATATATTTTAGCTTATTGATTACTTTGGTAAATATAGTTTTTTTAATATGATTTGGTAAATTCTTTATCACTTTGGGGAATACCTATTCCCGTGCGAACGCAAAGTGAGCGAGATTTTTCGAACCTAATTATTAAACTTGTTTTTATCAAAATGTACAAAATTTCTAATTTCAATTTTATTATTTATCTTGTTTTAATTGACTCTAACTTTTTTTATAATATTTTTGTTTGATGTTTTTCAACTTGTTGATCACTTTGGTAAATATAGTTTTTTTAATATGATTAGGTATATTATTGATCACTTTGGGGAATACCTATTCCCGTGCGAACGCAAAGTGAACGAGATTTATTCGAATCTAATTATTAAACTTGTTTTAACAAAATGTTCAAAAGTTCGATTTTTTATATTATTTTTATCTTGTTTTAATTGACTTTAACTTTTTTTTTTAATAATATTTTTATTTGATCCTTTTTAACTTGTTGATCACTTTGGTAAATATAATTTCTTTAATATGATTTAGTGAAATTGTTGATCACTTTGGGGAATATCATTCCCGTGCGAACGCAAAATGAGCGAGATTTTTCGAATCTAATTATTAAACTTGTTTTAACAAAATGTTCAAAAGTTCGATTTTTTATATTATTTTTATCTTGTTTTAATTGACTTTAACTTTTTTTTATAATATTTTTATTTGAATCTTTTTAACTTGTTGATCACTTTGGTAAATATAGTTTCTTTAATATGATTTGGTGAAATTTTTGATCACTTTGGGGAATACACATTCCCGTGCGAACGCAAAGTGAGCGAGATTTCTTCGAATCTAATCATTAAACTTGTTTTTATCAAAATGTTCAAAATTTCTATTTTTTATATTATTTTTAATCTTGTTTTAATTAACTTTAACTTTTTTTATAACATTTTTGTTTGATGTTTTTTAACTTGTTGATCACTTTGGTAAATATAGTTTTTTTAATATGGTTTGGTATATTCTTGATCACTTTGGGGAATACCTATTCCCGTGCGAACGCAAAGTGAGCGTGATTTATTCCAATTTAATTATTAAAATTGTTTTATCAAAATGTTCAAAATTTCTATTTTTTATTTTATTTTTTTTTCTTGTTTTAATTGACTTTAACTTTTCTTTTGTGATATTTTTTATTTGATGTTTTTTACCTTGTTGAACACTTTGGTAAATATAGTTTTTTAATATGATTTGGTTAAATTCTTGTTCACTTTGGGGAATACCCTTTCCCGTGCGAATGCTAAGTGAGCGAGATTTTTTCGAATCTAATTATTAAACTTCTTTTATCAAAATGTTCTAAAATTCTATTTTTTATATTAAGTTTTATCTTGTTTTAATTGACATTAACTTTATTTATAATATTATTATTTGATTTTTTTTTTAACTTGTTAATTACTTTGGAAAATATAATTTTTTAAAATGACTATGTTAAATTTTTGATCACTTTGGGGAATACCCATTCCCGTTCGAACTCAAGTGAGCGAGATCTCATCGAATCTAATTATTAAACTTGTTTTAGTAATATGTTCAAAAGTTCTATTTTTTATATTAATTTTATCCTATTTTAATTGATTTTAACTTTTTTTTAAATATTTTTATTTGATACTTTTTAACTTGTTGATCAGTTTGGTAAGTATAGTTTTTTTTAATATGATTTGGTGAAATTGTTGATCACTTTGGGGAATACACATTCCCGTGCGAACGCATAGTGAGCGAGATTTATTCGAATCTAATAATTAAACTTGTTATATCAAAATGTTCAAAATTTCTATTTTTTATATTATTTTTTATCTTGTTTTAATTAACTTTAACTTTTTTTATAATATTTTTGTTTGATATTTTTTAACTTATTGATTACTTTGGTAAATATAGTTTTTTTTTAATATGATTTGGTAAATTCTTTATCACTTTGGGGAATACCTATTCCCGTGCGAACGCAAAGTGAGCGAGATTTTTCGAACCTAATTATTAAACTTGTTTTTATCAAAATGTACAAAATTTCTAATTTCATTTTTATTATTTATCTTGTTTTAATTGACTCTAACTTTTTTTATAATATTTTTGTTTGATGTTTTTCAACTTGTTGATCACTTTGGTAAATATAGTTTTTTTAATATGATTAGGTATATTATTGATCACTTTGGGGAATACCTATTCCCGTGCGAACGCAAAGTGAACGAGATTTATTCGAATCTAATTATTAAACTTGTTTTAACAAAATGTTCAAAAGTTCGATTTTTTATATTATTTTTATCTTGTTTTAATTGACTTTAACTTTTTTTTTAATAATATTTTTATTTGATCCTTTTTAACTTGTTGATCACTTTGGTAAATATAATTTCTTTAATATGATTTAGTGAAATTGTTGATCACTTTGGGGAATATCATTCCCGTGCGAACGCAAAATGAGCGAGATTTTTCGAATCTAATTATTAAACTTGTTTTAACAAAATGTTCAAAAGTTCGATTTTTTATATTATTTTTATCTTGTTTTAATTGACTTTAACTTTTTTTTAATAATATTTTTATTTGAATCTTTTTAACTTGTTGATCACTTTGGTAAATATAGTTTCTTTAATATGATTTGGTGAAATTTTTGATCACTTTGGGGAATACACATTCCCGTGCGAACGCAAAGTGAGCGAGATTTCTTCGAATCTAATCATTAAACTTGTTTTTATCAAAATGTTCAAAATTCCTATTTTTTATATTATTTTTAATCTTGTTTTAATTAACTTTAACTTTTTTTATAACATTTTTGTTTGATGTTTTTTAACTTGTTGATCACTTTGGTAAATATAGTTTTTTTAATATGGTTTGGTATATTCTTGATCACTTTGGGGAATACCTATTCCCGTGCGAACGCAAAGTGAGCGTGATTTATTCCAATTTAATTATTAAAATTGTTTTATCAAAATGTTCAAAATTTCTATTTTTTATTTTATTTTTTTTTCTTGTTTTAATTGACTTTAACTTTTTTTTTTGTGATATTTTTTATTTGATGTTTTTTACCTTGTTGAACACTTTGGTAAATATAGTTTTTTAATATGATTTGGTTAAATTCTTGTTCACTTTGGGGAATACCCTTTCCCGTGCGAATGCTAAGTGAGCGAGATTTTTTCGAATCTAATTATTAAACTTCTTTTATCAAAATGTTCTAAAATTCTATTTTTTATATTAAGTTTTATCTTGTTTTAATTGACATTAACTTTATTTATAATATTATTATTTGATTTTTTTTTTAACTTGTTAATTACTTTGGAAAATATAATTTTTTAAAATGACTATGTTAAATTTTTGATCACTTTGGGGAATACCCATTCCCGTTCGAACTCAAGTGAGCGAGATCTCATCGAATCTAATTATTAAACTTGTTTTAGTAATATGTTCAAAAGTTCTATTTTTTATATTAATTTTATCCTATTTTAATTGATTTTAACTTTTTTTTAAATATTTTTATTTGATACTTTTTAACTTGTTGATCAGTTTGGTAAGTATAGTTTTTTTTAATATGATTTGGTGAAATTGTTGATCACTTTGGGGAATACACATTCCCGTGCGAACGCATAGTGAGCGAGATTTATTCGAATCTAATAATTAAACTTGTTATATCAAAATGTTCAAAATTTCTATTTTTTATATTATTTTTTATCTTGTTTTAATTAACTTTAACTTTTTTTATAATATTTTTGTTTGATATTTTTTAACTTATTGATTACTTTGGTAAATATAGTTTTTTTTTAATATGATTTGGTAAATTCTTTATCACTTTGGGGAATACCTATTCCCGTGCGAACGCAAAGTGAGCGAGATTTTTCGAACCTAATTATTAAACTTGTTTTTATCAAAATGTACAAAATTTCTAATTTCATTTTTATTATTTATCTTGTTTTAATTGACTCTAACTTTTTTTATAATATTTTTGTTTGATGTTTTTCAACTTGTTGATCACTTTGGTAAATATAGTTTTTTTTAATATGATTAGGTATATTATTGATCACTTTGGGGAATACCTATTCCCGTGCGAACGCAAAGTGAACGAGATTTATTCGAATCTAATTATTAAACTTGTTTTAACAAAATGTTCAAAAGTTCGATTTTTTATATTATTTTTATCTTGTTTTAATTGACTTTAACTTTTTTTTTTAATAATATTTTTATTTGATCCTTTTTAACTTGTTGATCACTTTGGTAAATATAGTTTCTTTAATATGATTTAGTGAAATTGTTGATCACTTTGGGGAATACACATTCCCGTGTGAACGCAAAGTGAGCGAGATTTATTCGAATCTAATAATTAAACTTGTTATATCAAAATGTTCAAAATTTCTATTTTTTATTTTATTTTTTATCTTGTTTTAATTAACTTTAACTTTTTCTATAATATTTTTGTTTGATGTTTTTCAACTTGTTGATCACTTTGGTAAATATAGTTTTTTTAATATGATTTGGTATATTATTGATCACTTTGGGGAATACCTATTCCCGTGCGAACGCAAAGTGAGCGAGATTTCTTCGAATCTAATTATTAAACTTGTTTTTATCAAAATGTTCAAAATTTCTATTTTTTATATTATTTTTTATCTTGTTTTAATTAACTTTAACTTTTTTTATAATATTTTTGTTTGATGTTTTTTAACTTGTTGATCACTTTGGTAAATATAGTTTTTTTAATATGATTTTGTATATTCTTGATCACTTTGGGGAATACCTATTCCCGTGCGAACGTAAAGTGAGCGTGATTTATTCCAATTTAATTATTAAAATTGTTTTATCAAAATGTTCAAAATTTCTATTTTTTATTTTATTTTTTTTCTTGTTTTAATTGACTTTAACTTTTTTTTTTGTAATATTTTTTATTTGATGTTTTTTAACTTGTTGAACACTTTGGTAAATATAGTTTTTTTAATATGATTTGGTTAAATTCTTGTTCACTTTGGGGAATACCCTTTCCCGTGCGAACGCTAAGTGAGCGATATTTTTTCGAATCTAATTATTAAACTTCTTTTATCAAAATGTTCTAAAATTCTATTTTTTATATTAAGTTTTATCTTGTTTTAATTGACATTAACTTTATTTATAATATTATTATTTGATTTTTTTTAACTTGTTAATTACTTTGGAAAATATAATTTTTTAAAATGACTATGTTAAATTTTTGATCACTTTGGGGAATACCCATTCCCGTTCGAACTCAAGTGAGCGAGATCCATCGAATCTAATTATTAAACTTGTTTTAGTAATATGTTCAAAAGTTCTATTTTTTATATTAATTTTATCCTATTTTAATTGATTTTAACTTTTTTTTATTTATTTTTATTTGATACTTTTTAACTTGTTGATCAGTTTGGTAAGTATAGTTTTTTTTAATATGATTTGGTGAAATTGTTGATCACTTTGGGGAATACACATTCCCGTGCGAACGCATAGTGAGCGAGATTTATTCGAATCTAATAATTAAACTTGTTATATCAAAATGTTCAAAATTTCTATTTTTTATATTATTTTTTATCTTGTTTTAATTAACTTTAACTTTTTTTATAATATTTTTGTTTGATATTTTTTAACTTATTGATTACTTTGGTAAATACAGTTTTTTTAATATGATTTGGTAAATTCTTTATCACTTTGGGGAATACCTATTCCCGTGCGAACGCAAAGTGAGCGAGATTTTTCGAACCTAATTATTAAACTTGTTTTTATCAAAATGTACAAAATTTCTAATTTCAATTTTATTATTTATCTTGTTTTAATTGACTCTAACTTTTTTTATAATATTTTTGTTTGATGTTTTTCAACTTGTTGATCACTTTGGTAAATATAGTTTTTTTAATATGATTTGGTATATTATTGATCACTTTGGGGAATACCTATTCCCGTGCGAACGCAAAGTGAACGAGATTTATTCGTATCTAATTATTAAACTTGTTTTAACAAAATGTTCAAAAGTTCGATTTTTTATATTATTTTTATTTTGTTTTAATTGACTTTAACTTTTTTTTTATAATATTTTTATTTGATCCTTTTTAACTTGTTGATCACTTTGGTAAATATAGTTTCTTTAATATGATTTAGTGAAATTGTTGATCACTTTGGGGAATACACATTCCCGTGTGAACGTAAAGTGAGCGAGATTTATTCGAATCTAATAATTAAACTTGTTATATCATAATGTTCAAAGTTTCTATTTTTTATATTATTTTTTATCTTGTTTTAATTAACTTTAACTTTTTCTATAATATTTTTGTTTGATGTTTTTTAACTTATTGATCACTTTGGTAAATATTGTTTTTTAATATGATTTGGTAAATTCTTGATCACTTTGGGGTATACCTATTCCCGTGCGAACGCACAGATTTTTTCGAATCTAATTATTAAACTTGTTTTATCAAAATGTACAAAATTTCTAATTTCTAATTTTTATTTTATTTTTTATCTTGTTTTAATTGACTCTAACTTTTTTTCTAAAATATTTTTATCTGATATTGTTTAACTTGTTGATCACTTTGCTAAATATAATTTTTTAATATGAGTTGGTTAAATTCTTGTTAACTTTGGGGAGTACCCTTTCCCGTGCGAACAGAAAGTGAGCGAGATTTCTTCGAATCTAATTATTAAGCTTGTTTTATCAAAATGTTCGAAAGTTTTAATTTTTATATTATGTTTTATCTTGTTTTAATTGACATTAACTTTTTTTTTAATATTTTTATTTGATGATTTATAACTTGTTGATTACTTTGGTGAATATAGTTTTTTAATATGATTTGGTTAAATTCGTGATCACTTCGGGGAATACCCATTCCCGTGCGAACGCAAAATGAGCAAGATTTCTTCGAATATAATTTTTAAACTTGTTTTATCAAAATGTTTAAAAGTTCTATTTTTTTATTATTTTTTATCTTGTTTTAATTGACTTGAACATTTTTTTATAACATTTTTGTTTAATGTTTTTTAACTCGTTGATCACTTTGGTAAATATAGTTTTTTTAATATGATTTGGTGAAATTGTTGATCACTTGGGGAATATACAGTCACGTTCAAACGCAAAGTGAGCGAGATTTATTCGAATCTAGTTATTAAACTTGTTTTTATCAAAATGTTCAAAATTTCTGTTTTTATATTATTTTTTATCTTGTTTTAATTGACTTTAACTCTTTTTTTTAATAATATTTTTATTTGATATTTTTTAACTTGTTGACCACTTTGGTAAATATAGTTTTTTAATATGATTTGGTTAAATTCGTGATCACTTTGGGGAATACCTATTCCCGTGCGAACGCAAAGTGAGCGAGATTTTTCGAACCTAATTATTAAACTTGTTTTTATCAAAATGTACAAAATTTCTAATTTCAATTTTATTATTTATCTTGTTTTAATTGACTCTAACTTTTTTTATAATATTTTTGTTTGATGTTTTTCAACTTGTTGATCACTTTGGTAAATACAGTTTTTTTAATATGATTTGGTATATTATTGATCACTTTGGGGAATACCTATTCCCGTGCGAACGCAAAGTGAGCGAGATTTATTCGAATCTAATTATTAAACTTGTTTTAACAAAATGTTCAAAAGTTCGATTTTTTATATTATTTTTATCTTGTTTTAATTGACTTTAACTTTTTTTTTATAATATTTTTATTTGATCCTTTTTAACTTGTTGATCACTTTGGTAAATATAGTTTCTTTAATATGATTAAGTGAAATTGTTGATCACTTTGGGGAATACACATTCCCGTGTGAACGCAAAGTGAGCGAGATTTATTCGAATCTAATAATTAAACTTGTTATATCAAAATGTTCAAAATTTCTATTTTTTATATTATTTTTTATCTTGTTTTAATTAACTTTAACTTTTTCTATAATATGTTTGTTTGATGTTTTTTAACTTATTGATCACTTTGGTAAATATTGTTTTTTAATATGATTTGGTAAATTCTTGATCACTTTGGGGTATACCTATTCCCGTGCGAACGCACAGATTTTTTCGAATCTAATTATTAAACTTGTTTTTATCAAAATGTACAAAATTTCTAATTTCTAATTTTTATTTTATTTTTTATCTTGTTTTAATTGACTCTAACTTTTTTTCTAAAATATTTTTATCTGATATTGTTTAACTTGTTGATCACTTTGGTAAATATAATTTTTTAATATGAGTTGGTTAAATTCTTGTTAACTTTGGGGAGTACCCTTTCCCGTGCGAACAGAAAGTGAGCGAGATTTCTTCGAATCTAATTATTAAGCTTGTTTTATCAAAATGTTCGAAAGTTTTATTTTTTATATTATGTTTTATCTTGTTTTAATTGACATTAATTTTTTTTTAATATTTTTATTTGATGATTTATAACTTGTTGATTACTTTGGTGAATATAGTTTTTTAATATGATTTGGTTAAATTCGTGATCACTACGGGGAATACCCATTCCCGTGCGAACGCAAAATGAGCAAGATTTCTTCGAATATAATTTTTAAACTTGTTTTATCAAAATGTTTAAAAGTTCTATTTTTTTATTATTTTTTATCTTGTTTTAATTGACTTGAACATTTTTTTATAACATTTTTGTTTAATGTTTTTTAACTTGTTGATCACTTTGGTAAATATAGTTTTTTTAATATGATTTGGTGAAATTGTTGATCACTTGGGGAATATACAGTCACGTGCGAACGCAAAGTGAGCGAGATTTATTCGAATCTAATTATTAAACTTGTTTTTATCAAAATGTTCAAAATTTCTGTTTTTATATTATTTTTTATCTTGTTTTAATTGACTTTAACTCTTTTTTTTAATAATATTTTTATTTGATATTTTTTAACTTGTTGACCACTTTGGTAAATATAGTTTTTTAATATGATTTGGTTAAATTCGTGATCACTTTGGGGAATACCCATTCCCGTGTGAACGCAAAATGAGCAAGATTTCTTCGAATATAATTATTAAACTTGTTTCATCAAAATGTTCAAAAGTTGTATTTTTTTTATTATTTTTTATCTCGTTTTAATTGACTTGAACATTTTTTTATAAAATTTTTGTTTAATGTTTTTTAACTTGTTGATTACTTTGGTAAACATAGTTTTTTTAATATGATTTGGTGAAATTGTTGATCACATTGGGGATTCTACAGTCCCGTACGAACGCAAAGTGAGCGAGATTTATTCGAATCTAATTATAAAACTTGTTTTATCAAATTGTTCAAAATTTCTATTTTTATATTATTTTTTTATCTTGTTTTAATTGACTTTAACTTTTTTTTAATAATATTTTTATTTGATCCTTTTTAACTTGTTGATCACTTTGGTAAATATAGTTTCTTTAATATGATTTGGTGAAATTGTTGATCACTTTGGGGAAAACACATTCCCGTGGGAATGCAAAGTGAACGAGATTTTCTTCGAATCTAATTATTAAACTTGTTTTTATCAAAATGTTCAAAATTTCTATTTTTTATATTATTTATTATCTTGTTTTAATTAACTTTAACTTTTTTTATAATATTTTTGTTTGATGTTTTTTAACTTGTTGATCACTTTGGTAAATATAGTTTTTTTAATATGATTTGGTATATTCTTGATCACTTTGGGGAATACCTATTCCCGTGCGAACGCAAAGTGAGCGTGATATATTCGAATCTAATTATTAAAATTTTTTTATCAAAATGTTCAAAATTTCTATTTTTTATTTTATTTTTTTTCTTGTTTTAATTGACTTTAACTTTTTTTTTTTGTAATATTTTTTATTTGATGTTTTTTAACTTGTTGAACACTTTGGTAGATTCTTGATCACTTTGGGATTACCCATTCCCGTGCGAACTCAAGTGAGCGAGATTTCATCGAATCTAATTATTAAACTTGTTTTAGTAAAATATTCAAAAGTTCTATTTTTTATATTATTTTTATCTTGTTTTAATCGACTTTATCTTTTTTTTAAATATTTTTATTTCATACTTTTTAACTTGTTGATCACTTTGGTAAGTATAGTTTTTTTTAATATGATTTGGTGAAATTGTTGATCACTTTGGGGAATACACATTCCCGTGCGAACGCAAAGTGAGCGAAATTTATTCGAATCTAATTATTAAACTTGTTATATCAAAATGTTCAAAATTTCTATTTTTTATATTATTATTTATCTTGTTATAATTGACTTTAACTTTTTTAAAAAAAATATTTTTTAACTTGTTGACCACTTTGGTAAATATAGTTTTTTAATATGATTTGGTTAAATTCGTGATCACTTTGGGAAATACTCATTCCCATGCGAACGTAAAGTGAGCGAGATTTCTTCGAAAATAATTATTAAACTTTCTTCATCAAATGTTCAGAAGTTCTATTTTTTTATTATTTTTTATCTCGTTTTAATTGACTTTAACATTTTATTATAACACTTTTGTTTCATGTGTTTTAACTTGTTGATCATTTCGGTAAATATTGTTTTTTTAATACGATTTGGTGAAATTATTGATCGCTTTGGGGAACAGTACCCATTCCCGTGCGAACGGAAAGTGAGCGAGATTTATTCGAATCTAATTATTAAACTTGTTTTATCTAAATGTTCAAAAGTTGTATTTTTTATATTATGTTTTATCTTGTTTTAGTTCACATTAACTTTTTTTTAATATTTTTATTTGATGATTTATAACTTGTTGATTAGTTTGGTAAATATAGTTTTTTAATATGATTTGGTTAAATTCGTGATCACTTTGGGGAATACCCATTCCCGTACGAATGCAAATTGAGCGAGATTTCTTCGAATATAATAATTAAACCTGTTTTATCAAAATGTTCAAAAGTTCGATTTGTTATATTATTTTTATCTTGTTTTAGTTGACTTTAACATTTTTTTTATAATATTTTTATTTGATGTTTTTTAACTTGTTGATCACTTTGGTAAATATAGTTTTTTTAATATGATTTTGTGAAATTGTTGATCACTTTGGGGAATACACATTTTCGTGCGAAAGCAAAGTGAGCGAGATTTCTTCGAATCTAATTACTAATCTTGTTTTATCAAAATGTTCAAATTTCTAATTTTTATTTTATTTTTTATCTTGTTTTAATTGACTTTAACTTTTTTTATAGTATTTTTTAGTGATTTTTAACATGTTAATTACTTTGGTAAATATAGTTTTTTAGTTTGATTTGGTTAAATTCTTGATCACTTTGGGGAATACCCATTCCCGTGCGAACGCAAAGTGAGCTAGATTTCTTCGAATCCAATTATTAAACTTATTTTTATCAAAATGTTCAAAAGTTCTATTTTTTATGTTATTTTTTATGTTATTTTTTATCTTAATTTAATTGACTTTCATTTTTTTTATAATATTTTTGTTTCATGTATTTTAACTTGTTGATCACCTTGGTAAATATAGTTTTTTTTAATATGATTTGGTGAAATTCGTGATCACTTAGGGGAATACCCATTCCCGTGCGACCGCAAAGTGAGCGAGAATTCTTCGAATCTAATTATTAAACTTGCTTTATCAAAATGTTCAAAAGTTCTATTTTTTATATTATGTTTTATCTTGTTTTAATTGACATTAACTTTTTTTGCTAATATTATTATTTGATGTGTTTTAACTTGTTAATTACTTTGGTAAATAAAGTTTCTTAAAATGACTAGGTTAAATTCTTGATCACTTAGGGGAATACATATTCCCGTGCGAACGTAAGTGAGCGAGATTTCATCGAATCTAATTATGAAACTTGTTTTAGTAAAATGTCAAAAGTTCTATTTTTTATATTATTTTTTTCTTGTTTTAATTTACTTTAATTTTTTTTTATAATATTTTTATTTGATACTTTTTAACTTGGTGATCACCGTGGTAAGTATAGTTTTTTTTAATATGATTTGGTGAAATTGTTGATCACTTTGGGGGATACACATTCCCGTGCGAACGCAAAGTGAGCGAGATTTCTTCGAATCTAATTATTAATCTTTTTTAATCAAAATGTTCAAATTTTCTATTTTGTATATTATTTGTTATCTTGTTTTAATTAACTTGAACTTTTTTTTATAATATTTTTGTTTGATGTTTTTTAACTTGTTGATCACTTTGGTAATATTATAGTTTTTAATATGATTTGGTAAAATTCCTGATCACTTTGGGGGATACCCTTTCCCGTGCGAACACAAAGTGAGCGAGATTTCTTCGAATCTAATTATCAAACTTGTTTTATTAAAATGTTCAAAAGTTCTATTTTTTATCTTGTTGTAATTGACTTTAACTTTTTTTATAATATTTTATTTGATGTTTTTTAACTTGTTGAACAGTTTGGTAAATATAGTTTTTTTAATATGACTTGGTTAAATTCTTGTTCACTTCGGGGTATACCATTTCCCGTGCGAACGCAGAGTGAGCGAGATTTCTTCGAATATAATTATTAAACTTGTATTATCAAAACGTTCAAAAAATCTATTTTTTATATTATGGTTTATCTTGTTTTAATTGACATTAACTTTTTTTATAATATTATTATTTGATGTTTTTAACTTGTTAATTACTTTGGTAAATATAGATTTTTAAAATTACTAGGTTAAATTATTGTTCACTTTGGGGGATACCCATTCCCGCGCGAACGCAAGTGGGCGAGATTTCATCGAATCTAATTATTAAACTTGTTTTAGTAAAATGTTCAAAAGTTATGTTTTTTATATTTTTTTATCTTGTTTTAATTGACTTTAACTGTTTTTTATAATATTTTTATTTGATACTTTTTAACTTGTTGATAACTTTGGTAAGTATAGTTTTTTTTAATATGATTTGGTGAAATTGTTGATAACTTTGGGGAATACACATTCCCGTGTGAACGCAAAGTGAGCGAGATTTCCTAATCTAATTATTAAACTTGTTTTAATTGACTTTAACTTTTTTTTATAATATTTTTATTTGATGCTTTCTAACTTGTTGACCACTTTGGTAAATATTGCTTTTTTTAATATGATTTGGTTAAATTCATGACCACTTTGGGGAATAGACATTCCCGCGAACGCAAAGTAACCTAGATTTCTTCGAATACTATTATTAAACTTGTTTTTATCAAAATGTTCAAAAGTTCTATTTTTTATATTAATTTTTATCTTGTCTTGATTCACTTTAACTTTTTTTTATAATATTTTTGTTTGATGTTTTTTAACTTGTTGATCACTTTGGTAAAAATAGTTTTTTTATATGATTTGGTGAAATTGTTGATTACTTTGGGGAATAAACATTCCCGTGCGAACGCAAAGTGAGCGAGATTTCTTTGAATCTGATTATTAAACTTGTTTTATCAAAATGTGGAAAATTTCTTTTTTTTATATTAATTTTTATCTTGTTTTAATTAACTTTAACGTTTTTTTATTATATTTTTGGTTGATGTTGTTTAACTTGATGATCACTTTGGTAAATATAATTTTTTTTAATATGATTTGGTAAATTCCTGATCACTTTGTGGAATACCTATTCCCGTGCGAATGCAAAGTGTGCGAAATTTATTTGAATTTAATTATTAAACTTGGTTTATCAAAATGTTCAAAGTTTCTATTTTTTATTTTATTTTTTATCTTCTTTTAATTGAATTTAACTTTTTTTTAATAATATTTTTATTTGATGTTTTTTAACTTTTTGAACACGTTGGTAAATAAAGTTTTTTAATATGATTTGGTTGAATTCTTGTTCACTTTGAGGAATACCCTTTCCCGTGCGAACGAAAAATGAGCGAGATTTCTCGAATCTAATTATTAAACTTGTTTTTATCAAAATGTTCAACAATTCTATTTTTTATATTATGTTTTATCTTGTTTTAATTGACACTAACTTTTTTTTATAATATTATTATTTGATGTTTTTTAACTTGTTAATTACTTTGGTAAATATAGTTTTTTAAAATGACTAGGTTAAATTCTTGATCACTTTGGGGAATACCCATTGCCGTGCGAACTCAAGTGGACGAGATTTCATCGAATCTAATTATTAAACTTGTTTTGGTAAAATATTCTAAAGTTCTATTTTTTATATTATTTTTATCTTGTTTTAATTGACTTTAACTTTTTTTTTTGTTTTTATTTGATACTTTTTAACTTGTTGATAACTTTGGTAAGTATAATTTTTTTTAATATGATTTGGTGAATTTGTTGGTCACTTTGGGGAATAAACATTCCCGTGCGAACACAAAGTGTAACACCTCAAATTTTAATACCAAAAATTCGGCCAAAACAAAACATTTTATAAATAGAAGAACATCCTCAATTCGGATTTACAAAAACCTTGGTATGAAATCAGAGTATAAAAGTAGGTGTTACAAAATATATCATAACCAAGCTAAGACTAAATCCAATCTAGAGTTCTTCTATTCTAGGTCCCGCATCTCTATCCATGCGCACCTAAACCTTCGATCCCGAACCTGAGTACATAGCAAAACAAACAAGGAGTACGTGAGACAAAAACGTCTCGTGAGCTACATGGGTTTAGACCCCAAGGTTAATAATAATAATAATAACCGAACGACAAACAACAAACACGATAAGCAACCACCCATCTATCTAGTCACCCTGTTGTGACTCTAATATCTTGCTTTCCTAGCAATCATACCTAGTTGTCGGGACATCCCCAACCAACTAGAACCACATTAACTTATTAACCGGGGATCCCCCGCATTAACAAGCTTCAAGGTAAAGGCAAGAGGGAATCGCCCAATCTACCAATACCTGCCTTACTCGCCGGATTACTTCCAGTTAGCAAGACTACTATCATGGAATGGGCCGATGGGGATCCGCCCAAATGCTCCCCATTCCATACCTCATGACCGGGGATCCCCCGAATCATCACATCATCTCACCATATCATAACTCGATGGTTATGTCAATCTAGCTCTCGGCTATCACGTCTATCATCAAACAAGTTAGTTCAATACAACTATTGGTATAACTAACTATAATCTACTAGTCTACACAAGTAAGCAAATAGACCACAACACAAGTAATAAAATGTATTTCATAGGCTATGTACTCAGTAAAGTCCACACGTACTCACCTTAGCAATAATTGCTCCAACCGTGTTCTTGACACCAAAACTCTTGCTTCACAATTTCACCGACTTTCCAAGATGTCACCGAAAGCCTAAAACAATGATCATACAATGTTCAACATCACAATCTACTATCAATGTGTTCATCTACCTCTAGATAACACCCATCAATCCATTTCCCCCAAATATGGTGATTTACCAAACCCTAGGTTTAACCAACCCTTAAGATTCCCACAAATCATAATCATACACTTGTTTCCTTTGTTAATGTAACATCTATTAAGTGTATACACCATTTATATCACCATAATCCATAACCCAAGAACTAGGGTTTCAACCCCAAGCTTCTAAACCCATAGATCTAAAGCTACAACTACAAAGGATTGAAGATATACCTTAAATCTTCAACTAGGAGTGAAGAATCACAAGATTTGATGAAGAAATCGACTCCAAATGATGCTTGACACCCAAAATCGTTTACAAGTTCGAAGAGAGAAAAACTAGGGTTTCACTTGGCAATAAATGAGCCAAATCCCGTCTTTAATGCTGCCAGACACAAGTTCACGACGCGACCATAGTTCGCGTCGCGAACTCTCCTTCTACACGCATACTTAGCGATCGTTATCTAGTCGCGAACTACTTAGCGACACATGGCCAAACTCCCTGGAGCAAGTTCCCGATCGGGAACTTATAGTTCGCGTCGCGAACTCTTGATGGCAGCAAGGCTGCACTTTTTCCAACTTGTCTCGACCCGGTTTCGCCCGTAACTTTCTCGTACGGTGCCCAAACGACACGAAACCAATTCCCACGTATTTTATATGATTTATCCATAATTATCATATTTTTATACAATTTATTTATTTACAAATTCGGGTCGTTACAACTATCTACCCCTTAAGAAGATTCCGTCCTCGGAATCTCATCATAGTTCACGAAATCCGGGTACCTCTTCCGAATCTCGTCTTTGACTTCCCAAGTCAAATTCGGCCCAAGTGAATGCTTCCACTTGACCAATACCAATTCGATCTCCTTATTCCGAAGCTTCTTTGTCTTCATTTCTAGTATAGCCTCGGGCTCCTCAATCAACCGGTTCGGGCCGTCAACCCGCAACTCTTGCAATGGAATAATATTTTCAACTTCCCCGATAAACTTCTTCAAATAACTCACGTGAAAGGTGTCATGCACACCTTGAAGTTCGGGTGGAAGTTCCAACTTAAAAGCTTGAAGCCCGACCCGTTTCAATATTTTAAACGGTCCAACATACCTTGGACTTAACTTTCCCTTTTTACCAAACCGCATCACACCTTTCCAAGGTGACACTTTCAACATCACCATATCACCGACATCCAAGTCGTATGGTCTTTTCTTTAAACCCGAATAACTTCGTTGTCTATCTTGGGCGACTTTCATGTTGTTTTGAATAATACCAATCTTTTCATTTGTCACCCTCACGATCTCGGGACCCGTGAGTTTCGTCTCTCCCGCTTCCAACCAACAAGATGGAGTTCTACATTTCCTCCCATACAACGCCTCATAAGGCGGCATCTTAATAGTCGAGTGATAACTATTATTATACGAGAACTCGACTAACGGTAAATGTTCATCCCATTTACCACCGAAGTCTAACACACACGATCTCAACATATCTTCAACCGTTTGAATTGTTCTTTCACTTTGACCGTCGGTTTGCGGGTGATAAGCCGTGCTCAACCGCAACTTTGTACCCAATTCTTTTTGTAAAGATCGCCAAAATCTCGAGGTAAACCTCGCGTCTCTATCGGATACAATCGATAACGGAACCCCGTGGAGTCGAACCACCTCATCAACATACAACTTAGCCAATTTCTCAAGTGGCAACGTTTCCCGAATTGCTAAAAATAACGCACTTTTGGTCAACCGGTCAACTATGACCCAAATGGCATCGTGACCTTTGCTCGTCTTCGGTAAACCTACTATGAAATCCATAGTTATATCTTCCCACTTCCCGGCCGGTACAACTAATGATTGAGCTACCCCATACGGTACTTGATGCTCGGCTTTCACTTGTGCACACGTGGCACACTTAGAGATATACTTGGCCACTCTCGTCTTCATTCCGGGCCACCAATAAACCCGTTTCATATCTTGATACGTCTTTGTACTTCCCGGGTGAATCGAATACTTCGACTTGTGCACATCATACAACAACTCTTTTCGGATACCACCGAACTTAGGAACCCAGATACGACCGCCTACGGTCTTCAACCCTTGTGCATTTTCGAGAAAATGTTGGTTTTTACCTAACCGTTCTTGTCTTAACTCGTCTTTTCCCATAACTTCCCGTTGGGCATTCTTGATTCTTTCGATGATGCTCGAGACGACTTCTATACGTGATAAAATTCCTCGGTTCGGGTTTTCATATACCTTTCGGCTCAAGGCATCGGCCACCACATTCGCCTTACCCGCGTGATACACAATTTCACAATCATAATCGGCAATCAACTCGATCCACCTTCTTTGTCGCATATTAAGGTCTTTTTGTGTAAACACATATTGCAAACTCTTATGATCCGTGTACAACGTACACCGAGTACCATACAAATAATGTCTCCACAACTTCAAGGCAAATATAATCGCCGCCAATTCCAAGTCGTGTGTCGTGTACCTTAATTCCGCATTCTTCAATTGTCGCGAGGCATACGCGATCACCTTTCCTCTTTGCATCAACACACAACCGAGCCCTTGATTTGAAGCATCACTATAAACCACAAAGTCTTCCATACCATCCGGTAACGTAAGGATCGGCGCGTTACATAACTTTTCTTTTAATAACTTAAACGCCTCTTCTTGCTTCTTCTCCCACACAAACTTCTCACTTTTTCTCGTTAACTTCGTGAGTGGAATCGCGATTCTCGAGAAATCTTGTATAAATCTCCGGTAATAACCGGCTAACCCAAGAAAACTTCTAACCTCGGTAGGAGTCCTCGGAGGCTCCCAATTTGACACCGCTTCAATCTTGGACGGATCAACTTTAATACCATCACACGTCACCACGTGACCTAAGAATTGCACCTCCCGCAACCAAAATTCACACTTTGAAAATTTTGCATACAACTTCTCCCGTTTTAACACATCCAACACAAGTCTCAAATGACCTTCGTGTTCTTCTTCGGTTTTCGAATAGATCAAAATATCGTCAATGAACACGATCAAAAACTTATCAAGGAACGGTTTACAAACCCGATTCATCAAATCCATAAAAATGGCCGGCGCGTTTGTAAGACCAAACGGCATCACTAGAAACTCATAATGACCATAACGTGTACGAAAGGCCGTCTTCTCGGTGTCGCCTTCTTTCACCCGAACTTGGTGATAACCCGACCTCAAATCGATCTTTGAGAAATAACTAGCACCTTGCAATTGGTCGAATAAGTCATCAATTCTCGGCAACGGGTAACGGTTCTTAATAGTTACCTTATTCAACTCTCGGTAGTCAATACACATTCTCATCGAACCGTCTTTCTTTTTAACAAATAACACCGGTGCACCCCACGGTGACGAACTCGGACGAATAAAACCTTTATCTAACAATTCTTGCAATTGGGTCATCAATTCCCGCATTTCGGTGGGAGCTAAACGATATGGAGCACGAGCAATCGGCGTCGCCCCCGGAACTAGATCAATCTTAAACTCGACTTGTCTCTCCAGTGGCAAACCGGGCAAATCATCGGGAAATACCTCGGGGAAATCCCGAATAATTTTGACATCATCCATTGACTTCTTTTCTTTCCGACCATCTAATACATATGCAATAAACGATGCACAACCTTTTGATATACTTTTCCTCGCCTTAATAGCGGTAATCACATTAGGCATGTGATGTCGTTTCTCCCCATACACATACACTTTCTCGTTCTCGGGTGTCCTAATCGACACAATTTTCTTTCCACACAAAATCTTGGCTTGGTGCATACCCAACCAATCCATACCGATAACCACATCGAACGCCCTAATTCCCATGGGCAACAAATCCACCTTAAACTTTCTACCGTCTATTTCTATTTCACAATTTCTATAAATACAATCAACCATAGACGTTTTCCCGTCGGCTACTTCTATCTCATACATTTCATCTAACTTTTCGGATGGTACATTCAATTTACAACCGAACTCATAAGACACAAACGAATAATTGGAACCCGAATCAAATAAAATATGAGTTGGCAAGGAGTTAATGAATAGAATACCTGACACCACATCGTGTGCCTCCTTCGCCTCCTCCC
The DNA here is from genome assembly GCA_963853835.1 of Calendula officinalis. Classification (NCBI taxonomy): domain Eukaryota; kingdom Viridiplantae; phylum Streptophyta; class Magnoliopsida; order Asterales; family Asteraceae; genus Calendula; species Calendula officinalis. The sequence goes on along the minus strand of OY970823.1, from coordinate 71,489,274 downwards.
GAGTAAGTTGGAAGGACCGCCCCTTCACCTTCGCCGGTTCCACTTTCTTTTGAGCCGTGGACACCATTGACTCCATCCCCTTCTTTGGGCACACATTGCTATAGTGCCCCTTCTCGTGGCACGAGAAACACTCGATCTCGGCCAATGATTTTGACTTGCATTCACGGGCCATATGCCCCGGCTTCCCACAATTATAACAAGTTTTCGACTCCCCTCGGCACACGCCGGCATGAGTCTTCCCGCACTTCTTGCACGAGCCAACACTCCCTTGTTTAGAGAAGTTCGATGTGAACTTCCCTTTCTTAAACGTACTCGAGCCACTTTCGGCTTTTCTCTTCTCGCCCACATGGGCCCTTTCGGCAACACGTGCCTCATACACTTCCTCGACACTCCGGGCGGCACTAATAGCTTCATCAAGTGAAACCGCCCTCTTTACTTCCAATTGGTAGTCCCACGGTAACCCACTAGCATACCGGACCACCCTCAACCTCTCATCCGAGTAGGTTTTAGCAACAAACGGGAGCAATCCCGTGAACTCCCTCGAATATTCTTCAATTGACATATCACCCTTTTTGAGGGTCACGAACTTCTCGTGCATCTTTTCCAAATCCCTTTCGGGACAAAATTTCTTTTTCAACCTCGTGGTGAACTCATCCCACGACATCTTTTCCACCACCTCCTTCCCGAGGGTCTCATACACAATATCCCACCACACCATGGCATCTTCTTTCAACAATTGTGACGCATACGTCACCATATCAACATCCTTACACTTACTACTTCCGATAACCCTCTCGGTTTCTCGGATCCACCTCATCGTTACTTTCGGGTCCGAACTACCCGTATACACATTTGGCTTACATGCCATGAAGGATTTAAACGAACAACCTTCTTTCACAACGGGCCTAGCCCTAACATCACTTTGGCCGCCCGTGGAGGACTTCCCCTCCCCGGTGCCACTACCTCCGGTTTTCTCATCCGACTTAGCCTCGGATTCCCGGTCTCCACCCGACCTCTCACGGTCTCCAATAATACGGTGCACTTCTTCGGCCACCGTTCCCTTGATTTGGTCGATAATGGTTTGGAGATCCGCCATGGTCACCGGAGTTCTATTAGCTCCGACCTCCGATTCATCAACCCGATGCATTGATGGTTGACTTTCTTGCTCATCCACCCTTTCAACAGGAGGTACTTCCTCCTCACGGCCCTCCGGGGCTTTACCACTTCTACGTGTGGTCACCATTTCTTTCAATCAAGACTATACGAAAGACATTAAACATTTAGTACCTTGTGTACAACCCAATAGTCGCATAAGACTCAATATCCAAAATCATATCAAATTCATCGGTCCCCTAGGTTCAACCCTAAACTTAGTATAAAGTCTCAAGGTCAACCTATGATCTCAAGGAATCTTACATTCCTAATGCTACAGTCTAAGACTAGGATGGTCATCCAACCTAATTCACTTAAACTATAGCTCTGATACCAAGTTGTAACACCTCAAATTTTAATACCAAAAATTCGGCCAAAACAAAACATTTTATAAATAGAAGAACATCCTCAATTCGGATTTACAAAAACCTTGGTATGAAATCAGAGTATAAAAGTAGGTGTTACAAAATATATCATAACCAAGCTAAGACTAAATCCAATCTAGAGTTCTTCTATTCTAGGTCCCGCATCTCTATCCATGCGCACCTAAACCTTCGATCCCGAACCTGAGTACATAGCAAAACAAACAAGGAGTACGTGAGACAAAAACGTCTCGTGAGCTACATGGGTTTAGACCCCAAGGTTAATAATAATAATAATAACCGAACGACAAACAACAAACACGATAAGCAACCACCCATCTATCTAGTCACCCTGTTGTGACTCTAATATCTTGCTTTCCTAGCAATCATACCTAGTTGTCGGGACATCCCCAACCAACTAGAACCACATTAACTTATTAACCGGGGATCCCCCGCATTAACAAGCTTCAAGGTAAAGGCAAGAGGGAATCGCCCAATCTACCAATACCTGCCTTACTCGCCGGATTACTTCCAGTTAGCAAGACTACTATCATGGAATGGGCCGATGGGGATCCGCCCAAATGCTCCCCATTCCATACCTCATGACCGGGGATCCCCCGAATCATCACATCATCTCACCATATCATAACTCGATGGTTATGTCAATCTAGCTCTCGGCTATCACGTCTATCATCAAACAAGTTAGTTCAATACAACTATTGGTATAACTAACTATAATCTACTAGTCTACACAAGTAAGCAAATAGACCACAACACAAGTAATAAAATGTATTTCATAGGCTATGTACTCAGTAAAGTCCACACGTACTCACCTTAGCAATAATTGCTCCAACCGTGTTCTTGACACCAAAACTCTTGCTTCACAATTTCACCGACTTTCCAAGATGTCACCGAAAGCCTAAAACAATGATCATACAATGTTCAACATCACAATCTACTATCAATGTGTTCATCTACCTCTAGATAACACCCATCAATCCATTTCCCCCAAATATGGTGATTTACTAAACCCTAGGTTTAACCAACCCTTAAGATTCCCACAAATCATAATCATACACTTGTTTCCTTTGTTAATGTAACATCTATTAAGTGTATACACCATTTATATCACCATAATCCATAACCCAAGAACTAGGGTTTCAACCCCAAGCTTCTAAACCCATAGATCTAAAGCTACAACTACAAAGGATTGAAGATATACCTTAAATCTTCAACTAGGAGTGAAGAATCACAAGATTTGATGAAGAAATCGACTCCAAATGATGCTTGACACCCAAAATCGTTTACAAGTTCGAAGAGAGAAAAACTAGGGTTTCACTTGGCAATAAATGAGCCAAATCCCGTCTTTAATGCTGCCAGACACAAGTTCACGACGCGACCATAGTTCGCGTCGCGAACTCTCCTTCTACACGCATACTTAGCGATCGTTATCTAGTCGCGAACTACTTAGCGACACATGGCCAAACTCCCTGGAGCAAGTTCCCGATCGGGAACTTATAGTTCGCGTCGCGAACTCTTGATGGCAGCAAGGCTGCACTTTTTCCAACTTGTCTCGACCCGGTTTCGCCCGTAACTTTCTCGTACGGTGCCCAAACGACACGAAACCAATTCCCACGTATTTTATATGATTTATCCATAATTATCATATTTTTATACAATTTATTTATTTACAAATTCGGGTCGTTACACAAAGTGAGAGAGATTTCTTCGAATCTAATTATTAAACTTGTTTTATCAAAATGTTCAAATTTTCTATTTTGTATATTATTTTTTTATCTTGTTTTAATTGACTTAATTTTTTTTAATATTTTTATTTGATGATTTTTAACTTGTTGATTACTTTGGTAAATATAATTTTTTAAAATGATTTGGCTAAATTCATGATCACTTTGGGGAATACCCATTCCCGTGCGAACGCAAAGTGAGGGAGATTTCTTGAAAACTAATTATTAAACTTGTTTTATCAAAATGTTAAAAAGTTCTATTTTTATATTATTTTTTATTTTGTTTTAGTTGACTTAACTTATTTTTTTTATAATATTTTTGTTCCATGTTTTTTAACTTGTTCATCACTTTCGTAAATATAGGTTTTTAGTATGATTTGGTGAAATTCTTGATCACTTTAAGGAATACCAATTCTCGTGCGAACGCAAAGTGAGCGAGATTTATTCGAATCTAATTATTAAACTTGTTCTATCAAAATGTTCAAAATTTCTATTTTCTATATTATTTATTATCTTGTTATTGTTAACTTTAACTTTTTTTAATAATATTTTTGTTTGTTGTTTTTTAACTTGTTGATCACTTTGGTAAATATAGTTTTTTAATATGATTTGGAGAAATTCTTGATCACTCTGAGGAATACCCTTTCCCGTGCGAACACAAAGTGAGCGAGATTTATTCGAATCTAATTATAAACTTGTTTTATCAAAATGTTCAAAATTTCTATTTTTTATATTATTTTTTATCTTGTTATTGTCAACTTTAACTTTTTTTTTTAATAATATTTTTGTTTGTTGTTTTTTAACTTGTTGATCACTTTGGTAAATATAGTTTTTTAATATGATTTGGAGAAATTCTTGATCACTCTGAGCAATACCCTTTCCCGTGCGAACGCAAAGTGAGCGAGATTTCTTCGAATCTAATTATAAACTTGTTTTATCAAAATGTTCAAAATTTCTAATTTTTATATTATTTTTTTATCTTGTTTTAATTAACTTTAACTTTTTTTATAATATTTTTGTTTGATGTTTTTTAACTTGTTGATCACTTTGGTAAATATAATTTTTTTAATATGATTTGTTAAATTCTTGATTAATTTGGGGAATACCCATTCATGTGCGAACGCAAAGTGATCGAGATTTCTTCGAATATAATTATTAAACTTGCTTCATCAAAATTTTCAAAAGTTCTATTTTTTTTATTTTTTTTATCTCGTTTTAATTGACATTAACATTTTTTTATAACACTTTTGTTTCATGTTTTTTTAACTTGTTGATCACTTCGGTAAATATTGTTTTTTTAATATGATTTGGTGAAATTGTTGATCACTTTGGAGAACACCCATTCCCGTGCGAACGCTAAGTGAGCGAGATATATTTGAATCTAATTATTAAACTTGTTTTTTCAAAATGTCTAAAGATCTATTTTTTATATTTGTTTTATCTTGTTTTAATTGACATTAACTTTTTTTTAATATTTTTATTAGATGATTTATAACTTGTTAATTACTTTGATAAATATAGGTTTTTAATATGATTTGGTTAAATTCGTGATCACTTTGGGGAATACCCATTCCCGTATGAACGCAAAGTGTGCAAGATTTCTTCGAATATAATTATTAAACTTGTTTCATCAAAATGTTCAAAACTTTCTAAATATTGACTTGAACATTTTTTTATAACATTTTTGTTTAATGTTTTTTAACTTGTTGATCACCTTGGTAAATATTGTTTTTTTAATATGATTTGGTGAAATTATTGATCACGTTGGGGAATATACAGTCTCGTGCGAACGCAAAGTGAGCGAGATTTATTCGAATCTAATTATTAAATTGTTTTATCAAAATGTTCAAAATTTCTATTTTTATATTATTTTTTATCTTGTTTTAATTGACTTTAACTTTTTTTAATAATATTTTTATTTGATATTTTTTAACTTGTTGACTACTTTGGTAAATATAGTTTTTTAATATGATTTGGTTAAATTCGTGATTACTTTGGGGAATACCTATTCCCATGCGAACGCAAAGTGACCGAAATTTGTTCGATTCTAATTATTAAACTTGTTTTATAAAAATGTTAAAAATTTCTCTTTTTTATATTATATTTTATCTTGTTTTAATTAACTTTAACTTTTTTTTTATAATATTTTTGTTTGATGTTTTTTAACTTGTTGATCACTTTGGTAAATATAGTTTTTTTAATATGAGTTGGTTAATTCTTGATCACTTTGGGGAATACCTATTCCCGTGCGAACGCAAAGTGAGCGAAATTTATTCGAATCTAATTATTAAACTTGTTTTATCAAAATGTTCAAAATTTCTATTTTTTATTTTACTTTTTATCTTGTTTTAGTTGACTTTAATTTTTTTTATTATATTTTATTTGATGTTTTTTAACTTGTTGAACAATTTGGTAAATATAGTTTTTTAATATGATTTGGTTAAATTCTTGTTCACTTTGGGGAATACCCTTTCCCGTGCGAACGCAAAGTTAACGAGATTTTTTCTAATCTAATTATTAAACTTGTTTTATCAAAATGTTCAAAAATTCTATTTTTTATATTATATTTTATCATGTTTTAATTGACTTTAACTTTTTTTATAATATTATTATTTGATGTTTTTTTAACTTGTTAATTACTTTGGTAAATACAGTTTTTTAGAATGACTAAGTTAAATTCTTGATCACTTTGGGAAATACCCATTCCCGTGCGAACTCAAGTGAGTCAGATTTCATCGAATCTAATTATTAAAATTGTTTTAGTAAAATATTCAAAAGTTCTATTTTTTATATTATTTTTATCTTGTTTTAATCGACTTTTGCATTTTTTAAAATATTTTTTTTGATACTCTTTAACTTGTTGATCACTTTGGTAAGTATAGTTCTTTTAATATGATTTGGTGAAATTATTGATCACTTTGGGGAATACACATTCCCGTGCGAACGCAAAGTGAGCGAGATTTATTCGAATCTAATTATTAAACCTGTTTTTATCATAATGTCCAAAATTTCTATTTTTTATATTATTTTTTATCTTATTTTAATTGACTTTTACTTTTTTTTAAATATTTTTATTTGATGTTTTTTTAACTTGTTGACCACTTTGGTAAATATAGTTTTTCAATATGATTTGGTTAAATTCGTGATCACTTTGGGGAATACCCATTCCCGTGCGAACGCAAAGTGAGTGAGATTTCTTCGAATATAATTATTAAACTTGCTTCATCAAAATGTTCAAAAGTTCTATTTTTTTTATTATTTTTTATCTCGTTTTAATTGACTTTAACATTTTTTTATAACACTTTTGTTTCATGTATTTTAACTTGATGATCACTTCGGTAAATATAGTTTTTTTAATATGATTTGGTGAAATTATTGATCACTTAGGGTAACACCCATTCCCGTGCGAACGCAAAGTGAGCGAGATTTATTCGAATCTAATTATTAAACTTGTTTTATCAAAATGTTCAAAAGTTCTATTTTTTATATTTGTTTTATCTTGTTTTAATGGACATTAACTTTTTTTTATAATATTATTATTTGATATTTTTTAACTTGTTGATTACTTTGGTAAATATAGTTTTTTATTATGATTTGGTTAAATTCGTGATCACTTTGGGGAATACTATTCCCGTGCGAACGAAAAGTGAGCGAGATATATTCGAATCTAACTATTAAACTTGTTTTATCAAAATGTACAAAATTTCTAATTTTTATTTATTTTTTATCTTGTTTTAATTGACTTTAACTTTTTTTTTATAATATTTTTATTTGATGTTTTTTAACTTGTTGGTCACTTTGGTAAATATAGTTTTTTAATATGACTTTGTTAAATTCTTGTTAACTTTGGGGAATACCCTTTCCCGTGCGAACGGAAAGTGAGCGAGATTTCTTCGAATCTAATTATTAAACTTGTTTTATCTAAATGTTCAAAAGTTTTATTTTTTATATTATGTTTTATCTTGTTTTAGTTAACATTATTTTTTTTTTAATATTTTTATTTGATGATTTATAACTTGTTGATTACTTTGGTAAATAATTCCTCCGATTTAAAATAAGTGATGCATTGTTGGTTTCACGGTTTTTGAGGCAAAATATGATAATGATAATTAAATTAGATTAATTGGATGGTTAGTGGGGAATGGGTCCCACAAATTTTCAATAAAGTGAGGTTAATGATGTTTAAAAGTAAAAGTAAGGGTAAAGATGTCATTTCACTTTATTAAAGTAGATAGTTAGTGGGTGTGGGTCCCACTAATTTTTACCAAATAAGGTAAGTTTACAAAGTGTATCACTTATTTTGATACACCAAAATATGGAAAGTGTGTCACTTATTTTAAGTCGGAAGAAGTATAGTTTTTTAATATGATTTGGTTAAATTCGTGATCACTTTGGGGAATACCCAATCGCGTGCGAACGCAAACTGAGCGAGATTTCTTCGAATATAATTATTAAACTTGTTTCATTAAAATGTTCAAAAGTTCTATTTTTTTTTTTTTTTTTTTGTATCTCGTTTTAATTGACTTTAACATTTTTTTATAACATTTTTGTTTAATGTTTTTTAACTTGTTGATCACTTTGGTAAATATAGTTTTTTTTAATATGATTTGGTGAAATTGTTGATCACTTTTGGGGGATACACATTCCTGTACGAACGCAAAATGAGCGAGATTTATTCGAATCTAATTATTAAACCTGTTTTATCAAAATGTTCAAAAGTTCGATTTTTTATATTATTTTTATCTTGTTTTAATTGACTTTAACTTTTTTTTTTAATCTTTTTATTTGATGCTTTTTAACTTGTTGATCACTTTTGGTAAATATAGTTTTTTTAATATGATTTGGTGAAATTGTTGATCACTTCGGGGTATACACATTTCCGTGCGAACGCAAACTGAGCGAGATTTCCTTGAATCTAATTACTAAACTTGTTTTATCAAAATGTTCAAAATTTCTAATTTTTATTTTATTTTTTATCTTGTTTTAGTTGACTTTAACTTTTTTTGCAATATTTTTTTTGATGATTTTTAACTTGTTGATTACTTTGGTAAATATAGTTTTTTAGTATGATTTGGTTAAATTCTTGATCACTTTGGGGAATACCCATTCTCGTGCAAACGCAAAGTGAACTAGATTTTTTCGAATCGGGCCATATGCCCCGGCTTTCCACAATTAAAGCAAGTCTTCGACTCTCCTCGGCACACGCCGGTATGATTTTTCCCCCCTTTCTTGCACGAGCCAACAATTCCTTGGTTAGAGAAGCTCGGAGTGAACTTCCCTTTCTTGAACGAACTAGAGCCGCTTTTGGCTTTCCTCTTCTCGCCCACATGGGCCCTCTCGGCAACCCGTGCATTCATCACCTCTTCTACACCTCGTGCGGCACTAATGGCCTCATCAAGTGTGACCGCCCTCTTAACCTCCAATTGTTAATCCCACGGTAACCCACTAGCATACCGTACCACCCTCAACCTCTCATCCGAGTAGGTTTTAGCAACAAACGGGAGTAATCCCGTGAACTCTCTCGAGTATTCTTCAACCGACATATCACCCTTCTTAAGGATCACAAACTTTTCGTGCATCTTTTCCAAATCCTTCTCGGGACAAAACTTCTTTTTCAACCTCGTGGTGAACTCATCCCACGACATCACCTCAATCACTTCCCTCCCGAGAGTTTCATACACAATATCCCACCAAACCATAGCATTTTCTTTCTATAGTTGTGACGCATACGTCACCATATCGGCTGTAACCCCGCATTTTTTAAACCATTTTTTTTTTAAAGTCATTAGGTATTAATCTAAAGTTACAGAAGCATCTAGTTAGGTTAGGTTTACAAACCGTGGTCCCACAAAATATTACAAACCAAGAGTTAGTTAAAAAGACGGTATTACGAAACACGGCTCAATTACAAAAACAACAATTTAAAGCATGGTCAAACTTCCCGTCCAAGCCCGACCCGTTCAAGCCATCCAGCCTGAAATGTGTCGATAAGGGAGGGAATAGCACAAAAGCTAAGTGAATGAATTCCTAACACTACCAACTACACTAATCATTTAAACACGGAAGTTATAAAACATCTCCGGTTGGGTAATCACTTAATTGAGAGGATCGGCGGCTTTGCGGGCCTTAAACTATGGTCGGCCAAAACCACGGTAACCGATAGCGCTGTATCCAACACCCCGGGCAACTCCCTCCCCTTAACCATGTAACGCATATAGGTAAGGTCGGATACCCTATTAGTCGATACACTTTGCCCAACCGTTATCCATCCGACACTGACCTCGTCCCGAATGTGCACTAGTCATGTATGGTATTCCCTAACACTAGGCATACATAACAAGTAGACTAGCTACGAAAAACACTGCGAAAAACGTCACGACAGAGTTCCCAATCGCGAACTCCAGTTCACGATCGCGAACTAAAGTTCGCGTCGGGAACTCCAGTAGTGAACTACTTCACGACTAACCACCAACTTAGCTGGACCGACTTCGCGATCGTTAAGTGGAGTTCACGCCGTGAACTCCCCTTGTCTGGTAAAACCTGCGATTTTTCACTAAAAACCAATACCAAACCAAATAAACCGGAACCCGAGTTGTAGGTTGAATCCACTCACCTTTCAATCCTCGATTTCCTTAACTCAGTGAGCTAGTATCACTGAGTATCCTTCCCGGTTCCTTTCAACAAGTATACCGAGTTAGTGATCGATCTACCACATTGTCAAAACCGTCAATTTAATAATTTACCAACTCAATATCACCAAAGCACATTCAATTGACCTTAACCAACATTTTATCATCTACAACAAGTCAATTGACCGATTATGACCATCTAGCAATTCTCTACAACTAGCTGACCCAAACGAGCCAAAAACCCGAACATGTGTTTGTATGGTTTGAATCTTGATCTTGACCTTTGACTTTTTCTTGTTCCAATGGCTATTATTTGTCCTTTGAGACTAGCTAAGATCCTTGGACTACCTTGAACATTTACCTATGTATATATCCTTACAAACTTCATTATTACGTATGTCTCCTTCCAAAATCTCAAAATTCTTACATATGTCCTTTTACCAAATTTAATAAAATTCAAATCTTTTATAATTTTAAAAAATATAAATCATAATCTAAATTAATGGTAAAATACCCTAAAATATATAATTAATATAGATTATTATTTTTGCTTATTAAATTTTATATAATTTAAATATTATTAAATTAGGTAAAATGATATACTACGTGAGAATTTTGATGTTTTGGATGGGTATATACGTAATAATGAAGTTTACAAGAATATATATGTAATATTGCAAGTTTGTAGGACATATACACCGCGGCCCAAATGTCTCTAGCCAAACTACATGTGAACATGATATGATCCACCGATTCCAATCTACTGTTACATATCGGACATAAAATCGAGTCAATCTCCATACCCCCTACGCGGCAAATTCTGTCTCGTAGGAAGGCGATCTAACACCATTCTACACATAAAGATGTTTACTTTAATCGGGGTAGACTTGCACCATGTAAAATTTAGACTTGCACCGTGAAATCTCCACTCTCGTCCAACCTGCCAGAAACCGTATCACTACCTTCGGTCAATTCATGATTACTAATTAACCCCATGAGATTATCGAGATGTTCCTTTTCTACCCCCTCTAATTGGTCTTCGCCAATTAAAACACCACTTACCATTCTCCCACCTATCTTTAACCAAACAGAAATTATTTAGGTCCAACCTAAACAATCGATTGAAACAAAGATAGAACGGAATATCACCCTTCCAATCATCACGCCAAAACTTGGTCAATTTGAGTGAGTTAATCCACCCAAACATGTGCCTTGGGACACATGTTAGAAAAACTAAAAAACCCTAATAATAATAGTAAGATTTTTTTTTAATGACATCTTTAAATGCATTAAATTGTACACTAATATAGATAGGGGTAACTCTTAAAATTGAGGAATTATTATAAATGCAGGTGTTGTTATATATTGATATACACATTTTTGATAATGTTTTATTGCAATCAAATGTCTACATTACTTTTGATGGTACTTTTTATTATCATTTTCCTAATATGAATAAGTATATTTAATGGTCGATCATTGCAATTAAATGTCTATTTACGATATGATAAATGTCTATATAACGCGCCAAAAATCATATTATTCATGTGATCTTAAAGCAAGTTCACACACAATTTAACTTCCATGGTATCATGAAAATTACGTTTTCTTACGAGTTGGAAAAGATTTCTTCTAATAATACTGACTTATTTAAATTTAAATTCAAATATCTTTTCCAAATAAGTATTATAATTTCTAAGTAACCTTTTAAATCAACAGAGGAATACTTTTAGTTGGGTGCAAATGCTAGATAGATATATAGTTGGGAGTAGTTTTTGTCCTGTCATATACTCCTATTCAAACTTGGTTTATATGTTACAAACGTAACATCCCACTTCATAAGATTAAAATAATACAAGGACATAATTTATTTATGGGATAATTTCATATACGTCATTGCAAACTTGCAATTATGTATATATCCTTACAAACTTCATTATTACGTATGTATCCTTCCAAAATCTCAAAATTCTTATATATGTCCTTTTACCAAATTTAATAAAATTCAAATCTTTTATAATTTTAAAAAATATAAATCATAATCTAAATTAATGGTAAAATACCCTAAAAAATATTATTAATATAGATTATGATTTTTGTTTTTTAAATTTTATATAATTTAAATATTATTAAATTAGGTAAAATGATATATGTGAGAATTTTGATGTTTATAAGGATATATATGTAAAGTTGCGTTCAAAGAGGTCCATGATTTTTACAAAGTCCCGAGGAACAAATCTCAACCATTGATCAATATGATCTAATGGTCAAGATTAAATAACATACTTTATACATGGAGGGGTATTTTGGTCATTTGGCACCAAAAAAATTTTATTTTATTTTTTATTTTAAAATTTAAAATTTTATTTATTTTATTTATTTTTTTAATTTTTAATTGAGTGGTATTTTGGTCATTTTGAAAAAATTATTTTTTTTTTATTTTTATTTTTAAATTTTTAGTTTTTTTTCTTAAAAAATTATTTTTTTAAAAAAAATTTATTTATTTATTATTATTTTTTAAAAAGTTATTAATTTTTCATTAATAACACATAATGTTATTGCATAGTGAATTACATGTGATTGGATAGTGAATCACATTTGATTGCATTCTGAATCACATGTGATTTAACTAAAACATGATTTTACACTAAAATCACATGTGATTTTACCCTAAAATCACATGTGATTAAGTTATACACGTAATTATCAAACATGTATTATTTTTTAATAAAAACAATTAATAAAAAAATAAAAAAAATAAAAAATCGAAATTTTTATAAGTGGCAAATGACCAAAATACCCTTCATAATAAAAAATACGGAGTAAAAAATAAAAAAAATAATTTTTTTTATTTTTTTAAAAAATGACCAAAATACCCCTAAATATATAAAATATGTGATTAATCTTGACCATTAGTTCCTATTGATCAATGATTGAGATTTGTTCCTTGGACTTCCTAAAGATGATGGACCTCTTTGAACGTTTCTCTATATATGTAATATTGGAAGTGCAAGGACGTATATTAAATTATCCCTATATTTAAAAAAAGACAAAATTACATGAAGGACGTGAAATGCAAAATTTATTATAGAGATGTTAGAAAAAGACAAAATTACATAAAGGATATAAAAATAATTATACATTCAATGTAAAATGTATTATAGGCAATTTGGCATATACCACAAGTACATTTGTTGTAATTAAAAATTTATAAAAAAATGATTTTCTGATTGACCTTTCTTGTTTTATTCAGTTTAAGTGTTTCTTATAATATTTTTATTTGACCTTTTTTAACTTGTTGATCATTTTGGTAAATATAGTTTTTTTTTTTTAATTTGATCTGTTGAAATTGTTGATCACTTTAGGGAATATCCATTTCTGTGAGAGCGCATAGTGAGAGAGATATCTTCGAATTTAATTATAAAATTTGTTATATCAAAATATTCAAAAGTTCTATTTTTTATATTATTTTTTATCTAGTTTTAGTTGACTTTAAGTTTTTCTTATAATACTTTTATTTTACCTTTTTTAAGTTATTGATCACTTTGGTAAATATAGTTCTTTTAATTTGATTTGTTGAACTTCTTGATCACTTTGGAGAATGTCTATTCCTGTAAGAGCGCAAAGTGAGAGTGATTTCTTTGAATTCGATTATATAAATTGTTCTATCAAAATGTTCAAAAAATTTATTTTTATATTATTTTTTATCTTTTTTAATTGACTTTAATTTTTTTTATATAATTTTTTTATTTGATTTTTTTTAACTTGTTGATCACTTTGGTAAATATAGTTCTTTTAATTTGATTTGTTGAAATTTTAATCACTTTGGAAAATATTTATTCATGCAAGTTTTCTTGTGCAATATTTATGTAATTATTGAATCGTAGATACTTAATTGTATTGTCATCTAGTTCAATCGATGTCTGCTCATCCGGTTTAACCATCTTAATCGTATTTAAAGGTCTTGCCAGTTCAATGCGGTTTTTAAAATATTAGTTTTGCAAGTTTATTGCAAATATGGGTTGCTTGCATTTTAAATTAAGGAAATTGATAATAATAATCTTAAGAGCTGTCAATAAGAAGGTAAAAATAATGTAAAAACTGCCCCCTGAATTTTAGGAAGACTACTCAATCAATGAATATACAAACGTTTTATACACGTTAGAAACAACCCTTAAGGCTGTGATTAACAAAACTTTTAAATTAAGGAAAATGCTAATGACAGCCCTTAGGGCTGTCATTAAGAAGACAAACTACACAAAATACAACCCCCATGAATATTAGGAATATTACTTTTTTAATCAATGTACAAGCTTTTTATGCATGTTAGTGACAGCCCTAAGGGATGTCATTAGCAAAACCCTTAAATTAATTATGTCTAACAAAAAATTATTTAAAAAACACTTGTTTGACTACTACATTAATTTAAGGAAACGAACGGTAACCAAGAAACCATCAACAGTATCGGACGGGTAGGATCCGAACCAAGAAATGCAATGACCCGCAAACATCCTCCGTATAAATTAGACGATATTCGTCGTACTGTCCAAATCTTCAGAAAAACCCCAAACTCAAAAACCCACATCTCACTCACCTTCCCCTAAATTCCACTTTGATTCTTTCATGAGAGTTTTAATTGAAAGAAACAAGTGGTCGCGGGAGCAGTAACGTTTAAATTTAGACTCTTTATCTGAAGAATCAATCAAGAATCCATATATTTTAAATTTCGCTTTTGCGTCTCAAGAATCAATCAAGAATCCATATATTTTTCATTCTTTTAATTCCGACCGACATACTTTCGATATATTAGAGGATTCGCGTCGTTTTAGACGATATACTTCGTACAAATCTGAAAAAATCCAACAAAAATCCCCCAATTAAAAAACCCACATCTCACCTTCCCCCAAATTCCACTTTGATTTTTTATCTGAAGAAAGGGGTCATGAATTAGAAAACAATACGGTATTTCTCTTTTGTGTCTCAAGAATCAATCAAGAATCCATATTCTTTCAGAGAATCCATATTCTTATGTCTTTCTTGATTTCGTCGTTTCCTCCAGACCGACTCTCCGAACGTCTCCTCCAAAACGACGCCTTTTATTAAATTGATTATGTAAGCTTCAATTTCTTAATTCCACTGTCATAATGAGATAATGACGCACACACCAAGATCCAATTTTTTCAGTTCTCTATGTGCAATGGTAATTCTCGGTTTTATTTCGTTTGATTTGTTCAATTTTATGATTATGAGATTCAATTTGTGTTCCTATGTTTCTGCTTTTAGGTTTCCGTTTTGGTAGGATTAGATTGTTATTGGTGGTATATTAACTACTTTTATTCTAATTGAAAAATAGCAAGACTCGTAAAATCATCCTTATTGATTGCAATGGTACAGTTAATTAGAACATACAATAATCCTTATTGATTTGGTATTCAAACAGATTCATGTTTTCCTTTAAATCTCATTTGACTGATAGTAATGCAGCAATTTTTATTGGATGATGGAGCATGGAATAATTAGTTAGATAATGGTTCTTTGACTAGACGTAATTGGTTCAGCTATTATTATGGTTATTTTTTTATTTATTACGGGGCTTACAAATCTTTTTAAAACCTAACTTTATAAAAGTAATTTTAAAACATCATAATACATCAATTAAAGTTCAAAAATTGGTTATTTGACTTTCAGAAGTCAAACAGTTTTGATTGATCGTTATAGTCAAGGTTCATATCATACTAACTTTTGGTAGATCTTTTATTACCAAGTCCAGTGTTTGCTAGTATTTAATTATTGGTAATTTGTGATGCAGATGTGGTGAAGGATTTAATATTCAGTAAAGTTGGAATCCTCAAGAATGCTATATACAAGTATTTTGATTTTGACACAGATTATAATCACCAGTTTCTTAAGTTTGACGATTTTTGCCCTATTGTTATTTGTTAGTGTTACTACAAAAGAGGTAACTGAGAATGATTATTAATTAGACTATTTTATAAATTTTATTTTACAAAGAGAGATTTGAAGACACCCGAAAATCGACCGATTTTTTTTTTCTTTCCAAAATCTGTATATTCATTACTGTAATTTCTAAATCATTTATGGAAACTTTATTTATTTATTTATTTTTTTTCAGAATTTTGATTTTGTGCTGATCACGTGAGTAGGAGGAGATGCAACGATACATATTACATTGATGCAAAAACGGTGCTGAGGTGTCATACAAGTGCACATCAGGCTGATTTATTGAAAAAAAATCCTTTCTTTTGAACGTGAGATATATTTTCAGGTGAACATTTCTCTTTATTTATTCTTTAAGCACGGTAAACTTAGAATTTTCTTTTTTAAATTTGGTTATAAACTTTAAAATGACATATTTTTATAAAAAAAATAATTTTAAAATGATTATTCAGGATAAGTGGTTAGAGGTTCTTGGTTGCGGGGTGACGGAACAAGAAACATGAAAAAATTATGGGTTGGGTAACGGTTTAAAATGGGAAAAAAGGGTTACGAGTTGAAATGGATTGACCACCCAAAACATTTTTTGTTTTATTTTCATTTGTTTTTAAATAAATAATTAGGGTGCACTTAGTTGCATAATTTTCTTTTTTGTATGCAAAATGTTCAAAAGCTCTATTTATAAAAAAAAGAATATTATCAAAATGTTCAAACGTTCTATTTTTTATATTATGTTTTAATTGACTTTAACTTTAACTTTTCATTTTTAATAATATTTGTATTTGATGTTTTTTAACTTGTTGACCACTTTGGTAAATATAGTTTTTTTAATATGATTTGGTTAAATTCATGATCACTTTGGGGAATACCATTCCCGTGCGAACGCAAAGTGAGCGAGATTTTTCGAATCTAATTATTAAACTTGTTTTAACAAAATGTTCAAAAGTTCGATTTTTTATATTATTTTTATCTTGTTTTAATTGACTTTAACTTTTTTTTTTATAATATTTTTATTTGATCCTTTTTAACTTGTTGATCACTTTGGTAAATATAGTTTCTTTAATATCATTTGATGAAATTTTTTATCACTTTGGGGAATACCCATTCCCGTGTGAACTCAAGTGAGCGAGATTTCATCGAATCTAATTATTAAACTTGTTTTAGTAATATGTTCAAAAGTTCTATTTTTTATATTAATTTTATCCTGTTTTAATTGATTTTACCTTTTTTTTTTAAATATTTTTATTTGAATCTTTTTAACTTGTTGATCACTTTGGTAAATATAGTTTTCTTTAATATCATTTGGTGAAATTTTTTATCACTTTGGGGAATACACATTCCCGTGCGAACGCAAAGTGAGCGAGATTTCTTCGAATCTAATTATTAAACTTGTTTTTATCAAAATGTTCAAAATTTCTATTTTTTATATTATTTTTTATCTTGTTTTAATTAACTTTAACTTTTTTTATAATATTTTTGTTTGATGTTTTTTAACTTGTTGATCACTTTGGTAAATATAGTTTTTTTTAATATGATTTGGTATATTCTTGATCACTTTGGGGAATACCTATTCACGTGCGAACGCAAAGTGAGCGTGATTTATTCGAATCTAATTATTAAAATTGTTTTATCAAAATGTTCAAAATTTCTATTTTTATATTATTTTTTATCTTGTTTTAATTAACTTTAACTTTTTTTATAATATTTTTGTTTGATGTTTTTTAACTTGTTGATCACTTTGGGAAATATAGTTTTTTTTAATATGATTTGGTATATTCTTGATCACTTTGGGGAATACCTATTCCCGTGCGAACGCAAAGTGAGCGTGATTTATTCGAATCTAATTATTAAAATTGTTTTATCAAAATGTTCAAAATTTCTATTTTTATATTATTTTTTATCTTGTTTTAATTAACTTTAACTTTTTTTATAATATTTTTGTTTGATGTTTTTTAACTTGTTGATCACTTTGGTAAATATAGTTTTTTTTTAATATGATTTGGTATATTCTTGATCACTTTGGGGAATACCTATTCCCGTGCGAACGCAAAGTGAGCGTGATTTATTCGAATCTAATTATTAAAATTGTTTTATCAAAATGTTCAAAATTTCTATTTTTTATTTTATTTTTTTTCTTGTTTTAATTGACTTTAACTTTTTTTTTGTAATATTTTTTATTTGATGTTTTTTAACTTGTTGAACACTTTGGTAAATATAGTTTTTTTAATATGATTTGGTTAAATTCTTGTTCACTTTGGGGAATACCCTTTCCCGTGCGAACGCTAAGTGAGCGAGATTTTTTCGAATCTAATTATTAAACTTGTTTTTATCAAAATGTTCAAAAATTCTATTTTTTATTTATAAGTTTTATCTTGTTTTAATTGACATTAACTTTTTTTATAATATTATTATTTGATTTTTTTAACTTGTTAATTACTTTGGTAAATATAATTTTTTAAAATGACTATGTTAAATTTTTGATCACTTTGGGGAATACCCATTCCCGTGCGAACTCAAGTGAGCGAGATTTCATCGAATCTAATTATTAAACTTGTTTTAGTAATATGTTCAAAAGTTCTATTTTTTATATTAATTTTATCCTGTTTTAATTGATTTTAACTTTTTTTTTAAATATTTTTATTTGATACTTTTTAACTTGTTGATCAGTTTGGTAAGTATAATTTTTTTAATATGATTTGGTGAAATTGTTGATCACTTTGGGGAATACACATTCACGTGCGAACGTAAAGTGAGCGAGATTTATTCGAATCTAATTATTAAACTTGTTATATCAAAATGTTCAAAATTTCTATTTTTTATATTTTTTTTATCTTGTTTTAATTAACTTTAACTTTTTTTTATAATTTTTTTGTTTGATGTTTTTTAACTTCTTGATCACTTTGGTAAATTTAGTTTTTTTAATATGATTTGGTAAATTCTTTATCACTTTGGGGAATACCTATTCTCGTGCGAACGCAAAGTGAGTGACATTTTTCGAACCTAATTATTAAACTTGTTTTGTCTAAATGTACAAAATTTCTAATTTTTATTTTATTTTTTATCTTGTTTTAATTGACTCTAACTTTTTTTTATAATATTTTTGTTTGATGTTTTTTTAACTTGTTGATCACTTTGGTAAATATAGTTTTTTTTTTAATATGATTTGGTATATTCTTGATCACTTTGGGGAATACCTATTCCCGTGCGAACGCAAAGTGAGCGAGATTTATTCGAATCTAATTATTAAACTTGTTTTATAAAAATGTTCAAAATTTCTATTTTTATATTATTTTTTATCTTGTTTTGAATAATTTTTTTTAAATATTATTTTTATTTGAATCTTTTTAACTTGTTGATCACTTTGGTAAATATAGTTTTCTTTAATATCATTTGGTGAAATTTTTTATCACTTTGGGGAATACACATTCCCGTGCGAACGCAAAGTGAGCGAGATTTCTTCGAATCTAATTATTAAACTTGTTTTTATCAAAATGTTCAAAATTTCTATTTTTTATATTATTTTTTATCTTGTTTTAATTAACTTTAACTTTTTTTATAATATTTTTGTTTGATGTTTTTTAACTTGTTGATCACTTTGGTAAATATAGTTTTTTTTAATATGATTTGGTATATTCTTGATCACTTTGGGGAATACCTATTCCCGTGCGAACGCAAAGTGAGCGTGATTTATTCGAATCTAATTATTAAAATTGTTTTATCAAAATGTTCAAAATTTCTATTTTTATATTATTTTTTATCTTGTTTTAATTAACTTTAACTTTTTTTATAATATTTTTGTTTGATGTTTTTTAACTTGTTGATCACTTTGGTAAATATAGTTTTTTTTAATATGATTTGGTATATTCTTGATCACTTTGGGGAATACCTATTCCCGTGCGAACGCAAAGTGAGCGTGATTTATTCGAATCTAATTATTAAAATTGTTTTATCAAAATGTTCAAAATTTCTATTTTTTATTTTATTTTTTTTCTTGTTTTAATTGACTTTAACTTTTTTTTTGTAATATTTTTTATTTGATGTTTTTTAACTTGTTGAACATTTTGGTAAATATAGTTTTTTTAATATGATTTGGTTAAATTCTTGTTCACTTTGGGGAATACCCTTTCCCGTGCGAACGCTAAGTGAGCGAGATTTTTTCGAATCTAATTATTAAGCTTGTTTTATCAAAATGTTCAAAAATTCTATTTTTTATTTATAAGTTTTATCTTGTTTTAATTGACATTAACTTTTTTTATAATATTATTATTTGATTTTTTTAACTTGTTAATTACTTTGGTAACTATAATTTTTTAAAATGACTATGTTAAATTTTTGATCACTTTGGGGAATACCCATTCCCGTGCGAACTCAAGTGAGCGAGATTTCATCGAATCTAATTATTAAACTTGTTTTAGTAATATGTTCAAAAGTTCTATTTTTTATATTAATTTTATCCTGTTTTAATTGATTTTAACTTTTTTTTTAAATATTTTTATTTGATACTTTTTAACTTGTTGATCAGTTTGGTAAGTATAATTTTTTTAATATGATTTGGTGAAATTGTTGATCACTTTGGGGAATACACATTCCCGTGCGAACGCAAAGTGAGCGAGATTTATTCGAATCTAATTATTAAACTTGTTATATCAAAATGTTCAAAATTTCTATTTTTTACATTTTTTTATCTTGTTTTAATTAACTTTAACTTTTTTTTATAATATTTTTGTTTGATGTTTTTTAACTTCTTGATCACTTTGGTAAATATAGTTTTTTTAATATGATTTGGTAAATTCTTTATCACTTTGGGGAATACCTATTCCCGTGCGAACGCAAAGTGAGTGACATTTTTCGAACCTAATTATTAAACTTGTTTTATCTAAATGTACAAAATTTCTAATTTTTATTTTATTTTTTATCTTGTTTTAATTGACTCTAACTTTTTTTTATAATATTTTTGTTTGATGTTTTTTAACTTGTTGATCACTTTGGTAAATATAGTTTTTTTTAATATGATTTGGTATATTCTTGATCACTTTGGGGAATACCTATTCCCGTGCGAACGCAAAGTGAGCGAGATTTATTCGAATCTAATTATTAAACTTGTTTTATAAAAATGTTCAAAATTTCTATTTTTATATTATTTTTTATCTTGTTTTAAATAATTTTTTTTAAATAATATTTTTATTTGAAATTTTTTTAACTTGTTGACCACATTGGTAAATATGGTTTTTTTTAATATTATTTGGTTAAATTCGTGTTCACTTTGGGGAATACCATTCCCGTGCGAACGCAAAATGAGCGAGATTTTTCGAATCTAATTATTAAACTTGTTTTAACAAAATGTTCAAAAGTTCGATTTTTTATATTATTTTTATCTTGTTTTAATTGACTTTAATTTTTTTTATAATATTTTTATTTGAATCTTTTTAACTTGTTGATCACTTTGGTAAATATAGTTTCTTTAATATGATTTGGTGAAATTTTTTATCACTTTGGGGAATACACATTCCCGTGCGAACGCAAAGTGAGCGAGATTTCTTCGAATCTAATTATTAAACTTGTTTTTATCAAAATGTTCAAAATTTCTATTTTTTATATTATTTTTTATCTTATTTTAATTGACTTTTACTTTTTTTTTTAAATATTTTTATTTGATGTTTTTTAACTTGTTGACCACTTTGGTAAATATAGTTTTTTAATATGATTTGGTATATTCTTAATCACTTTGGGGAATACCTATTCCCGTGCGAACGCAAAGTGAGCGTGATTTATTCGAATCTAATTATTAAAATTGTTTTATCAAAATGTTCAAAATTTCTATTTTTTATTTTATTTTTTTTCTTGTTTTAATTGACTTTAACTTTTTTTTGTAATATTTTTTATTTGATGTTTTTTAACTTGTTGAACACTTTGGTAAATATAGTTTTTTTAATATGATTTGGTTAAATTCTTGTTCACTTTGGGGAATACCTTTCCCGTGCGAACGCTAAGTGAGCGAGATTTTTTCGAATCTAAATATTATACTTGTTTTATCAAAATGTTAAAAAATTCTATTTTTTATATTATGTTTTATCCTGTTTTAATTGACATTAATTTTTTTTATAATATTATTATTTGATTTTTTTTAACTTGTTAATTACTTTGGTAAATATAATTTTTTAAAATGACTATGTTAAATTTTTGATCACTTTGGGGAATACCCATTCCCGTGCGAACTCAAGTGAACGAGATTTCATCGAATCTAATTATTAACCTTGTTTTAGTAATACATTCAAAAGTTCTATTTTTTTATATTAATTTTATCCTGTTTTAATTGATTTTAACTTTTTTTTTGAATATTTTTATTTGATACTTTTTTACTTGTTGATCAGTTTGGTAAGTATAGTTTTTTTAATATGATTTGGTGAAATTGTTGATCACTTTGGGGAATACACATTCCCGTGCGAACGCAAAGTGAGCGAGATTTATTCGAATCTTATTATTAAACTTGTTATATCAAAATGTTCAAAATTTCTATTTTTTACATTTTTTTTATCTTGTTTTAATTAACTTTAACTTTTTTTATAATATTTTTGTTTGATGTTTTTTAACTTATTGACCACTTTGGTAAATATAGTTTTTTTAATATGATTTGGTAAATTCTTTATCACTTTGGGGAATACCTATTCCCGTGCGAACGCAAAGTGAGCGAGATATTTCGAACCTAATTATTAAACTTGTTTTTATCAAAATGTACAAAATTTCTAATTTTTATTTTATTTTTTATCTTGTTTTAATTGACCCTAACTTTTTTTATAATATTTTTGTTTGATGTTTTTTAACTTGTTGATCACTTTGGTAAATATAGTTTTTTTTATTATGATTTGGTATATTCTTGATCACTTTGGGGAATACCTATTCTCGTGCGAACGCAAAGTGAGCGAGATTTATTCGAACCTAATTATTAAACTTGTTTAATCAAAATGTTCAAAATTTCTATTTTTATATTATTTTTTATCCTGTTTTAATTGACTTTAACTTTTTTTTAATAATATTTTTATTTGATATTTTTTAACTTATTTACCACTTTGGTAAATATAGTTTTTTTAATATGATTTGGTTAAAGTCGTGTTCACTTTGGGGAATTCCATTCCCGTGCGAACGCAAAATGAGCGAGATTTTTCGAATCTAATTATTAAACTTGTTTTAACAAAATGTTCAAAAGTTCGATTTTTTATATTATTTTTATCTTGTTTTAATTGACTTTAATTTTTTTTATAATATTTTTATTTGAATCTTTTTAACTTGTTGATCACTTTGGTAAATATAGTTTCTTTAATATGATTTGGTGAAATTTTTTATCACTTTGGGGAATACACATTCCCGTGCGAACGCAAAGTGAGCGAGATTTCTTCGAATCTAATTATTAAACTTGTTTTTATCAAAATGTTCAAAATTTCTATTTTTTATATTATTTTTTATCTTATTTTAATTGACTTTTACTTTTTTTTTTAAATATTTTTATTTGATGTTTTTTAACTTGTTGACCACTTTGGTAAATATAGTTTTTTAATATGATTTGGTATATTCTTAATCACTTTGGGGAATACCTATTCCCGTGCGAACGCAAAGTGAGCGTGATTTATTCGAATCTAATTATTAAAATTGTTTTATCAAAATGTTCAAAATTTCTATTTTTTATTTTATTTTTTTTCTTGTTTTAATTGACTTTAACTTTTTTTTGTAATATTTTTTATTTGATGTTTTTTAACTTGTTGAACACTTTGGTAAATATAGTTTTTTTAATATGATTTGGTTAAATTCTTGTTCACTTTGGGGAATACCTTTCCCGTGCGAACGCTAAGTGAGCGAGATTTTTTCGAATCTAAATATTATACTTGTTTTATCAAAATGTTAAAAAATTCTATTTTTTATATTATGTTTTATCCTGTTTTAATTGACATTAATTTTTTTTATAATATTATTATTTGATTTTTTTTAACTTGTTAATTACTTTGGTAAATATAATTTTTTAAAATGACTATGTTAAATTTTTGATCACTTTGGGGAATACCCATTCCCGTGCGAACTCAAGTGAACGAGATTTCATCGAATCTAATTATTAACCTTGTTTTAGTAATACATTCAAAAGTTCTATTTTTTTATATTAATTTTATCCTGTTTTAATTGATTTTAACTTTTTTTTTGAATATTTTTATTTGATACTTTTTTACTTGTTGATCAGTTTGGTAAGTATAGTTTTTTTAATATGATTTGGTGAAATTGTTGATCACTTTGGGGAATACACATTCCCGTGCGAACGCAAAGTGAGCGAGATTTATTCGAATCTTATTATTAAACTTGTTATATCAAAATGTTCAAAATTTCTATTTTTTACATTTTTTTTATCTTGTTTTAATTAACTTTAACTTTTTTTATAATATTTTTGTTTGATGTTTTTTAACTTATTGACCACTTTGGTAAATATAGTTTTTTTAATATGATTTGGTAAATTCTTTATCACTTTGGGGAATACCTATTCCCGTGCGAACGCAAAGTGAGCGAGATATTTCGAACCTAATTATTAAACTTGTTTTTATCAAAATGTACAAAATTTCTAATTTTTATTTTATTTTTTATCTTGTTTTAATTGACCCTAACTTTTTTTATAATATTTTTGTTTGATGTTTTTTAACTTGTTGATCACTTTGGTAAATATAGTTTTTTTTTATTATGATTTGGTATATTCTTGATCACTTTGGGGAATACCTATTCTCGTGCGAACGCAAAGTGAGCGAGATTTATTCGAACCTAATTATTAAACTTGTTTAATCAAAATGTTCAAAATTTCTATTTTTATATTATTTTTTATCCTGTTTTAATTGACTTTAACTTTTTTTTAATAATATTTTTATTTGATATTTTTTAACTTGTTTACCACTTTGGTAAATATAGTTTTTTTAATATGATTTGGTTAAAGTCGTGTTCACTTTGGGGAATTCCATTCCCGTGCGAACGCAAAATGAGCGAGATTTTTCGAATCTAATTATTAAACTTGTTTTAACAAAATGTTCAAAAGTTCGATTTTTTATATTATTTTTATCTTGTTTTAATTGACTTTAATTTTTTTTATAATATTTTTATTTGAATCTTTTTAACTTGTTGATCACTTTGGTAAATATAGTTTCTTTAATATGATTTGGTGAAATTTTTTATCACTTTGGGGAATACACATTCCCGTGCGAACGCAAAGTGAGCGAGATTTATTCGAATCTAATTATTAAACTTGTTTTTATCAAAATGTTCAAAATTTCTATTTTTTATATTATTTTTTATCTTGTTTTAATTAACTTTAACTTTTTTTATAATATTTTTGTTTGATGTTTTTTAACTTGTTGATCACTTTGGTAAATATAGTTTTTTTTAATATGATTTGGTATATTCTTGATCACTTTGGGGAATACCTATTCCCGTGCGAACGCAAAGTGAGCGTGATTTATTCGAATCTAATTATTAAAATTGTTTTATCAAAATGTTCAAAATTTCTATTTTTTATGTTATTTTTTATCTTGTTTTAATTAACTTTAACTTTTTTTATAATATTTTTGTTTGATGTTTTTTAACTTGTTGATCACTTTGGTCAATATAGTTTTTTTAATATGATTTGGTATATTCTTGATCACTTTGGGGAATACCTATTCCCGTGCGAACGCAAAGTGAGCGTGATTTATTCTAATCTAATTATTAAAATTGTTTTATCAAAATGTTCAAAATTTCTATTTTTTATTTTATTTTTTTCTTGTTTTAATTGACTTTAACTTTTTTTTGTAATATTTTTTATTTGATGTTTTTTAACTTGTTGAACACTTTGGTAAATATAGTTTTTTTAATATGATTTGGTTAAATTCTTGTTCACTTTGGGGAATACCTTTCCCGTGCGAACGCTAAGTGAGCGAAATTTTTTCGAATCTAAATATTAAACTTGTTTTATCAAAATGTTCAAAAATTCTATTTTTTATATTATGTTTTATCTTGTTTTAATTGACATTAACTTTTTTTATAATACTATTATTTGATTTTTTTTAACTTGTTAATTACTTTGGTAAATATAATTTTTTAAAATGACTATGTTAAATTTTTGATCACTTTGGGGAATACCCATTCCCGTGCGAACTCAAGTGAGCGAGATTTCATCGAATCTAATTATTAAACTTGTTTTAGTAATACATTCAAAAGTTCTATTTTTTTATATTAATTTTATCCTGTTTTAATTGATTTTAACTTTTTTTTTTTGAATATTTTTATTTGATACTTTTTTACTTGTTGATCAGTTTGGTAAGTATAGTTTTTTTAATATGATTTGGTGAAATTGTTGATCACTTTGGGGAATACACATTCCCGTGCGAACGCGAAGTGAGCGAGATTTATTCGAATCTAATTATTAAACTTGTTATATCAAAATGTTCAAAATTTCTATTTTTTACAATTTTTTTATCTTGTTTTAATTAACTTTAACTTTTTTTATAATATTTTTGTTTGATGTTTTTTAACTTATTGACCACTTTGGTAAATATAGTTTTTTTAATATGATTTGGTAAATTCTTTATCACTTTGGGGAATACCTATTCCCGTGCGAACGCAAAGTGAGCGAGATATTTCGAACCTAATTATTAAACTTGTTTTTATAAAAATGTACAAAATTTCTAATTTTTATTTTATTTTTTATCTTGTTTTAATTGACCCTAACTTTTTTTATAATATTTTTGTTTGATGTTTTTTAACTTGTTGATCACTTTGGTAAATATAGTTTTTTTTTAATATGATTTGGTATATTCTTGATCACTTTGGGGAATACCTATTCTCGTGCGAACGCAAAGTGAGCGAGATTTATTCGAACCTAATTATTAAACTTGTTTTATCAAAATGTTCAAAATTTCTATTTTTATATTATTTTTTATCTTGTTTTAATTGACTTTAACTTTTTTTTAATAGTATTTTTATTTGATATTTTTTAACTTGTTGACCACTTTGGTAAATATAGTTTTTTTTAATATGATTTGGTTAAAGTCGTGTTCACTTTGGGGAATTCCATTCCCGTGCGAACGCAAAATGAGCGAGATTTTTCGAATCTAATTATTAAACTTGTTTTAACAAAATGTTCAAAAGTTCGATTTTTTAAATTATTTTTATCTTGTTTTAATTGACTTTAATTTTTTTTATAATATTTTTATTTGAATCTTTTTAACTTGTTGATCACTTTGGTAAATATAGTTTCTTTAATATGATTTGGTGAAATTTTTTATCACTTTGGGGAATACACATTCCCGTGCGAACGCAAAGTGAGCGAGATTTCTTCGAATCTAATTATTAAACTTGTTTTTATCAAAATGTTCAAAATTTCTATTTTTTATATTATTTTTTATCTTGTTTTAATTAACTTTAACTTTTTTTATAATATTTTTGTTTGATGTTTTTTAACTTGTTGATCACTTTGGTAAATACAGTTTTTTTTAATATGATTTGGTATATTCTTGATCACTTTGGGGAATACCTATTCCCGTGCGAACGCAAAGTGAGCGTGATTTATTCGAATCTAATTATTAAAATTGTTTTATCAAAATGTTCAAAATTTCTATTTTTTATATTATTTTTTATCTTGTTTTTATTAACTTTAACTTTTTTTATAATATTTTTGTTTGATGTTTTTTAACTTGTTGATCACTTTGGTAAATATAGTTTTTTTTAATATGATTTGGTATATTCTTGATCACTTTGGGGAATACCTATTCCCGTGCGAACGTAAAGTAAGCGTGATTTATTCGAATCTAATTATTAAAATTGTTTTATCAAAATGTTCAAAATTTCTATTTTTTATTTTATTTTTTTTCTTGTTTTAATTGACTTTAACTTTTTTTTGTAATATTTTTTATTTGATGTTTTTTAACTTGTTGAACACTTTGGTAAATATAGTTTTTTTAATATGATTTGGTTAAATTCTTGTTCACTTTGGGGAATACCTTTCCCGTGCGAACGCTAAGTGAGCGAGATTTTTTCGAATCTAAATATTAAACTTGTTTTATCAAAATGTTCAAAAATTCTATTTTTTATATTATGTTTTATCTTGTTTTAATTGACATTAACTTTTTTTATAATACTATTATTTGATTTTTTTTAACTTGTTAATTACTTTGGTGAATATAATTTTTTAAAATGACTATGTTAAATTTTTGATCACTTTGGGGAATACCCATTCCCGTGCGAACTCAAGTGAGCGAGATTTCATCGAATCTAATTATTAAACTTGTTTTAGTAATACATTCAAAAGTTCTATTTTTTTATATTAATTTTATCCTGTTTTAATTGATTTTAACTTTTTTTTTTGAATATTTTTATTTGATACTTTTTTACTTGTTGATCAGTTTGGTAAGTATAGTTTTTTTAATATGATTTGGTGAAATTGTTGATCACTTTGGGGAATACACATTCCCGTGCGTACGCAAAGTGAGCGAGATTTATTCGAATCGAATTATTAAACTTGTTATATCAAAATGTTCAAAATTTCTATTTTTTACATTTTTTTTATCTTGTTTTAATTAACTTTAACTTTTTTTATAATATTTTTGTTTGATGTTTTTTAACTTATTGACCACTTTGGTAAATATAGTTTTTTTAATATGATTTGGTAAATTCTTTATCACTTTGGGGAATACCTATTCCCGTGCGAACGCAAAGTGAGCGAGATATTTCGAACCTAATTATTAAACTTGTTTTTATCAAAATGTACAAAATTTCTAATTTTTATTTTATTTTTTATCTTGTTTTAATTGACCCTAACTTTTTTTATAATATTTTTGTTTGATGTTTTTTAACTTGTTGATCACTTTGGTAAATATAGTTTTTTTTTTTAATATGATTTGGTATATTCTTGATCACTTTGGGGAATACCTATTCTCGTGCGAACGCAAAGTGAGCGAGATTTATTCGAACCTAATTATTAAACTTGTTTTATCAAAATGTTTAAAATTTCTATTTTTATATTATTTTTTATCTTGTTTTAATTGACTTTAACTTTTTTTTAATAGTATTTTTATTTGATATTTTTTAACTTGTTGACCACTTTGGTAAATATAGTTTTTTTAATATGATTTGGTTAAAGTCGTGTTCACTTTGGGGAATTCCATTCCCGTGCGAACGCAAAATGAGCGAGATTTTTCGAATCTAATTATTAAACTTGTTTTAACAAAATGTTCAAAAGTTCGATTTTTTATATTATTTTTATCTTGTTTTAATTGACTTTAATTTTTTTTATAATATTTTTATTTGAATCTTTTTAACTTGTTGATCACTTTGGTAAATATAGTTTCTTTAATATGATTTGGTGAAATTTTTTATCACTTTGGGGAATACACATTCCCGTGCGAACGCAAAGTGAGCGAGATTTCTTCGAATCTAATTATTAAACTTGTTTTTATCAAAATGTTCAAAATTTCTATTTTTTATATTATTTTTTATCTTGTTTTAATTAACTTTAACTTTTTTTATAATATTTTTGTTCGATGTTTTTTAACTTGTTGATCACTTTGGTAAATATAGTTTTTTTTAATATGATTTGGTATATTCTTGATCACTTTGGGGAATACCTATTCCCGTGCGAACGCAAAGTGAGCGTGATTTATTCGAATCTAATTATTAAAATTGTTTTATCAAAATGTTCAAAATTTCTATTTTTTATATTATTTTTTATCTTGTTTTAATTAACTTTAACTTTTTTTATAATATTTTTGTTTGATGTTTTTTAACTTGTTGATCACTTTGGTAAATATAGTTTTTTTTAATATGATTTGGTATATTCTTGATCACTTTGGGGAATACCTATTCCCGTGCGAACGTAAAGTGAGCGTGATTTATTCGAATCTAATTATTAAAATTGTTTTATCAAAATGTTCAAAATTTCTATTTTTATTTTATTTTTTTTCTTGTTTTAATTGACTTTAACTTTTTTTTGTAATATTTTTTATTTGATGTTTTTTAACTTGTTGAACACTTTGGTAAATATAGTTTTTTTAATATGATTTGGTTAAATTCTTGTTCACTTTGGGGAATACCTTTCCCGTGCGAACGCTAAGTGAGCGAGATTTTTTCGAATCTAAATATTAAACTTGTTTTATCAAAATGTTCAAAAATTCTATTTTTTATATTATATTTTATCTTGTTTTAATTGACATTAACTTTTTTTATAATACTATTATTTGATTTTTTTTAACTTGTTAATTACTTTGGTAAATATAATTTTTTAAAATGACTATGTTAAATTTTTGATCACTTTGGGGAATACCCATTCCCGTGCGAACTCAAGTGAGCGAGATTTCATCGAATCTAATTATTAAACTTGTTTTAGTAATACATTCAAAAGTTCTATTTTTTTATATTAATTTTATCCTGTTTTAATTGATTTTAACTTTTTTTTTTGAATATTTTTATTTGATACTTTTTTACTTGTTGATCAGTTTGGTAAGTATAGTTTTTTTAATATGATTTGGTGAAATTGTTGATCACTTTGGGGAATACACATTCCCGTGCGAACGCAAAGTGAGCGAGATTTATTCGAATCTAATTATTAAACTTGTTATATCAAAATGTTCAAAATTTCTATTTTTTACATTTTTTTATCTTGTTTTAATTAACTTTAACTTTTTTTATAATATTTTTGTTTGATGTTTTTTAACTTATTGACCACTTTGGTAAATATAGTTTTTTTAATATGATTTGGTAAATTCTTTATCACTTTGGGGAATACCTATTCCCGTGCGAACGCAAAGTGAGCGAGATATTTCGAACCTAATTATTAAACTTGTTTTTATCAAAATGTACAAAATTTCTAATTTTTATTTTATTTTTTATCTTGTTTTAATTGACCCTAACTTTTTTTATAATATTTTTGTTTGATGTTTTTTAACTTGTTGATCACTTTGGTAAATATAGTTTTTTTTTAATATGATTTGGTATATTCTTGATCACTTTGGGGAATACCTATTCTCGTGCGAACGCAAAGTGAGCGAGATTTATTCGAACCTAATTATTAAACTTGTTTTATCAAAATGTTCAAAATTTCTATTTTTATATTATTTTTTATCTTGTTTTAATTGACTTTAACTTTTTTTTAATAATATTTTTATTTGATATTTTTTAACTTGTTGACCACTTTGGTAAATATAGTTTTTTTAATATGATTTGGTTAAAGTCGTGTTCACTTTGGGGAATTCCATTCCCGTGCGAACGCAAAATGAGCGAGATTTTTCGAATCTAATTATTAAACTTGTTTTAACAAAATGTTCAAAAGTTCGATTTTTTATATTATTTTTATCTTGTTTTAATTGACTTTAATTTTTTTTATAATATTTTTATTTGAATCTTTTTAACTTGTTGATCACTTTGGTAAATATAGTTTCTTTAATATGATTTGGTGAAATTTTTTATCACTTTGGGGAATACACATTCCCGTGCGAACGCAAAGTGAGCGAGATTTCTTCGAATCTAATTATTAAACTTGTTTTTATCAAAATGTTCAAAATTTCTATTTTCTATATTATTTTTTATCTTGTTTTAATTAACTTTAACTTTTTTTATAATATTTTTGTTTGATGTTTTTTAACTTGTTGATCACTTTGGTAAATATAGTTTTTTTTAATATGATTTGGTATATTCTTGATCACTTTGGGGAATACCTATTCCCGTGCGAACGCAAAGTGAGCGTGATTTATTCGAATCTAATTATTAAAATTGTTTTATCAAAATGTTCAAAATTTCTATTTTTTATATTATTTTTTATCTTGTTTTAATTAACTTTAACTTTTTTTATAATATTTTTGTTTGATGTTTTTTAACTTGTTGATCACTTTGGTAAATATAGTTTTTTTTAATATGATTTGGTATATTCTTGATCACTTTGGGGAATACCTATTCCCGTGCGAACGCAAAGTGAGCGTGATTTATTCGAATCTAATTATTAAAATTGTTTTATCAAAATGTTCAAAATTTCTATTTTTTATTTTATTTTTTTTCTTGTTTTAATTGACTTTAACTTTTTTTTTGTAATATTTTTTATTTTATGTTTTTTAACTTGTTGAACACTTTGGTAAATATAGTTTTTTTAATATGATTTGGTTAAATTCTTGTTCACTTTGGGGAATACCTTTCCCGTGCGAACGCTAAGTGAGCGAGATTTTTTCGAATCTAAATATTAAACTTGTTTTATCAAAATGTTCAAAAATTCTATTTTTTATATTATGTTTTATCTTGTTTTAATTGACATTAACTTTTTTTATAATACTATTATTTGATTTTTTTTAAATTGTTAATTACTTTGGTAAATATAATTTTTTAAAATGACTATGTTAAATTTTTGATCACTTTGGGGAATACCCATTCCCGTGCGAACTCAAGTGAGCGAGATTTCATCGAATCTAATTGTTAAACTTGTTTTAGTAATACATTCAAAAGTTCTATTTTTTTATATTAATTTTATCCTGTTTTAATTGATTTTAACTTTTTTTTTGAATATTTTTATTTGATACTTGTTTACTTGTTGATCAGTTTGGTAAGTATAGTTTTTTTAATATGATTTGGTGAAATTGTTGATCACTTTGGGGAATACACATTCCCGTGCGAACGCAAAGTGAGCGAGATTTATTCGAATCTAATTATTAAACTTGTTATATCAAAATGTTCAAAATTTCTATTTTTTACATTTTTTTTATCTTGTTTTAATTAACTTTAACTTTTTTTATAATATTTTTGTTTGATGTTTTTTAACTTATTGACCACTTTGGTAAATATAGTTTTTTTAATATGATTTGGTAAATTCTTTATCACTTTGGGGAATACCTATTCCCGTGCGAACGCAAAGTGAGCGAGATATTTCGAACCTAATTATTAAACTTGTTTTTATCAAAATGTACAAAATTTCTAATTTTTATTTTATTTTTTATCTTGTTTTAATTGACCCTAACTTTTTTTATAATATTTTTGTTTGATGTTTTTTAACTTGTTGATCACTTTGGTAAGTATAGTTTTTTTTTAATATGATTTGGTATATTCTTGATCACTTTGGGGAATACCTATTCTCGTGCGAACGCAAAGTGAGCGAGATTTATTCGAACCTAATTATTAAACTTGTTTTATCAAAATGTTCAAAATTTCTATTTTTATATTATTTTTTATCTTGTTTTAATTGACTTTAACTTTTTTTTAATAATATTTTTATTTGATATTTTTTAACTTGTTGACCACTTTGGTAAATATAGTTTTTTTAATATGATTTGGTTAAAGTCGTGTTCACTTTGGGGAATTCCATTCCCGTGCGAACGCAAAATGAGCGAGATTTTTCGAATCTAATTATTAAACTTGTTTTAACAAAATGTTCAAAAGTTCGATTTTTTATATTATTTTTATCTTGTTTTAATTGACTTTATCTTTTTTTTAAATATTTTTATTTCATACTTTTTAACTTGTTGATCACTTTGGTAAGTATAGTTTTTTTAATATGATTTGGTGAAATTGTTGATCACTTTGGGGAATACACATTCCCGTGCGAACGCAAAGTGAGCGAGATTTATTCGAATCTAATTATTAAACTTGTTATATCAAAATGTTCAAAATTTCTATTTTTTACATTTTTTTTATCTTGTTTTAATTAACTTTAACTTTTTTTATAATATTTTTGTTTGATGTTTTTTAACTTATTGACCACTTTGGTAAATATAGTTTTTTTAATATGATTTGGTAAATTCTTTATCACTTTGGGGAATACCTATTCCCGTGCGAACGCAAAGTGAGCGAGATATTTCGAACCTAATTATTAAACTTGTTTTTATCAAAATGTACAAAATTTCTAATTTTTATTTTATTTTTTATCTTGTTTTAATTGACCCTAACTTTTTTTATAATATTTTTGTTTGATGTTTTTTAACTTGTTGATCACTTTGGTAAATATAGTTTTTTTTTAATATGATTTGGTATATTCTTGATCACTTTGGGGAATACCTATTCTCGTGCGAACGCAAAGTGAGCGAGATTTATTCGAACCTAATTATTAAACTTGTTTTATCAAAATGTTCAAAATTTCTATTTTTATATTATTTTTTATCTTGTTTTAATTGACTTTAACTTTTTTTTAATAATATTTTTATTTGATATTTTTTAACTTGTTGACCACTTTGGTAAATATAGTTTTTTTAATATGATTTGGTTAAAGTCGTGTTCACTTTGGGGAATTCCATTCCCGTGCGAACGCAAAATGAGCGAGATTTTTCGAATCTAATTATTAAACTTGTTTTAACAAAATGTTCAAAAGTTCGATTTTTTTATATTATTTTTATCTTGTTTTAATTGACTTTAATTTTTTTTATAATATTTTTATTTGAATCTTTTTAACTTGTTGATCACTTTGGTAAATATAGTTTCTTTAATATGATTTGGTGAAATTTTTTATCACTTTGGGGAATACACATTCCCGTGCGAACGCAAAGTGAGCGAGATTTCTTCGAATCTAATTATTAAACTTGTTTTTATCAAAATGTTCAAAATTTCTATTTTCTATATTATTTTTTATCTTGTTTTAATTAACTTTAACTTTTTTTATAATATTTTTGTTTGATGTTTTTTAACTTGTTGATCACTTTGGTAAATATAGTTTTTTTTAATATGATTTGGTATATTCTTGATCACTTTGGGGAATACCTATTCCCGTGCGAACGCAAAGTGAGCGTGATTTATTCGAATCTAATTATTAAAATTGTTTGATCAAAATGTTCAAAATTTCTATTTTTTATATTATTTTTTATCTTGTTTTAATTAACTTTAACTTTTTTTATAATATTTTTGTTTGATGTTTTTTAACTTGTTGATCACTTTGGTAAATATAGTTTTTTTTAATATGATTTGGTATATTCTTGATCACTTTGGGGAATACCTATTCCCGTGCGAACGCAAAGTGAGCGTGATTTATTCGAATCTAATTATTAAAATTGTTTTATCAAAATGTTCAAAATTTCTATTTTTTATTTTATTTTTTTTCTTGTTTTAATTGACTTTAACTTTTTTTTTGTAATATTTTTTATTTTATGTTTTTTAACTTGTTGAACACTTTGGTAAATATAGTTTTTTTAATATGATTTGGTTAAATTCTTGTTCACTTTGGGGAATACCTTTCCCGTGCGAACGCTAAGTGAGCGAGATTTTTTCGAATCTAAATATTAAACTTGTTTTATCAAAATGTTCAAAAATTCTATTTTTTATATTATGTTTTATCTTGTTTTAATTGACATTAACTTTTTTTATAATACTATTATTTGATTTTTTTTAAATTGTTAATTACTTTGGTAAATATAATTTTTTAAAATGACTATGTTAAATTTTTGATCACTTTGGGGAATACCCATTCCCGTGCGAACTCAAGTGAGCGAGATTTCATCGAATCTAATTGTTAAACTTGTTTTAGTAATACATTCAAAAGTTCTATTTTTTTATATTAATTTTATCCTGTTTTAATTGATTTTAACTTTTTTTTTGAATATTTTTATTTGATACTTGTTTACTTGTTGATCAGTTTGGTAAGTATAGTTTTTTTAATATGATTTGGTGAAATTGTTGATCACTTTGGGGAATACACATTCCCGTGCGAACGCAAAGTGAGCGAGATTTATTCGAATCTAATTATTAAACTTGTTATATCAAAATGTTCAAAATTTCTATTTTTTACATTTTTTTTATCTTGTTTTAATTAACTTTAACTTTTTTTATAATATTTTTGTTTGATGTTTTTTAACTTATTGACCACTTTGGTAAATATAGTTTTTTTAATATGATTTGGTAAATTCTTTATCACTTTGGGGAATACCTATTCCCGTGCGAACGCAAAGTGAGCGAGATA
This sequence comes from Calendula officinalis, assembly GCA_963853835.1. Classification (NCBI taxonomy): domain Eukaryota; kingdom Viridiplantae; phylum Streptophyta; class Magnoliopsida; order Asterales; family Asteraceae; genus Calendula; species Calendula officinalis. Next base: position 71,453,522 of record OY970823.1, on the reverse strand, counting down.
TTTCGAACCTAATTATTAAACTTGTTTTTATCAAAATGTACAAAATTTCTAATTTTTATTTTATTTTTTATCTTGTTTTAATTGACCCTAACTTTTTTTATAATATTTTTGTTTGATGCTTTTTAACTTGTTGATCACTTTGGTAAATATAGTTTTTTTTTAATATGATTTGGTATATTCTTGATCACTTTGGGGAATACCTATTCTCGTGCGAACGCAAAGTGAGCGAGATTTATTCGAACCTAATTATTAAACTTGTTTTATCAAAATGTTCAAAATTTCTATTTTTATATTATTTTTTATCTTGTTTTAATTGACTTTAACTTTTTTTTAATAATATTTTTATTTGATATTTTTTAACTTATTGACCACTTTGGTAAATATAGTTTTTTTAATATGATTTGGTTAAAGTCGTGTTCACTTTGGGGAATCCCATTCCCGTGCGAACGCAAAATGAGCGAGATTTTTCGAATCTAATTATTAAACTTGTTTTAACAAAATGTTCAAAAGTTCGATTTTTTATATTATTTTTATCTTTTTTTAGTTGACTTTAATTTTTTTTATAATATTTTTATTTGAATCTTTTTAACTTGTTGATCACTTTGGTAAATATAGTTTCTTTAATATGATTTGGTGAAATTTTTTATCACTTTGGGGAATACACATTCCCGAGCGAACGCAAAGTGAGCGAGATTTCTTCGAATCTAATTATTAAACTTGTTTTTATCAAAATGTTCAAAATTTCTATTTTTTATATTATTTTTTATCTTGTTTTAATTAACTTTAACTTTTTTTACAATATTTTTGTTTGATGTTTTTTAACTTGTTGATCACTTTGGTAAATATTGTTTTTTTTTAATATGATTTGGTATATTCTTGATCACTTTGGGGAATACCTATTCCCGTGCGAACGCAAAGTGAGCGTGATTTATTCGAATCTAATTATTAAAATTGTTTTATCAAAATGTTCAAAATTTCTATTTTTTATATTATTTTTTATCTTGTTTTAATTAACTTTAACTTTTTTTATAATATTTTTGTTTGATGTTTTTTAACTTGTTGATCACTTTGGTAAATATAGTTTTTTTTAATATGATTTGGTATATTCTTGATCACTTTGGGGAATACCTATTCCCGTGCGAACGCAAAGTGAGCGTGATTTATTCGAATCTAATTATTAAAATTGTTTTATCAAAATGTTCAAAATTTCTATTTTTTATTTTATTTTTTTTCTTGTTTTAATTGACTTTAACTTTTTTTTGTAATATTTTTTATTTGATGTTTTTTAACTTGTTGAACACTTTGGTAAATATAGTTTTTTTAATATGATTTGGTTAAATTCTTGTTCACTTTGGGGAATACCTTTCCCGTGCGAACGCTAAGTGAGCGAGATTTTTTCGAATCTAAATATTAAACTTGTTTTATCAAAATGTTCAAAAATTCTATTTTTTATATTATGTTTTATCTTGTTTTAATTGACATTAACTTTTTTTATAATACTATTATTTGATTTTTTTTAACTTGTTAATTACTTTGGTAAATATAATTTTTTAAAATGACTATGTTAAATTTTTGATCACTTTGGGGAATACCCATTCCCGTGCGAACTCAAGTGAGCGAGATTTCATCGAATCTAATTATTAAACTTGTTTTAGTAATACATTCAAAAGTTCTATTTTTTTATATTAATTTTATCCTGTTTTAATTGATTTTAAATTTTTTTTTGAATATTTTTATTTGATACTTTTTTACTTGTTGATCAGTTTGGTAAGTATAGTTTTTTTAATATGATTTGGTGAAATTGTTGATCACTTTGGGGAATACACATTCCCGTGCGAACGCAAAGTGAGCGAGATTTATTCGAATCTAATTATTAAACTTGTTATATCAAAATGTTCAAAATTTCTATTTTTTACATTTTTTTATCTTGTTTTAATTAACTTTAACTTTTTTTTATAATATTTTTGTTTGATGTTTTTTAACTTCTTGATCACTTTGGTAAATATAGTTTTTTTAATATGATTTGGTAAATTCTTTATCACTTTGGGGAATACCTATTCCCGTGCGAACGCAAAGTGAGCGAGATATTTCGAACCTAATTATTAAACTTGTTTTTATCAAAATGTACAAAATTTCTAATTTTTATTTTATTTTTTATCTTGTTTTAATTGACCCTAACTTTTTTTATAATATTTTTGTTTGATGTTTTTTAACTTGTTGATCACTTTGGTAAATATAGTTTTTTTTAATATGATTTGGTATATTCTTGATCACTTTGGGGAATACCTATTCTCGTGCGAACGCAAAGTGAGCGAGATTTATTCGAACCTAATTATTAAACTTGTTTTATCAAAATGTTCAAAATTTCTATTTTTATATTATTTTTTATCTTGTTTTAATTGACTTTAACTTTTTTTTAATAATATTTTTATTTGATATTTTTTAACTTGTTGACCACTTTGGTAAATATAGTTTTTTTAATATGATTTGGTTAAAGTCGTGTTCACTTTGGGGAATTCCATTCCCGTGCGAACGCAAAATGAGCAAGATTTTTCGAATCTAATTATTAAACTTGTTTTAACAAAATGTTCAAAAGTTCGATTTTTTATATTATTTTTATCTTGTTTTAATTGACTTTAATTTTTTTTATAATATTTTTATTTGAATCTTTTTAACTTGTTGATCACTTTGGTAAATATAGTTTCTTTAATATGATTTGGTGAAATTTTTTATCACTTTGGGGAATACACATTCCCGTGCGAACACAAAGTGAGCGAGATTTCTTCGAATCTAATTATTAAACTTGTTATATCAAAATGTTCAAAATTTCTATTTTTTATATTTTTTTTTATCTTGTTTTAATTAACTTTAACTTTTTTTATAATATTTTTGTTTGATGTTTTTTAACTTATTGATCACTTTGGTAAATATTGTTTTTTAAATATGATTTGGTAAATTCTTTATCACTTTGGGGAATACATATTCCCGTGCGAACGCACAGATTTTTTCGAATCTAATTATTAAACTTGTTTTATCAAAATGTACAAAATTTCTAATTTTAATTTTTATTTTATTTTTTATCTTGTTTTAATTGACTCTAACTTTTTTTCTAAAATATTTTTATATGATATTGTTTAACTTGTTGATCACTTTGCTAAATATAATTTTTTAATATGAGTTGGTTAAATTCTTGTTAACTTTGGGGAATACCCTTTCCCGTGCGAACAGAAAGTGAGGGAGATTTATTCGAATCTAATTATTAAGCTTGTTTTATCAAAATGTTCAAAAGTTTTATTTTTTATATTATGTTTTATCTTGTTTTAATTGACATTAACTTTTTTTAAATATTTTTATTTGATGATTTATAACTTGTTGATTACTTTGGTGAATATAGTTTTTTAATATGATTTGGTTAAATTTGTGATCACTTCGGGGAATACCCATTCCCGTGCGAACGCAAAATGAGCAAGATTTCTTCGAATATAATTTTTAAACTTGTTTTATCAAAATGTTTAAAAGTTCTATTTTTTTATTATTTTTTATCTTGTTTTAATTGACTTGAACATTTTTTTATAACATTTTTGTTTAATGTTTTTTAACTTGTTGATCACTTTGGTAAATATAGTTTTTTTAATATGATTTGGTGAAATTGTTGATCACTTGGGGAATATACAGTCACGTGCGAACGCAAAGTGAGCGACATTTATTCGAATCTAATTATTAAACTTGTTTTTATCAAAATGTTCAAAATTTCTGTTTTTATATTATTTTTTATCTTGTTTTAATTGACTTTAACTCTTTTTTTTAATAATATTTTTATTTGATATTTTTTAACTTGTTGACCACTTTGGTAAATATAGTTTTTTAATATGATTTGGTTAAATTCGTGATCACTTTGGGGAATACCCATTCCCGTGTGAACGCAAAATGAGCAAGATTTCTTCGAATATAATTATTAAACTTGTTTCATCAAAATGTTCAAAAGTTCTATTTTTTTTTTTATCTCGTTTTAATTGACTTGAACATTTTTTTATAAAATTTTTGTTTAATGTTTTTTAACTTGTTGATTACTTTGGTAAACATAGTTTTTTTAATATGATTTGGTGAAATTGTTGATCACTTTGGGGATTCTACAGTCCCGTGCGAACGCAAAGTGAGCGAGATTTATTCGAATCTAATTATTAAACTTGTTTTATCAAACTGTTCAAAATTTCTATTTTTATATTATTTTTTATCTTGTTTTAATTGACTTTAACTTTTTTTTTAATAATATTTTTATTTGATCCTTTTTAACTTGTTGATCACTTTGGTAAATATAGTTTCTTTAATATGATTTGGTGAAATTGTTGATCACTTTGGGGAAAACACATTCCCGTGGGAACGCAAAGTGAGCGAGATTTCTTCGAATCTAATTATTAAACTTGTTTTTATCAAAATGTTCAAAATTTCTATTTTTTATATTATTTATTATCTTGTTTTAATTAACTTTAACGTTTTTATAATATTTTTGTTTGATGTTTTTTAACTTGTTGATCACTTTGGTAAATATAGTTTTTTTTAATATGATTTGGTATATTCTTGATCACTTTGGGGAATACCTATTCCCGTGCGAACGCAAAGTGAGCGTGATTTATTCGAATCTAATTATTAAAATTGTTTTATCAAAATGTTCAAAATTTCTATTTTTTATTTTATTTTTTTTCTTGTTTTAATTGACTTTAACTTTTTTTTTTTGTAATATTTTTTATTTGATGTTTTTTAACTTGTTGAACACTTTGGTAAATTCTTGATCACTTTGGGATTACCCATTCCCGTGCGAACTAAAGTGAGCGAGATTTCATCGAATCTAATTATTAAACTTGTTTTAGTAAAATATTCAAAAGTTCTATTTTTTATATTATTTTTATCTTGTTTTAATCGACTTTATCTTTTTTTTAAATATTTTTATTTCATACTTTTTAACTTGTTGATCACTTTGGTAAGTATAGTTTTTTTAATATGATTTGGTGAAATTGTTGATCACTTTGGGGAATACACATTCCCGTGCGAACGCAAAGTGAGCGAGATTTATTCGAATCTAATTATTAAACTTGTTATATCAAAATGTTCAAAATTTCTATTTTTTATATTATTTTTTATCTTGTTTTAATTGACTTTAACTTTTTTTTTTAAATATTTTTATTTGATGTTTTTTAACTTGTTGACCACTTTGGTAAATATAGTTTTTTAATATGATTTGGTTAAATTCGTGATCACTTTGGGAAATACCCATTCCCGTGCGAACGTAAAGTGAGCGAGATTTCTTCGAAAATAATTATTAAACTTTCTTCATCAAAATGTTCAGAAGTTCTATTTTTATTTTATTTTTTATCTCGTTTTAATTGACTTTAACATTTTATTATAACACTTTTGTTTCATGTTTTTTAACTTGTTGATCATTTCGGTAAATATTGTTTTTTTAATATGATTTGGTGAAATTATTGATCGCTTTGGGGAACAGTACCCATTCCCGTGCGAACGGAAAGTGAGCGATTTATTCGAATCTAATTATTAAACTTGTTTTATCTAAATGTTCAAAAGTTGTATTTTTTATATTATGTTTTATCTTGTTTTAGTTGACATTAACTTTTTTTTAATATTTTTATTTGATGATTTATAACTTGTTGATTAGTTTGGTAAATATAGTTTTTTAATATGATTTGGTTAAATTCGTGATCACTTTGGGGAATACCCATTCCCGTACGAATGCAAATTGAGCGAGATTTCTTCGAATATAATAATTAAACCTGTTTTATCAAAATGTTCAAAAGTTCGATTTGTTATATTATTTTTATCTTGTTTTAGTTGACTTTAACATTTTTTTTATAATATTTTTATTTGATGCTTTTTAACTTGTTGGTCACTTTGGTAAATATAGTTATTTTAATATGATTTTGTGAAATTGTTGATCACTTTGGGGAATACACATTTTTGTGCGAAAGCAAAGTGAGCGAGATTTCTTGAATCTAATTACTAATCTTGTTTTATCAAAATGTTCACATTTCTAATTTTTATTTAATTTTTTATCTTGTTTTAATTGACTTTAACTTTTTTATAATATTTTTTTAATCATTTTTAACTTGTTAATTACTTTGGTAAATATAGTTTTTTAGTTTGATTTGGTTAAATTCTTGATCACTTTGGGGAATACCCATTCCCGTGCGAACGCAAAGTGAGCTAGATTTCTTCGAATCCAATTATTAAACTTATTTTATCAAAATGTTCAAAAGTTCTATTTTTTATGTTATTGTTTATGTTATTTTTTATCTTAATTTAATTGACTTTCATTTTTTTTATAATATTTTTGTTTCATGTATTTTAACTTGTTGATCACCTTGGTAAATATAGTTTTTTTTAATATGATTTGGTGAAATTCGTGATCACTTAGGGGAATACCCATTCCCGTGCGAACGCAAAGTGAGCGAGAATTCTTCGAATCTAATTATTAAACTTGCTTTATCAAAATGTTCAAAAGTTCTATTTTTTATATTATGTTTTATCTTGTTTTAATTGACATTAACTTTTTTTGCTAATATTACTATTTGATGTGTTTTAACTTGTTAATTACTTGGTAAATATAGTTTCTTAAAATGACTAGGTTAAATTCTTGATCACTTAGGGGAATACATATTCCCGTGCGAACGCAAGTGAGCGAGATTTCATCGAATCTAATTACGAAACTTGTTTTAGTAAAATGTTCAAAAGTTCTATTTTTTATATTATTTTTTTGTTGTTTTAATTTACTTTAATTTTTTTATAATATTTTTATTTGATACTTTTTAACTTGTTGATCACTTTGGTAAGTATAGTTTTTTTTAATATGATTTGGTGAAATTGTTGATCACTTTGGGGGATACACATTCCCGTGCGAACGCAAAGTGAGCGAGATTTCTTCGAATCTAATTATTAATCTTTTTTAATCAAAATGTTCAAATTTTCTATTTTTTATATTATTTGTTATCTTGTTTTAATTAACTTGAACTTTTTTTTATATTATTTTTGTTTGATGTTTTTTAACTTAATGATCACTTTGGTAATAATATAGTTTTTAATATGATTTGGTAAAATTCCAGATCACTTTGGGGGATACCCTTTCCCGTGCGAACACAAAGTGAGCGAGATTTCTTCGAATCTAATTATGAAACTTGTTTAATTAAAATGTTCAAAAGTTCTATTTTTTATCTTGTTGTAATTGACTTTAACTTTTTTTATAATATTTTTATTTGATGTTTTTTAACTTGTTGATCACTTTGGTAAATATAGTTTTTTTAATATGATTTGGTATATTCTTGATCACTTTGGGGAATACATATTCCCGTGCGAACGCAAAGAGAGCGTGATTTATTCGAATCTAATTATTAAAATTGTTTTATCAAAATGTTCAAAATTTCTATTTTTTATTTTATTTTTTTGCTTGTTTTAATTGACTTTAACCTTTTTTTTTTGTAATATTTTTTATTTGATGTTTTTTAACTTGTTGAACACTTTGGTAAATTCTTGATCACTTTGGGATTACCCATTCCCGTGCGAACTCAAGTGAGCGAGATTTCATCGAATCTAATTATTAAACTTGTTTTAGTAAAATATTCAAAAGTTCTATTTTTTATATTATTTTTATCTTGTTTTAATGGACTTTATCTTTTTTTTTAAATATTTTTATTTCATACTTTTTAACTTGTTGATCACTTTGGTAAGTATAGTTTTTTTAATATGATTTGGTGAAATTGTTGATCACTTTGGGGAATACACATTCCCGTGCGAACGCAAAGTGAGCGAGATTTATTCGAATCTAATTATTAAACTTGTTATATCAAAATGTTCAAAATTTCTATTTTTTATATTATTTTTTATCTTGTTTTAATTGACTTTAACTTTTTTTTTTTAAATATTTTTATTTGATGTTTTTTAACTTGTTGACCACTTTGGTAAATATAGTTTTTTAATATGATTTGGTTAAATTCGTGATCACTTTGGGAAATACCCATTCCCGTGCGAACGTAAAGTGAGCGAGATTTCTTCGAAAATAATTATTAAACTTTCTTCATCAAAATGTTCAGAAGTTCTATTTTTATTTTATTTTTTATCTCGTTTTAATTGACTTTAACATTTTATTATAACACTTTTGTTTCATGTTTTTTAACTTGTTGATCATTTCGGAAAATATTGTTTTTTTAATATGATTTGGTGAAATTATTGATCGCTTTGGGGAACAGTACCCATTCCCGTGCGAACGGAAAGTGAGCGAGATTTATTCGAATCTAAATATTAAACTTGTTTTATCTAAATGTTCAAAAGTTGTATTTTTTATATTATGTTTTATCTTGTTTTAGTTGACATTAACTTTTTTTTAATATTTTTATTTGATGATTTATAACTTGTTGATTAGTTTGGTAAATATAGTTTTTTAATATGATTTGGTTAGATTCGTGATCACTTTGGGGAATACCCATTCCCGTACGAATGCAAATTGAGCGAGATTTCTTCGAATATAATAATTAAACATGTTTTATCAAAATGTTCAAAAGTTCGATTTGTTATATTATTTTTATCTTGTTTTAGTTGACTTTAACATTTTTTTTATAATATTTTTATTTGATGCTTTTTAACTTGTTGATCACTTTGGTAAATATAGTTTTTTTAATATGATTTTGTGAAATTGTTGATCACTTTGGGGAATACACATTTTTGTGCGAAAGCAAAGTGAGCGAGATTTCTTCGAATCTAATTACTAATCTTTTTTTATCAAAATGTTCAAATTTCTAATTTTTATTTTATTTTTTATCTTGTTTTAATTGACTTTAACTTTTTTATAATATTTTTTTAATGATTTTTAACTTGTTAATTACTTTGGTAAATATAGTTTTTTAGTTTGATTTGGTTAAATTCTTGATCACTTTGGGGAATACCCATTCCCGTGCGAACGCAAAGTGAGCTAGATTTCTTCGAATCCAATTATTAAACTTATTTTATCAAAATGTTCAAAAGTTCTATTTTTTATGTTATTTTTTATGTTATTTTTTATCTTAATTTAATTGACTCTCATTTTTTTATAATATTTTTGTTTCATGTATTTTAACTTGTTGATCACCTTGGTAAATATAGTTTTTTTTTTAATATGATTTGGTGAAATTCGTGATCACTTAGGGGAATACCCATTCCCGCGCGAACGCAAAGTGAGCGAGAATTCTTCGAATCTAATTATTAAACTTGCTTTATCAAAATGTTCAAAAGTTCTATTTTTTATATTATGTTTTATCTTGTTTTAATTGACATTAACTTTTTTTGCTAATATTACTATTTGATGTGTTTTAACTTGTTAATTACTTTGGTAAATATAGTTTCTTAAAATGACTAGGTTAAATTCTTGATCACTTAGGGGAATACATATTCCCGTGCGAACGCAAGTGAGCGAGATTTCATCGAATCTAATTACGAAACTTGTTTTAGTAAAATGTTCAAAAGTTCTATTTTTTATATTATTTTTTTGTTGTTTTAATTTACTTTAATTTTTTTATAATATTTTTATTTGATACTTTTTAACTTGTTGATCACTTTGGTAAGTATAGTTTTTTTTAATATGATTTGGTGAAATTGTTGATCACTTTGGGGGATACACATTCCCGTGCGAACGCAAAGTGAGCGAGATTTCTTCGAATCTAAATATTAATCTTTTTTAATCAAAATGTTCAAATTTTCTATTTTTTATATTATTTGTTATCTTGTTTTAATTAACTTGAACTTTTTTTATATTATTTTTGTTTGATGTTTTTTAACTTGTTGATCACTTTGGTAATAATATAGTTTTTAATATGATTTGGTAAAATTCCTGATCACTTTGGGGGATACCTTTTCCCGTGCGAACACAAAGTGAGCGAGATTTCTTCGAATCTAATTATGAAACTTGTTTTATTAAAATGTTCAAAAGTTCTATTTTTTATCTTGTTGTAATTGACTTTAACTTTTTTATAATATTTTTATTTGATGTTTTTTAACTTGTTGAACAGTTTGGTAAATATAGTTTTTTTAATATGACTTGGTTAAATTCTTGTTCACTTCGAGGTATACCATTTCCCGTGCGAACGTAGAGTGAGCGAGATTTCTTCGAATATAATTATTAAACTTGTATTATCAAAATGTTCAAAAAATCTATTTTTTATATTATGTTTTATCTTGTTTTAATTGACATTAACTTTTTTTATAATATTATTATTTGATGTTTTTTAACTTGTTAATTACTTTGGTAAATATAGATTTTTAAAATGACTAGGTTAAATTATTTTTCACTTTGGGGGATACCCATTCCCGCGCGAACGCAAGTGGGCGAGATTTCATCGAATCTAATTATTTAACTTGTTTTAGTAAAATGTTCAAAAGTTCTGTTTTTTATATTTTTTTTATCTTGTTTTAATTGACTTTAACTGTTTTTTATAATATTTTTATTTGATACTTTTTAACTTGTTGATAACTTTGGTAAGTATAGTTTTTTTAATATGATTTGGTGAAATTGTTGATAACTTTGGGGAATACACATTCCCGTGTGAACGCAAAGTGAGCGAGATTTCCTAATCTAATTATTAAACTTGTTTTAATTGACTTTAACTTTTTTTATATAATATTTTTATTTGATGCTTTTTAACTTGTTGACCACTTTGGTAAATATTGCTTTTTTTAATATGATTTGGTTAAATTCATGACCACTTTGGGGAATAGACATTCCCGCGAACGCAAAGTAACCTAGATTTCTTCGAATACTATTATTAAACTTGTTATATCAAAATGTTCAAAATTTCTATTTTTTATATTATTTTTTATCTTGTTTTAATTGACTTTAACTTTTTTTTTTAAATATTTTTATTTGATGTTTTTTAACTTGTTGACCACTTTGGTAAATATAGTTTTTTAATATGATTTGGTTAAATTCGTGATCACTTTGGGAAATACCCATTCCCGTGCGAACGTAAAGTGAGCGAGATTTCTTCGAAAATAATTATTAAACTTTCTTCATCAAAATGTTCAGAAGTTCTATTTTTATTTTATTTTTTATCTCGTTTTAATTGACTTTAACATTTTATTATAACACTTTTGTTTCATGTTTTTTAACTTGTTGATCATTTCGGTAAATATTGTTTTTTAATATGATTTGGTGAAATTATTGATCGCTTTGGGGAACAGTACCCATTCCCGTGCGAACGGAAAGTGAGTGAGATTTATTCGAATCTAAATATTAAACTTGTTTTATCTAAATGTTCAAAAGTTGTATTTTTTATATTATGTTTTATCTTGTTTTAGTTGACATTAACTTTTTTTTAATATTTTTATTTGATGATTTATAACTTGTTGATTAGTTTGGTAAATATAGTTTTTTAATATGATTTGGTTAGATTCGTGATCACTTTGGGGAATACCCATTCCCGTACGAATGCAAATTGAGCGAGATTTCTTCGAATATAATAATTAAACCTGTTTTATCAAAATGTTCAAAAGTTCGATTTGTTATATTATTTTTATCTTGTTTTAGTTGACTTTAACATTTTTTTTATAATATTTTTATTTGATGCTTTTTAACTTGTTGATCACTTTGGTAAATATAGTTTTTTTAATATGATTTTGTGAAATTGTTGATCACTTTGGGGAATACACATTTTTGTGCGAAAGCAAAGTGAGCGAGATTTCTTCGAATCTAATTACTAATCTTGTTTTATCAAAATGTTCAAATTTCTAATTTTTATTTTATTTTTTATCTTGTTTTAATTGACTTTAACTTTTTTATAATATTTTTTTTAATGATTTTTAACTTGTTAATTACTTTGGTAAATATAGTTTTTTAGTTTGATTTGGTTAAATTCTTGATCACTTTGGGGAATACCCATTCCCGTGCGAACGCAAAGTGAGCTAGATTTCTTCGAATCCAATTATTAAACTTATTTTATCAAAATGTTCAAAAGTTCTATTTTTTATGTTATTTTTTATCTTAATTTAATTGACTCTCATTTTTTTATAATATTTTTATTTCATGTATTTTAACTTGTTGATCACCTTGGTAAATATAGTTTTTTTTTAATATGATTTGGTGAAATTCGTGATCACTTAGGGGAATACCCATTCCCGCGCGAACGCATAGTGAGCGAGAATTCTTCGAATCTAATTATTAAACTTGCTTTATCAAAATGTTCAAAAGTTCTATTTTTTATATTATGTTTTATCTTGTTTTAATTGACATTAACTTTTTTTGCTAATATTACTATTTGATGTGTTTTAACTTGTTAATTACTTTGGTAAATATAGTTTCTTAAAATGACTAGGTTAAATTCTTGATCACTTAGGGGAATACATATTCCCGTGCGAACGCAAGTGAGCGAGATTTCATCGAATCTAATTACGAAACTTGTTTTAGTAAAATGTTCAAAAGTTCTATTTTTTATATTATTTTTTTGTTGTTTTAATTTACTTTAATTTTTTTATAATATTTTTATTTGATACTTTTTAACTTGTTGATCACTTTGGTAAGTATAGTTTTTTTTAATATGATTTGGTGAAATTGTTGATCACTTTGGGGGATACACATTCCCGTGCGAACGCAAAGTGAGCGAGATTTCTTCGAATCTAAATATTAATCTTTTTTAATCAAAATGTTCAAATTTTCTATTTTTTATATTATTTGTTATCTTGTTTTAATTAACTTGAACTTTTTTTTATATTATTTTTGTTTGATGTTTTTTAACTTGTTGATCACTTTGGTAATAATATAGTTTTTAATATGATTTGGTAAAATTCCTGATCACTTTGGGGGATACCCTTTCCCGTGCGAACACAAAGTGAGCGAGATTTCTTCGAATCTAATTATGAAACTTGTTTTATTAAAATGTTCAAAAGTTCTATTTTTTATCTTGTTGTAATTGACTTTAACTTTTTTTATAATATTTTTATTTGATGTTTTTTAACTTGTTGAACAGTTTGGTAAATATAGTTTTTTTAATATGACTTGGTTAAATTCTTGTTCACTTCGAGGTATACCATTTCCCGTGCGAACGTAGAGTGAGCGAGATTTCTTCGAATATAATTATTAAACTTGTATTATCAAAATGTTCAAAAAATCTATTTTTTATATTATGTTTTATCTTGTTTTAATTGACATTAACTTTTTTTATAATATTATTATTTGATGTTTTTTAACTTGTTAATTACTTTGGTAAATATAGATTTTTAAAATGACTAGGTTAAATTATTGTTCACTTTGGGGGATACCCATTCCCGCGCGAACGCAAGTGGGCGAGATTTCATCGAATCTAATTATTTAACTTGTTTTAGTAAAATGTTCAAAAGTTCTGTTTTTTATATTTTTTTTATCTTGTTTTAATTGACTTTAACTGTTTTTTATAATATTTTTATTTGATACTTTTTAACTTGTTGATAACTTTGGTAAGTATAGTTTTTTTTTAATATGATTTGGTGAAATTGTTGATAACTTTGGGGAATACACATTCCCGTGTGAACGCAAAGTGAGCGAGATTTCCTAATCTAATTATTAAACTTGTTTTAATTGACTTTAACTTTTTTTATATAATATTTTTATTTGATGCTTTTTAACTTGTTGACCACTTTGGTAAATATTGCTTTTTTTAATATGATTTGGTTAAATTCATGACCACTTTGGGGAATAGACATTCCCGCGAACGCAAAGTAACCTAGATTTCTTCGAATACTATTATTAAACTTGTTATATCAAAATGTTCAAAATTTCTATTTTTTATATTATTTTTTATCTTGTTTTAATTGACTTTAACTTTTTTTTTTTAAATATTTTTATTTGATGTTTTTTAACTTGTTGACCACTTTGGTAAATATAGTTTTTTAATATGATTTGGTTAAATTCGTGATCACTTTGGGAAATACCCATTCCCGTGCGAACGTAAAGTGAGCGAGATTTCTTCGAAAATAATTATTAAACTTTCTTCATCAAAATGTTCAGAAGTTCTATTTTTATTTTATTTTTTATCTCGTTTTAATTGACTTTAACATTTTATTATAACACTTTTGTTTCATGTTTTTTAAGTTGTTGATCATTTCGGTAAATATTGTTTTTTTAATATGATTTGGTGAAATTATTGATCGCTTTGGGGAACAGTACCCATTCCCGTGCGAACGGAAAGTGAGCGATTTATTCGAATCTAATTATTAAACTTGTTTTATCTAAATGTTCAAAAGTTGTATTTTTTATATTATGTTTTATCTTGTTTTAGTTGACATTAACTTTTTTTTAATATTTTTATTTGATGATTTATAACTTGTTGATTAGTTTGGTAAATATAGTTTTTTAATATGATTTGGTTAAATTCGTGATCACTTTGGGGAATACCCATTCCCGTACGAATGCAAATTGAGCGAGATTTCTTCGAATATAATAATTAAACCTGTTTTATCAAAATGTTCAAAAGTTCGATTTGTTATATTATTTTTATCTTGTTTTAGTTGACTTTAATATTTTTTTTATAATATTTTTATTTGATGCTTTTTAACTTGTTGATCACTTTGGTAAATATAGTTATTTTAATATGATTTTGTGAAATTGTTGATCACTTTGGGGAATACACATTTTTGTGCGAAAGCAAAGTGAGCGAGATTTCTTGAATCTAATTACTAATCTTGTTTTATCAAAATGTTCACATTTCTAATTTTTATTTAATTTTTTATCTTGTTTTAATTGACTTTAACTTTTTTATAATATTTTTTTAATCATTTTTAACTTGTTAATTACTTTGGTAAATATAGTTTTTTAGTTTGATTTGGTTAAATTCTTGATCACTTTGGGGAATACCCATTCCCGTGCGAACGCAAAGTGAGCTAGATTTCTTCGAATCCAATTATTAAACTTATTTTATCAAAATGTTCAAAAGTTCTATTTTTTATGTTATTGTTTATGTTATTTTTTATCTTAATTTAATTGACTTTCATTTTTTTTTATAATATTTTTGTTTCATGTATTTTAACTTGTTGATCACCTTGGTAAATATAGTTTTTTTTTAATATGATTTGGTGAAATTCGTGATCACTTAGGGGAATACCCATTCCCGTGCGAACGCAAAGTGAGCGAGAATTCTTCGAATCTAATTATTAAACTTGCTTTATCAAAATGTTCAAAAGTTCTATTTTTTATATTATGTTTTATCTTGTTTTAATTGACATTAACTTTTTTTGCTAATATTACTATTTGATGTGTTTTAACTTGTTAATTACTTGGTAAATATAGTTTCTTAAAATGACTAGGTTAAATTCTTGATCACTTAGGGGAATACATATTCCCGTGCGAACGCAAGTGAGCGAGATTTCATCGAATCTAATTACGAAACTTGTTTTAGTAAAATGTTCAAAAGTTCTATTTTTTATATTATTTTTTTGTTGTTTTAATTTACTTTAATTTTTTTATAATATTTTTATTTGATACTTTTTAACTTGTTGATCACTTTGGTAAGTATAGTTTTTTTTAATATGATTTGGTGAAATTGTTGATCACTTTGGGGGATACACATTCCCGTGCGAACGCAAAGTGAGCGAGATTTCTTCGAATCTAATTATTAATCTTTTTTAATCAAAATGTTCAAATTTTCTATTTTTTATATTATTTGTTATCTTGTTTTAATTAACTTGAACTTTTTTTTATATTATTTTTGTTTGATGTTTTTTAACTTGTTGATCACTTTGGTAATAATATAGTTTTTAATATGATTTGGTAAAATTCCAGATCACTTTGGGGGATACCCTTTCCCGTGCGAACACAAAGTGAGCGAGATTTCTTCGAATCTAATTATGAAACTTGTTTAATTAAAATGTTCAAAAGTTCTATTTTTTATCTTGTTGTAATTGACTTTAACTTTTTTTATAATATTTTTATTTGATGTTTTTTAACTTGTTGATCACTTTGGTAAATATAGTTTTTTTAATATGATTTGGTATATTCTTGATCACTTTGGGGAATACCTATTCCCGTGCGAACGCAAAGAGAGCGTGATTTATTCGAATCTAATTATTAAAATTGTTTTATCAAAATGTTCAAAATTTCTATTTTTTATTTTATTTTTTTCTTGTTTTAATTGACTTTAACTTTTTTTTTTTGTAATATTTTTTATTTGATGTTTTTTAATTTGTTGAACACTTTGGTAAATTCTTGATCACTTTGGGATTACCCATTCCCGTGCGAACTCAAGTGAGCGAGATTTTATCGAATCTAATTATTAAACTTGTTTTAGTAAAATATTCAAAAGTTCTATTTTTTATATTATTTTTATCTTGTTTTAATCGACTTTATCTTTTTTTTAAATATTTTTATTTCATACTTTTTAACTTGTTGATCACTTTGGTAAGTATAGTTTTTTTAATATGATTTGGTGAAATTGTTGATCACTTTGGGGAATACACATTCCCGTGCGAACGCAAAGTGAGCGAGATTTATTCGAATCTAATTATTAAACTTGTTATATCAAAATGTTCAAAATTTCTATTTTTTATATTATTTTTTATCTTGTTTTAATTGACTTTAACTTTTTTTTTTTAAATATTTTTATTTGATGTTTTTTAACTTGTTGACCACTTTGGTAAATATAGTTTTTTAATATGATTTGGTTAAATTCGTGATCACTTTGGGAAATACCCATTCCCGTGCGAACGTAAAGTGAGCGAGATTTCTTCGAAAATAATTATTAAACTTTCTTCATCAAAATGTTCAGAAGTTCTATTTTTATTTTATTTTTTATCTCGTTTTAATTGACTTTAACATTTTATTATAACACTTTTGTTTCATGTTTTTTAACTTGTTGATCATTTCGGTAAATATTGTTTTTTTAATATGATTTGGTGAAATTATTGATCGCTTTGGGGAACAGTACCCATTCCCGTGCGAACGGAAAGTGAGCGAGATTTATTCGAATCTAAATATTAAACTTGTTTTATCTAAATGTTCAAAAGTTGTATTTTTTATATTATGTTTTATCTTGTTTTAGTTGACATTAACTTTTTTTTAATATTTTTATTTGATGATTTATAACTTGTTGATTAGTTTGGTAAATATAGTTTTTTAATATGATTTGATTAGATTCGTGATCACTTTGGGGAATACCCATTCCCGTACGAATGCAAATTGAGCGAGATTTCTTCGAATATAATAATTAAACCTGTTTTATCAAAATGTTCAAAAGTTCGATTTGTTATATTATTTTTATCTTGTTTTAGTTGACTTTAACATTTTTTTTATAATATTTTTATTTGATGCTTTTTAACTTGTTGATCACTTTGGTAAATATAGTTTTTTTAATATGATTTTGTGAAATTGTTGATCACTTTGGGGAATACACATTTTTGTGCGAAAGCAAAGTGAGCGAGATTTCTTCGAATCTAATTACTAATCTTGTTTTATCAAAATGTTCAAATTTCTAATTTTTATTTTATTTTTTATCTTGTTTTAATTGACTTTAACTTTTTTATAATATTTTTTTAATGATTTTTAACTTGTTAATTACTTTGGTAAATATAGTTTTTTAGTTTGATTTGGTTAAATTCTTGATCACTTTGGGGAATACCCATTCCCGTGCGAACGCAAAGTGAGCTAGATTTCTTCGAATCCAATTATTAAACTTATTTTATCAAAATGTTCAAAAGTTCTATTTTTTATGTTATTTTTTATGTTATTTTTTATCTTAATTTAATTGACTCTCATTTTTTTATAATATTTTTGTTTCATGTATTTTAACTTGTTGATCACCTTGGTAAATATAGTTTTTTTTTAATATGATTTGGTGAAATTCGTGATCACTTAGGGGAATACCCATTCCCGCGCGAACGCAAAGTGAGCGAGAATTCTTCGAATCTAATTATTAAACTTGCTTTATCAAAATGTTCAAAAGTTCTATTTTTTATATTATGTTTTATCTTGTTTTAATTGACATTAACTTTTTTTGCTAATATTACTATTTGATGTGTTTTAACTTGTTAATTACTTTGGTAAATATAGTTTCTTAAAATGACCAGGTTAAATTCTTGATCACTTAGGGGAATACATATTCCCGTGCGAACGCAAGTGAGCGAGATTTCATCGAATCTAATTACGAAACTTGTTTTAGTAAAATGTTCAAAAGTTCTATTTTTTATATTATTTTTTTGTTGTTTTAATTTACTTTAATTTTTTTATAATATTTTTATTTGATACTTTTTAACTTGTTGATCACTTTGGTAAGTATAGTTTTTTTTAATATGATTTGGTGAAATTGTTGATCACTTTGGGGGATACACATTCCCGTGCGAACGCAAAGTGAGCGAGATTTCTTCGAATCTAAATATTAATCTTTTTTAATCAAAATGTTCAAATTTTCTATTTTTTATATTATTTGTTATCTTGTTTTAATTAACTTGAACTTTTTTTTATATTATTTTTGTTTGATGTTTTTTAACTTGTTGATCACTTTGGTAATAATATAGTTTTTAATATGATTTGGTAAAATTCCTGATCACTTTGGGGGATACCCTTTCCCGTGCGAACACAAAGTGAGCGAGATTTCTTCGAATCTAATTATGAAACTTGTTTTATTAAAATGTTCAAAAGTTCTATTTTTTATCTTGTTGTAATTGACTTTAACTTTTTTTATAATATTTTTATTTGATGTTTTTTAACTTGTTGAACAGTTTGGTAAATATAGTTTTTTTAATATGACTTGGTTAAATTCTTGTTCACTTCGAGGTATACCATTTCCCGTGCGAACGTAGAGTGAGCGAGATTTCTTCGAATATAATTATTAAACTTGTATTATCAAAATGTTCAAAAAATCTATTTTTTATATTATGTTTTATCTTGTTTTAATTGACATTAATTTTTTTTATAATATTATTATTTGATGTTTTTTAACTTGTTAATTACTTTGGTAAATATAGATTTTTAAAATGACTAGGTTAAATTATTGTTCACTTTGGGGGATACCCATTCCCGCGCGAACGCAAGTGGGCGAGATTTCATCGAATCTAATTATTTAACTTGTTTTAGTAAAATGTTCAAAAGTTCTGTTTTTTATATTTTTTTTATCTTGTTTTAATTGACTTTAACTGTTTTTTATAATATTTTTATTTGATACTTTTTAACTTGTTGATAACTTTGGTAAGTATAGTTTTTTTTAATATGATTTGGTGAAATTGTTGATAACTTTGGGGAATACACATTCCCGTGTGAACGCAAAGTGAGCGAGATTTCCTAATCTAATTATTAAACTTGTTTTAATTGACTTTAACTTTTTTTATATAATATTTTTATTTGATGCTTTTTAACTTGTTGACCACTTTGGTAAATATTGCTTTTTTTAATATGATTTGGTTAAATTCATGACCACTTTGGGGAATAGACATTCCCGCGAACGCAAAGTAACCTAGATTTCTTCGAATACTATTATTAAACTTGTTTTATCAAAATGTTCAAAAGTTTTAATTTTTATATTAATTTTTATCTTGTCTTGATTCACTTTAACTTTTTTTTATAATATTTTTGTTTGATGTTTTTTAACTTGTTGATCACTTTGGTAAAAATAGTTTTTTTATATGACTTGGTGAAATTGTTGATTACTTTGGGGAATACACATTCCCGTGCGAACGCAAAGTGAGCGAGATTTCTTTGAATCTGATTATTAAACTTGTTTTATCAAAATGTGGAAAATTTCTTTTTTTTATATTAATTTTTATCTTGTTTTAATTAACTTTAACGTTTTTTTATTATATTTTTGGTTGATGTTTTTTAACTTGTTAATCACTTTGGTAAATATAATTTTTTTAATATGATTTGGTAAATTCCTGATCACTTTGTGGAATACCTATTCCCGTGCGAATGCAAAGTGAGCGAAATTTATTCGAATTTAATTATTAAACTTGGTTTATCAAAATGTTCAAAGTTTCTATTGTTTATTTTATTTTTTATCTTCTTTTAATTGAATTTAACTTTTTTTTTAATAATATTTTTATTTGATGTTTTTTAACTTGTTGAACACGTTGGTAAATAAAGTTTTTTTAATATGATTTGGTTAAATTCTTGTTCACTTTGAGGAATACCCTTTCCCGTGCGAACGAAAAATGAGCGAGATTTCTCGAATCTAATTATTATTAAACTTATTTTTATCAAAATGTTCAAAAATTCTATTTTTTATATTATGTTTTATCTTGTTTTAATTGACATTAACTTTTTTTTTATAATATTATTATTTGATGTTTTTTAACTTGTTAATTACTTTGGTAAATATAGTTTTTTAAAATGACTAGGTTAAATTCTTGATCACTTTGGGGAATACCCATTCCCGTGCGAACTCAAGTGGACGAGATTTCATCGAATCTAATTATTAAACTTGTTTTGGTAAAATATTCTAAATTTCTATTTTTTATATTATTTTTATCTTGTTTTAATTGACTTTAACTTTTTTTTTTTATTTGATACTTTTTAACTTGTTGATAACTTTGGTAAGTATAATTTTTTTAAATATGATTTGGTGAATTTGTTGGTCACTTTGGGGAATATACATTCCCGTGCGAACACAAAGTGAGAGAGATTTCTTCGAATCTAATTATTAAACTTATTTTATCAAAATATTCAAATTTTCTATTTTGTATATTATTTTTTTATCTTGTTTTAATTGACTTAATTTTTTTTTTTTTTAATTTTTTTATTTGATGATTTTTAACTTGTTGATTACTTTGGTAAATATAATTTTTTAAAATGATTTGGCTAAATTCATGATCACTTTGGGGAATACCCATTCCCGTGCGAACGCAAAGTGAGGGAGATTTCTTCGAATCTAATTATTAAACTTGTTTTATCAAAATGTTAAAAAGTTCTATTTTTATATTATTTTTTATTTTGTTTTAGTTGACTTTAACTTATTTTTTTTATAATATTTTTGTTCCATGTTTTTTAACTTGTTCATCACTTTCGTAAATATAGGTTTTTAGTATGATTTGGTGAAATTCTTGATCACTTTAAGGAATACCAATTCTCGTGCGAACGCAAAGTGAGCGAGATTTATTCGAATCTAATTATTAAACTTGTTCTATCAAAATGTTCAAAATTTCTATTTTTTATATTATTTTGTATCTTGTTATTGTTAACTTTAACTTTTTTTAATAATATTTTTGTTTGTTGTTTTTTAACTTGTTGGTCACTTTGGTAAATATAGTTTTTTAATATGATTTGGAGAAATTCTTGATCAATCTGAGGAATACCCTTTCCCGTGCGAACACAAAGTGAGCGAGATTTATTCGAAACTAATTATAAACTTGTTTTATCAAAATGTTCAAAATTTCTATTTTTTATATTATTTTTTATCTTGTTATTGTGAAGTTTAACTTTTTTTTTAATAATATTTTTGTTTGTTGTTTTTTAACTTGTTGATCACTTTGGTAAATATAGTTTTTTAATATGATTTGGAGAAATTCTTGATCACTCTGAGCAATACCCTTTCCCGTGCGAACGCAAAGTGAGCGAGATTTCTTCGAATCTAATTATAACCTTGTTTTATCAAAATGTTCAAAATTTCTATTTTTTATATTATTTTTTTATCTTGTTTTAATTAACTTTAACTTTTTTTATAATATTTTTGTTTGATGTTTTTTAACTTGTTGATCACTTTGGTAAATATAATTTTTTTAATATGATTTGGTAAATTCTTGATTAATTTGGGGAATACCCATTCCTGTGCGAACGTAAAGTGATCGAGATTTCTTCGAATATAATTATTAAACTTGCTTCATCAAAATATTCAAAAGTTCTATTTTTTTTTATTTTTTTATCTCGTTTTAATTGACATTAACATTTTTTTATAACACTTTTGTTTCATGTTTTTTAACTTGTTGATCACTTCGGTAAATATTGTTTTTTTAATATGATTTGGTGAAATTGTTGATCACCTTGGAGAACACCCATTCCCGTGCGAACGCAAAGTGAGCGAGATTTATTTGAATCTAAAGATCTATTTTTTATATTTGTTTTATCTTGTTTTAATTGACATTAAAAATTTTTAATATTTTTATTTGATGATTAATAACTTGTTGATTACTTTGGTAAATATAGGTTTTTAATATGATTTGGTTAAATTCGTGATCACTTTGGGGAATACCCATTCCCGTATGAACGCAAAGTGTGCAACATTTCTTCGAATATAATTATTAAACTTGTTTCATCAAAATGTTCAAAACTTATATTTTTTTTATTATTTTTTATCTCGTTTTAATTGACTTGAACATTTTTTTATAACATTTTTGTTTAATGTTTTTTAACTTGTTGATCACCTTGGTAAATATTGTTTTTTTAATATGATTTGGTGAAATTATTGATCACATTGGGGAATATACAGTCTCGTGCGAACGCAAAGTGAACGAGATTTATTCGAATCTAATTATTAAATTGTTTTATCAAAATGTTCAAAATTTCTATTTTTATATTATTTTTTATCTTGTTTTAATTGACTTTAACTTTTTTTTAATAATATTTTTATTTGATATTTTTTAACTTGTTGACTACTTTGGTAAATATAGTTTTTTAATATGATTTGGTTAAATTCGTGATTACTTTGGGGAATACTCATTCCCATGCGAACGCAAAGTGACCGAAATTTGTTCGATTCTAATTATTAAACTTGTTTTAAAAAAATGTTAAAAATTTCTCTTTTTTATATTATATTTTATCTTGTTTTAATTAACTTTAACTTTTTTTTATAATATTTTTGTTTGATGTTTTTTAACTTGTTGATCACTTTGGTAAATATAGTTTTTTTAATATGAGTTGGTAAATTCTTGATCACTTTGGGGAATACCTATTCCCGTGCGAACGCAAAGTGAGCGAGATTTATTCGAATCTAATTATTAAACTTGTTTTATCAAAATGTTCAAAATTTCTATTTTTTATTTTACTTTTTATCTTGTTTTAGTTGACTTTAATTTTTTTTTATTATATTTTATTTGATGTTTTTTAACTTGTTGAACAATTTGGTAAATATAGTTTTTTAATATGATTTGGTTAAATTCTTGTTCACTTTGGGGAATACCCTTTCCCGTGCGAACGCAAAGTTAGCGAGATTTTTTCTAATCTAATTATTAAACTTGTTTTATCAAAATGTTCAAAAATTCTATTTTTTATATTATGTTTTATCTTGTTTTAATTGACTTTAACTTTTTTTATAATATTCTTATTTGATGTTTTTTTTAACTTGTTAATTACTTTGGTAAATACAGTTTTTTAGAATGACTAAGTTAAATTCTTGATCACTTTGGGGAATACCCATTCCCGTGCGAACACAAGTGAGTCAAATTTCATCGAATCTAATTATTAAAATTGTTTTAGTAAAATATTCAAAAGTTCTATTTTTTATATTATTTTTATCTTGTTTTAATCGACTTTTGCATTTTTTAAAATATTTTTATTTGATACTTTTTAACTTGTTGATCACTTTGGTAAGTATAGTTCTTTTAATATGATTTGGTGAAATTATTGATCACTTTGGGGAATACACATTCCCGTGCGAACGCAAAGTGAGCGAGATTTATTCGAATCTAATTATTAAACTTTTTTTTATCATAATGTTTTAAATTTCTATTTTTTATATTATTTTTTATCTTATTTTAATTGACTTTTACTTTTTTTTTAAATATTTTTATTTGATGTTTTTTTAACTTGTTGACTACTTTGGTAAATGTAGTTTTTTAATATGATTTGGTTAAATTCGTGATCACTCTGAGCAATACCCATTCCCGTGCGAACGCAAAGTGAGTGAGATTTCTTCGAATATAATTATTAAACTTGCTTCATCAAAATGTTCAAAAGTTCTATTTTTTTATTATTTTTTATCTCGTTTTAATTGACTTTAACATTTTTTATAATATTTTTGTTTGATGTTTTTTAACTTGTTGATCACTTTGGTAAATATAATTTTTTTAATATGATTTGGTAAATTCTTGATTAATTTGGGGAATACCCATTCATGTGCGAACGCAAAGTGATCGAGATTTCTTCGAATATAATTATTAAACTTGCTTCATCAAAATTTTCAAAAGTTCTATTTTTTTATCTCGTTTTAATTGACATTAACATTTTTTATAACACTTTTGTTTCATGTTTTTTAACTTGTTGATCACTTCGGTAAATATTGTTTTTTTAATATGATTTGGTGAAATTGTTGATCACTTTGGAGAACACCCATTCCCGTGCGAACGCAAAGTGAGCGAGATTTATTTGAATCTAAAGATCTATTTTTTATATTTGTTTTATCTTGTTTTAATTGACATTAAATTTTTTTTAATATTTTTATTTGATGATTAATAACTTGTTGATTACTTTGGTAAATATAGGTTTTTAATATGATTTGGTTAAATTCGTGATCACTTTGGGGAATACCCATTCCCGTATGAACGCAAAGTGTGCAAGATTTCTTCGAATATAATTATTAAACTTGTTTCATCAAAATGTTCAAAACTTATATTTTTTTTATTATTTTTTATCTCGTTTTAATTGACTTGAACATTTTTTTATAACATTTTTGTTTAATGTTTTTTAACTTGTTGATCACCTTGGTAAATATTGTTTTTTTAATATGATTTGGTGAAATTGTTGATCACATTGGGGAATATACAGTCTCGTGCGAACGCAAAGTGAGCGAGATTTATTCGAATCTAATTATTAAATTGTTTTATCAAAATGTTCAAAATTTCTATTTTTATATTATTTTTTATCTTGTTTTAATTGACTTCAACTTTTTTTTAATAATATTTTTATTTGATATTTTTTAACTTGTTGACTACTTTGGTAAATATAGTTTTTTAATATGATTTGGTTAAATTCGTGATTACTTTGGGGAATACTCATTCCCATGCGAACGCAAAGTGACCGAAATTTGTTCGATTCTAATTATTAAACTTGTTTTAAAAAAATGTTAAAAATTTCTCTTTTTTATACTTCCTCCGATTCAAAATAAGTGATACACTTTCCTTTTTGGGGTGAATTAAAATAAGTGATACACTTTGAAAAGTTTCCTTATTTGGCATGAAAAATGAGACCCACACCCACTAACTATCTACTTTAACAAAGTGAAATTACCCATTTACCCTTACTTTTTACTTTTAAACATCATTAACCTTACTTTATTCAAAAGGTGTGGGACCCATTCTCCACTAACCATCCAATTAATCTAATTTAATCATCATTTTAATCTTTTTTATCTTATTTTAATTAACTTTTTTTTATAATATTATTATTTGATATTTTTTAACTTGTTGATTACTTTGGTAAATATAGTTTTTTATTATGATTTGGTTAAATTCGTGATAACTTTGGGGAATACTATTCCCGTGCGAACGCAAAGTGAGCGAGATATATTCGAATCTAACTATTAAACTTGTTTTATCAAAATGTACAAAATTTTTAATTTTTATTTATTTTTTATCTTGTTTTAATTGACTTTAACTTTTTTTTATAATATTTTTATTTGATGTTTTTTAACTTGTTGATCACTTTGGTAAATACAGTTTTTTAATATGACTTTGTTAAATTCTTGTTAACTTTGGGGAATACTCTTTCCCGTGCGAACGGAAAGTGAGCGAGATTTCTTCGAATCTAATTATTAAACTTGTTTTATCTAAATGTTCAAAAGTTTTATTTTTTATATTATGTTTTATCTTGTTTTAGTTAACGTTAATTTTTTTTTAATATTTTTATTTGATGATTTATAACTTGTTGATTACTTTGGTAAATACTTCCTCCGATTTAAAATAAGTGATACATTGTTGGTTTCACGGTTTTTGAGGCAAAATATGATAATGATAATTAAATTAGATTAATTGGATGGTTAGTGGGGAATGGGTCCCACAAATTTTGAATAAAGTGAGGTTAATGATGTTTAAAAGTAAAAGTAAGGGTAAAAATGTCATTTCACTTTATTAAAGTAGATAGTTAGTGGGTGTGGGTCCCACTAATTTTTACCAAATAAGGTAAGTTTACAAAGTGTATCACTTATTTTGATACACCCAAATATGGAAAGTGTGTCACTTATTTTAATTCGGAAGAAGTATAGTTTTTTTTAATATGATTTGGTTAAATTCGTGATCACTTTGGGGAATACCCAATCGCGTGCGAACGCAAACTGAGCGAGATTTCTTCGAATATAATTATTAAACTTGTTTCATTAAAATGTTCAAAAGTTCTATTTTTTTTATTTTTTTATTTTTTGTATCTCGTTTTAATTGACTTTAACATTTTTTTATAACATTTTTGTTTAATGTTTTTTAACTTGTTGATCACTTTGGTAAATATAGATTTTTTAATATGATTTGGTGAAATTGTTGATCACTTTTGGGGGATACACATTCCTGTACGAACGCAAAATGAGCGAGATTTATTCGAATCTAATTATTAAACATGTTTTATCAAAATGTTCAAAAGTTCGATTTTTTATATTATTTTTATCTTGTTTTAATTGACTTTAACTTTTTTTTTAATCTTTTTATTTGATGCATTTTGACTTGTTGATCACTTTTGGTAAATATAGTTTTTTTAATATGATTTGGTGAAATTGTTGATCACTCCGGGGTATACACATTTCCGTGCGAACGCAAACTGAGCGAGATTTCCTTGAATCTAATTACTAAACTTGTTTTATCAAAATGTTCAAAATTTCTAATTTTTATTTTATTTTTTATCTTGTTTTAATTGACTTTAACTTTTTTTGCAATATTTTTTTTTGATGATTTTTAACTTGTTGATTACTTTGGTAAATATAGTTTTTTAGTATGATTTCGTTAAATTCTTGATCACTTTGGGGAATACCCATTCTCGTGCAAACGCAAAGTGAACTAGATTTCTTCGAATCGGGCCATATGCCCCGGCTTTCCACAATTAAAGCAAGTCTTCGACTCTCCTCGGCACACGCCGGTATGATTTTTCCCCCCTTTCTTGCACGAGCCAACAATTCCTTGGTTAGAGAAGCTCGGAGTGAACTTCCCTTTCTTGAACGAACTAGAGCCGCTCTCGGCTTTCCTCTTCTCCCCCACATGGGCCCTCTCGGCAACCCGTGCATCATTCACCTCTTCTACACCTCGTGCGGCACTAATGGCCTCATCAAGTGTGACCGCCCTCTTAACCTCCAATTGTTAATCCCACGGTAACCCACTAGCATACCGTACCACCCTCAACCTCTCATCCGAGTAGGTTTTAGCAACAAACGGGAGTAATCCCGTGAACTCTCTCGAGTATTCTTCAACCGACATATCACCCTTCTTAAGGATCACAAACTTTTCGTGCATCTTTTCCAAATCCTTCTCGGGACAAAACTTCTTTTTCAACCTCGTGGTGAACTCATCCCACGACATCACCTCAATCACTTCCCTCCCGAGAGTTTCATACACAATATCCCACCAAACCATAGCATCTTCTTTCTATAGTTGTGACGCATACGTCACCATATCGGCTGTAACCCCGCATTTTTGAAACCATTTTTTTTTTTAAAGTCATTAGGTATTAATCTAAAGTTACGGAAGCATCTAGTTAGGTTAGGTTTACAAACCGTGGTCCCACAAAATATTACAAACCAAGAGTTAGTTAAAAAGACGGTATTACGAAACACGGCTCAATTACAAAAACAACAATTTAAAGCATGGTCAAACTTCCCGTCCATGCCCGACCCGTTCAAGCCATCCAGTCTGAAATGTGTCGATAAGGGAGGGATTAGCACAAAAGCTAAGTGAATGAATTCCTAACACTACCAACTACACTAATCACTTAAACACGGAAGTTATAAAACATCTCCAGTTGGGTAATCACTTAATTGAGAGGATAGGCGGCTTTGCGGGCCTTAAACTATGGTCGGCCAAAACCACGGTAACCGATAGCGCTGTATCCAACACCCCGGGCAACTCCCTCCCCTTAACCATGTAACGCATATAGGTAAGGTCGGATACCCTATTAGTCGATACACTTTGCCCAGCCGTTATCCATCCGACACTGACCTCTTCCCGAATGTGCACCTAGTCATGTATGGTATTCCCTAACACTAGGCATACATAACAAGTAGACTAGCTACGAAAAACACCGCGAAAAACGTCACGACAGAGTTCCCAATCGCGAACTCCAGTTCACGATCGCGAACTAAAGTTCGCGTCGGGAACTCCAGTAGTGAACTACTTCACGACTAACCACCAACTTAGTTGGACCGACTTCGCGATCGTTAAGTGGAGTTCACGCCGTGAACTCCCCTTGTCTGGTAAAACCTGCGATTTTTCACTAAAAACCAATACCAAACCAAATAAACCGAAACCCGAGTTGTAGGTTGAATCCACTCACCTTTCAATCCTCGATTTCCTTAACTCAGTGAGCTAGTATCACTGAGTATCCTTCCCGGTTCCTTTCAACAAGTATATCGAGTTAGTGATCGATCTACCACATTGTCAAAACCGTCAATTTAGCAATTTACCAACTCAATATCACCAAAGCACATTCAATTGACCTTAACCAACATTTTATCATCTACAACAAGTCAATTGACCGATTATGACCATCTAGCAATTCTCTACAACTAGCTGACCCAAACGGGCCAAAAACCCGAACATAGCTATAACACTTCTAAAACTATATCAACTAGCACATATTCCATAGACTAAGAATTCCCAATCATCAAACAATTCATCAAGCTTACAATCACCACAATTCCAAGTAACATACTTGCATAATCACTAGATCACCATTTTGACAAAATCACCCAAACACTAGTTAAATTATTTCACCAATTAACAAATACTAGGTTTTACACATCCATAACTTAACAAGTATGCTTTCTTAACCTAACAAGAATTTCTATCCGTTCAAATGTCAAGAATTCCAAGATTTGTCAAAACCCACCTTCAACATCCACCATTAATGGAGGTTGAAGGTGATTTTCACCAAATCTTGTATTCCTTCACCAATCCACCATACAAATGATGTAAAGCTTGCATAAACACATAAAACAACATCCATTTCAAGATTCATCCATAAAACACTAAAGATCACAAACCCTAGTTCACAACCAAACTCAAGAACAACAAGAACAAGTGAAGGAGAAGATGTAGCTTACTTCTAGGGTTCTTCTACACAACTTTGGTAAGAATTTCGGGTCTTAGCACCAAGAAATCACCAAGAACAAGCAAGGAAATCTAGAGAAAGTGATGGAGTTGGCTTTGCAATGAAATAGTGATATGGAAGGATAATGTTTGAAATTAGCAAGTAAAAGAAGAGAGGGAGAGTCCCTCTCTCTCTAGAGGCCGGCCAAACAAAAGGGTGGGCCCCCTTTTGTGGCTTTCTATCAATTAACAGTATGTGTCTGAAAGTCCCTTTCGTAATTAATTTATTTAACATAGCAAACGGACTCCAATTTTAAAAACGAAAGCATTTCCGGAAACGATATTTAACAAGGAATCTAAAGATATAAAAATCATGTTTTCATTCCATATATACAACAAGTCGGGTATTTGAACCCCTTGGTTAAAATACCGCAAAAGGCAGCGGGCTAATTAAATTAACTAAGCATTTAATCAGATAATCATTTAATAAGATACCTTAAGGTCAATAAACTACTAGGCCGGGTTTTCTTGATCACTTTGGGGAATACCCATTCTCGTGCAAACGCAAAGTGAACTAGATTTCTTCGAATCGGGCCATATGCCCCGGCTTTCCACAATTAAAGCAAGTCTTCGACTCTCCTCGGCACACGCCGGTATGATTTCCCCTCCCCCTTCTTGCACGAGCCAACACTTCCTTGGTTAGAGAAGCTCGGAGTGAACTTCCCTTTCTTGAACGAACTAGAGCCGCTCTCGGCTTTCCTCTTCTCGCCCACATGGGCTCTCTCGACAACCCGTGCCTCATCCACCTCTTCTACACCTCGTGCGGCACTAATGGCCTCATCAAGTGTGACCGCCCTCTTAACCTCCAATTGTTAATCCCACTGTAACCCACTAGCATACCGTACCACCCTCAACCTCTCATCCGAGTAGGGTTTAGCAACAAACGGGAGTAATCCCGTGAACTCTCTCGAGTATTCTTCAACCGACATATCACCCTTCTTAAGGATCACAAACTTTTCGTGCATCTTTTCCAAATCTTTCTCGGGACAAAACTTCTTTTTCAACCTCGTGGTGAACTCATCCCACGACATCACCTCAATCACTTCCCTCCCGAGAGTTTCATACACAATATCCCACCAAACCGTAGCATCTTCTTTCTATAGTTGTGACGCATACGTCACCATATCGGCTTTCTTACACTTGCTACTACTGATAACCCTCTCGGTCTTTCGGATCCACCTCATAGTTACTTTCGGGTCCGAACTACCCTTGTACTCATTTGGCTTACAAGCCATGAAAGACTTAAAAGAACAACCATCTTTCTCATCGGGCTTTGCCCTCGCATCACTTTGGCCACCCGTGGAGGATTTCCCCTCCCCGGTGCCACTACCCCCGGTTCTCCCATCCGACCTAGCTTCGGATTCACGGTCTCCCTCCGACCTCTCACGGTCCCCAATAATACAGTGCACTTCCTCGGCCACCGTCCCTTTGATTTGATCAATAAGAGTTTGGAGATCTGCCATGGTTACCGGAGTCTTATTGGCTCCAACCTCCGATTCATCCACTCGATGCATCGACGGTTGACTTTCTTGTTCAACCACCCTCTCGACATGAGGTATTTCTTCCTCCCGATTTTCCGGGGCTTTCCCACTTTGACGAGTGTTCACCATTTCTTTCGATCAAGACTATACGAAAGACATTAAACATTTAGTACCTTATGTACAATCCATTAGTCGCATAAGACTCAGTATCCATAATCATATCAACTTTCATAGGTCCTCTAGGTTCAACCCTAAACTTAACATAAGTCTCAAGGTCAACCTATAATCTCAAGGAATCTTATATTCCTAATGCTACAGTCTAAGATTAGGATGGTCATCCAACCTAATTCACTTAAATTATAGCTCTGATACCAAATTGTAACACGTCAAATTTTAATACAAAACATTTGGCCAAAATAATCATTTAATAAAGAGGAGAACTATCCCAAAATACGGATTTACAAAAACCTTTGGTATGAAAATCAGAGTATAAGTTTGGTGTTACAAAATATATCAAAACCACAGCTAAGTCTAAATCCGTTCTAGTGTTCTTCTACTCTAGGCCCCGTGTATGGATTTACTACGCACCATGCGACTGATCAACCACTTGGGTCGACCACCTAGTACACGAGTTCGAACCTTGCTGACCAAGAACATGAACTTGTTCTTGACCGGTTTAAACTAACTAGCTGATTTAATCCCTAAATGCGGAACTGGGATTAAACCTAATCCTTAAATCCTAAAGGATTGAGATGTTGGAAAACTAGATTAGGTTAACAAGAAAGAAACCTTGTACGAAGAACTCGAACACACACACATACTTGTGTGTGTTTGTCGACTACTACCAAGAACCCTAGGGTTCTTGGTTCGACTTCGAACAAGAGGAGAAGAAGAAGATGTGTTCCATGAAACATACCTTAGGTTAATGCTTAAGATAAGTCCACTGATGATGAACACGACGAACGATCCTCTAGATGATCACTTGCAACGATCTTGGATCTTCGAAACTCGAAGAACACAAAGAACGAACGAAGAACACGAATAACACAAGCTTGTGTTCTTGTGTTTGTGGCTTCGGTCGAATGAGAGGAAAGGGGGCAAGGATTTCGTGATTAGGGTGTAATGAATCAACATCTAGGGTTTAGCTAGGGGTGCCCAACGGGTCAACCCGACCCGACCCGGCTCTTATCGGGTCGGGTCCGTCGGGTTTGAGGTTAAAAAAATCTAACCCGAAACCCGACCCGATAAGGATTCGGGTTTGTCGGGTTCGGGTTGGTCGGGTTTCGGGTTTGTCGGGTTGACCCGATCGGGTTGGTCGGGTTACACTTGAGTTAGGAATTTTTGGTAAAAACTATAGAAATTATTTAATATACTGAATTTTATGAGTATTTATTTAACACTTTTAATTATTAATTGATTTTTATTGAATACTTTATCATATACTCCCTCCGTCCCTAAATAAAGTTCTCATTTGTGTTGGGCACAACATTTTAGGAGATGGTTAGTGGTGGGGTATTTGGTATTACTTTTGAATAAAATATAAGTTTTGATTGGAGAGAGAAAGTGTTTTAAGAGATAGTTAGTGGTGAAAGTATTGGTAATAATATTATTATATTAAGTGGGTCCCTTAAGATTGAGAAATGAGAACTTTATTTAGGGACAAAACTTGAAGGTGAAATGGGAACTTTATTAAGGGACGGAGGGAGTAATTTGCTAATTAATTGATATAATAGTAAAAATATGTTAATTTTCTAAAGGAAATAAATTACTTAAACTTTAATCGGGTCTAATCGGGTCAACCCGAACCCGAAAAAGGTAAGAAATTCTAACCCGAAACCCGACCCGATAACGAATCGGGTTGGTCGGGTCGGGTTTAAAAACCCCGATAATAACATGGAACCCGAATAGACCCGACCCGATAAGCGTAATCGGGTTCGGGTTAGGGTCGGGTCGGGTCAATCCTTTGGGCACCCCTAGGTTTAGCATAAGCCTTCTATTTATAATAGAATATGTTACACTTAAAACCCTTCTAGTTTAATTAAGATTAACTTCTTAATTAAACTTTCTTTTTACACTTCCATCCCTTATAGTTTTAACTAGTTTATTATCATTGCACTTAACTATCAAATGTCTAGTATTAACACACTATAATTTCGGTACCCATATACACGAAATTATACACTTGTATATATACTTTTAATAGTTAATTATATAATAACCTTTATATAATTTATACAATAATATTATCCAATTACTATATGATTTAATAGCTTTAAATCATATCATGGATAATCTATAACTAACACATTGTAAATTTACTTAACTCGTAAATGTACAACTACTTGTATTAATTAGTTAGTTAAACTAATCTAGTAATAAGTTAAACTTAACTTAATACTTAACTGATTCATAATGACTATTATGAATCATTCCTCTTCGTAGTATCGTTGCATAACTTGTTCGTATTACATGCACTCACCGGTGTGACCCTTAAGTGTTTCGTAGGCATGGATGTATCATCATAGGTTGACCAACTGTGCACATAATTCCTTCACCCCGCATCTCTATCCATGCGCACCTATACCTTCGATCCCGAACCTGAGTACATAGAAAAAACAACAAGGAGTACGTGAGACAAAACGTCTCGTGAGCTACATGGGTTTAGACCCGATAATAATAATAATCATAAGACATACAAGTAGTTCGTCCATCTATCTAGTCACCCTATTGTGACTCTATAATCCTTACTTTCCTAGCAATCATATCTAGTTATCGGGTTGCCCCCAAACTAACTAGAACCACATTAACTTATTAACCGGGGATCCCCCGCATTAATAAGCTTCAAGGTAAAGGCAAGAGGGAATCGCCCGATCTACCTGTACCTGCCTTACTCGTCGGACTACTTCCAGTTAACAAGACTACTATCATGGAATGGGCCGATGGGGATCCGCCCAAATGCTCCCCATTCCATATCCTCATGACTGGGGATCCCCCGCATCATCACATCGTCTCATCCTTACTATAACTCAACAATTATTTCAATCAAAGCCCTTGGCTATCACATCAATCATCAAACAAGTTAGTTAACTATATTCAACAATATGTAACTAACTCTATAGACTAAATTCTACACAAAGATCAAATAGACTCGACATATGTAAATAAAAGGTATTCTCATGGCTATGTACTCAGTAAAGTCCACACGTACTCACCTTAGCAATAAAATGCTCCAACCGCGATCTTCACACGAAATCTCTTTGCTTACACAATCGATCAACCTTTCAAGACTTCACCAAAAGCCTAATATAACAATCACAAGTTGTTCAACATCACATATCACTAATAATGTATCCATTTATCTCTAGATACCATCAACTAACACTTTCCCCCAATTATGGTGATTTACCAAACCCTAGGTTTAACCAACCCTTAAGATTCTTCCAAATCTTAATCATACATTTGATTCCTTTGTTAAAATACCATCTATTAAGTGTATACATCACTTATTTCACCATAACCCAAAACCCCAAGAACTAGGGTTTCATACCCATACATCAAAATCCATAGATCTTAAGCTACAAAGATCAAAGAGTGAAGATATACCTTTAATCTTCAACTAGGAATGGAATCTACCAAAGATTTGTGAAGGAGTCGCCCAAAATCCGTCCTCAAGCTCGAAAATCGCCAAAGAGAGAAACTAGGGTTTGCACATGACATTAATGAGCCAAAACCCGAATTTAATGTTGCCTGACGGAGTTCACGATCGCGAACAAATTCGCGCCGTGAACTTCCCCCGTCGTGAACTCTTCCCGATCGCGAGCTATACGTGAACTCCGGACGACCAAAAACCCGAAATCTCTGAATGGAGTTCCCGATCGGGAAAGTTCGCGTCGCGAACTTCCCCGGGCAGCAGGGCTGCACTTTTCGGTCTTCGTCTGGACCCGGTTTCGTCCATAACTTCCTCGTACGGTGTCCAAACGACACGAAACCAATTCCTACGTTCTTTAAACGATTTATCCGTATTTATCATATTTTTTATACAATTTATTTATTTCCAAAATACGCGTCGTTACATTTAGAAATTTATTTTAAATTCATTATTTTGTTGGAGACTTTGTTTTTTCTCTATAATACATTGTTAATAATTTTTATATTTCATGTTTGTATTTTGATACGTCTTTGTAATCATCACCAATTTATCAAAACAAATTTGTTGCCATAATTATTAATGTTTAACATAAAAGGTGATAAGCGGTGATTTTTCACGGGCTATAACCTAGTTCCATAAATAAAACCACCTTTGATTGTACATTTAACGGATTAAATTTATAAAATCCCTAAATTCTAGAAAAAAAATAACGATGATGAACAATATATCCATATTGATTATTAAACATCAACAGATTGCGTTCATCCAAATTTGAGATCTTTCCACCAAGTGAACTGCCAATATCATCACTGAAGAGCATAACAAGAAGAATGAGAAAACACCTTTAATCATTGAATACCTATCACATAAAAAGTAGCGGCGATTGGATCACGTTGCTTGGTTGGTGTGATATGTAATTGAACATTGTACATTGCAAATGCAGAGTCACGTGCTGTTTTGGATTCATTATACATTGTAATGGAACATTTCCTAACTCTTCAAAATTGTCATGGGTAAATTGTACATTGCAAATGAAGAATCAACATAGCTTCATTTAAGTTTGTGAATTCAAGAAAAGAACGACAGTGATGAATGGCGGAAACAGCTCAAGGAATACTTCGTTCGAAACCCTAGCTCAATCGTAATTGACTCTCCTAAGTTGAATCAACTGCTTATCTTTTAGGGTTAATTCTTACTGAGCTTTGAATCTTGCAGCTTCAAGTTCCATTGTTGTAAAAGGGAAAAGGGTAAAGGGAGGTGAGAGAAGAGAAAGAGAGAAGATGGTGGGAGCTGCATAGAGAGAATAAATGAGGGAGAAGAAGATAAAATGAAAGAATAAAACAATGTAGAATGACTAAATTACCCTCATGTGCGCACATGACCAGATCTAACGACTACTTTTAACATCTATTACGCTTAGGGACCAAAATTGATACGAAGTCCTTAAGTTAGTGACCATAGGTATAATTTCTGAAAGTTAGGGACTAAATCTAAAACTGTGAGCAAACCACAGGGACTATTCGTGTAATTTACTCAAAGAAAACTTTAGCGAACGACTTAATGAACGTAAATGAATGAGTGAATTTTAACAAATTTTGTCAACAATTCTCTGAAATATAGAAAACCGAATTCAAAGAAAACTAGATCTGTTCTTAGGTTTAATTTAGAAGTTGGGAAATTTAGCTTCCCCGTTCGATGGCGCGACATTTGTGGATTACTGTAATCAGTTCCGTTCGTTGTTTAAACACAAGTCCAAATTCCTAGTCATAAAATACGAGTAATCTGGTCCGCGATCTATCGTAATTACTTCCCCCTGTGTGTGCATTAATCTTAGAGTTCTAAAAGGCGCTCCATGGCGGCGCCGAGGCGCAGCCCCCACGTTGCAATTAGCCAATGGTGGTGGTGTAAGATGTGACGTAAAATAAGAAGAGATTAGATGACATAAGGCGTACGAGTTTTTTTCTAGCTTGTTATAAAAATTGTAGTTTTGTGAGAAATATATAATTATAAATTTAGATTTGATACTTTATGTGACATGATATATGAATTATCATATAAAGATCTACAGTTTTTGTGAACTTATATGGAAATTATGTGAAAAATTACCATGACTTGATACTTGATGGAATTGTATACTTCGTCTTATGTTTTTTTAGAAACTTGTTAAACCCAACAAAGATGACAATGCTGCCATTTTTAATCATGGTTCGGCTAATTCCCACTCGGTGATTTATGAGGCCCAATGTCAGTCTTTCTTTTGGCTAAAGCACAGAGAGCAGAAAGGGGTGGAGTAATCTTAATTGGGGCTTGTGGTGTTCGGATCCGATGTCTTTGATTCGTTTGTAATTTAGTTGTTTTGTAGGGTGTTTGTGTTTGGCGGTGTGGTTGTTTTGGTGTTTTTTGTTTATGTTTTGTGTGTTTGGGTTTTTAGCTTCTTGCTAAGCCTGTTTCTTTCTTTGAATATATTGCCGTTCAAAAAAAAAAAAAGTTAGAAATCAACAATTTATAGTTAATATCTCTTAAAGTCAACTCAAAAATATCAAGTATTGTAAGCTAATAAATACAAAATGAATTGGTCTAGATTAATTGGCCATCAAAGATAACCTTGAGTTTTTGTTCAAGAGATCTTGGGTTCAAAACTTGTTAGAGGTAAAACTTATGGATAAAAAAGGTGGTCCCCAAAAAAAAAGACGGGTTCGAGGAATGCATATTGTACGATTGGATGTCACTGCTGACCCGTACCACTAATTAAGTAACTAATTTGCCGTTAAAAAAAAAGCTAATAAATACAAATTAAATTGCTCGATTAATTCGTTTCCTAAACTGTTCCTTGTTTAATTTACATTTATTTGCATTTTAAATTACTTCGTTAAAATCATTATTTTATTATTTAAATAAAAAAACTCTATTCACAACTAGATTTTTTAGCCACAAGCTTGTAGCCTGGTAGTATTGGAGATTAGTGTCATGTATTGCTCTCCAGTGATCTATAAGTCATGAGTTCAAGTGTGGACATAAAAAAATGGGATAATTGTTTTTATATCTTTGTAAAACTCATAAATTATTTTTATATCCTTCTCAATTTATAAATTATCTTTATGTCCTTTTAAATTTTATAATTACCTTCATATCCTTCCAAACCTTTAAAACTTTTTTTTATGTCCAAAAACCTTATTTATTACTTATTAAATCCTGATAATATCAATAATACAAACAAATAAATATGATTTCTAATACATAATCAACAGATTTAGTGCATATTTATTTGACAATTATTGATTTTATAATGATTTAATAAATATTAAAATAGGTTTTGGACATAAAAGAAAGTTTTAAAGATTTAGAAGGATATAGAGGCAATTACAAAGATTCAAATGATATAGGGATAATTTACTAATTTGAGAAGGATATATAAATAATTTATGAAATTTACAAGGATATAAAAGCAATTATCCTTAAAAAAATTGTAGTTTAGGTGCCATTAAAAAAAAAGAGAAATGATATTTAGTCCCTACCATTTAGACATACTCATAGGCCTACCCACTTGATAGGATAACATGTGTATTGCACTAACTCTCTCTCCTAATATCATCCTTTGATTTTGACACGTGTCTTCATCTAATGAGTAGGTCTATGAGTAAGTTTAAATGGTAGGCCTAAATACCATTACTCAAAAAGATTAGATTTTTAATTATTGTTTTTTACTATTAATCGCCCCATGAGATCGACAAACGTGTGTTTTACCGATTATACTACTATTCGATTGAGTGTGTTGCTAAGTCGTGTATTAGATTTTAGAAATCACTATGTATATGGCCCCAAAATATACTGTGTCTAGTAAGGCCAATACTTCCTCGTATACCAAAATTATTGGACGAGTTTTCTCTATGATACACTCTAAATTAATTTTCACCTCCTTAACATGACTCAGACCCTGACAATCCCTTTCTGGAATTTTTGTGAATATGGACCCAAAACATGTCGTGTTTTACGAATCCACCGTTTCCAATTTTATGTCAACTATTGTGTACGACCTGTGAACTAACCAACTAGACACAAACACTGCTTGTTCATCTTTGTTTATTAAGAAAATTAAATATTCATGAACACTTAAACAAATATATTTATGTGTTAGTGTTCGCTCATTGAGAAAATAAAGTGTTGACGAATTGTTGAACAATTCAATGAGAATGTAAACGAAAATTAAAGAATGCATATGGAAGAGTATGAACGGAAGAGAATTTGGAGAGAAAAGTGTGTAATCTTTTTAATCGTTTTGTAATACACGTTCTCAGCCAGACTAAATGCAGAGTAACAAACTAACTAAATATTTTCATTTGAAACCTCTAAGTTCTAATATTTACATTTAGCACCCTGTACTTGTATGATCTTCATTCCCCCCTCAAGGTGGAGGATCACATAGACCCATCTTGCTAGAAAGAGTAGAATGTTGGATCTTATTCAAAGCTTTTGTCATAAGATCTGCCAATTGTAAGTGTGAAGGAATGTGTGCTGTTTCAAAAAAACCATCTTGTATTTTGTCTCGAGTGAAATGACAATCAATGTCAACATGTTTTGATCGATCATGAAAACATGGATTAGCTGCTAACATCTGAGCAGATTTATTATCACAAAATAATGTGACAGGAAAATTGACAGATATACCCAAATCCTTAAGCAAGTAACTAAGCCACAAAAGTTCACAAGTAGTTGCAGCCATGCTTCGATATTCTGCTTCAGTGGATGACCTTGAGACAGTAGCTTGTTTCTTAGTTTTCCAAGAAACTAAAGAATGCACCAAGAATGTACAATATCCTGTTAAAGATCGTCTGGTCATTAAACAGTTAGCCCAATCTGCATCTGAAAAACCTGTGATCTTTAATTGAGACTGTAAAGGATAAAATAATCCTTTTGAGATAGTACCCTTCAAATATTTAAGCAAATGCACAGCAGCCTGCAAATGAGTATCACGTGGTTCTGAAACGAACTGACTTAAATGTTGAACCACATAAGAGATGTCAGGTCTAGTCATCGTGAGATATAACAAACGACCAACTAATATTCTATAATGAGCTACATCTTTTAATAAAATTCCCTTTTCAGCTGAAAGTTTTAGATTAGTTGGCATAGGTGTAGGAACTGGCTTACAAGCAGTAAGACCTGCATCCTTTAATAAATCTAAAATATATTTTCGTTGATTAAGATGTGTACCATTATTTGCTCTGCAAATCTCGATACCCAAAAAATATTTAGCCAAACCAAGATCTTTTATAGTGAATTTAGTATCCAAGGCTAATTTTGTGGTATTAATATCATTAATACAGTTGTCTGTTATTAATATATCATCAACATAAACCAAGGCTGCAGTAAAAATAGAACCATTATTCTTAATGAATAAGGAGTAATCATGTTTGGATTGCACAAATCCAAGACTGCAAAGAAATTTGGTCAATTCTTGATTCCAGTGTCTAGAAGCTTGCTTTAGCCCATACAAAGAGCGAACCAATTTACAAACTTGACCAGGTTTATGCCTTTTATAACCTTCTGGTGGTAGCATATATATGTCTTCATCTATGTAACCATGCAAAAATGCATTATTTACATCCAATTGATGTAAAGGCCAATCTTTTGCTATTGCTAAAGCAATAAGAACCCTAATTGTTGCCAGTTTAGCAACAGTGGAAAAAGTATGCTTGTAATCTTGACCCTCCTTTTGGTTGTATCCTTTTACCACAAGTCTGGCCTTAAACCTGTCAACAATACCATCAGCTTTGTATTTAATTTTGTAAACCCACTTAGAAGTAATAGGTTTGTGGCCTTATGGTAGGGTAGTTAATTCCCAGGTATTATTCTTTTCTAATGCAATGATTTCACTTTCCATGGCAGAAACCCAATTTTGATTAGTGCAGGCTTGAGAATATGAACCTGGCTCAGTGGAATCAAAAACATTTGCAAGGAAAGCAATATGATCTTTAGGAGTATATCGAAAATCATTATTTGAGAATAAAGGATAAGTAGGTTGGTGAAATACTGAATTGGCAGAAGATTTATGACCAACAAAATCCTAAAGCCATTTTGGTGTAGAAATGGTTCTTTTTGATCTTCTTAGTTGGACAGGTTCTGGATCAGGAGGTACAATAGGTTGTGTTTGATTTGTTTCCACATTTTCTTCAATATCAAACATTTGATTAATAGCCTCCGGTATAATGGGATCAGGTATAACAGCATCAAAATGATCCTCATCATTTGGAATTATAGGATCATGGAAAAGAGATCTGGCATGATTATCTAATTTACCATTTTCAGTTTTAAAAGGAAATACATTTTCCTTAAAAATAACATCTCTACTATGAAAAACTTCATGAGTGGCCAAATTATACAGCTTATATCCTTCTGTCCTGGTGGATAACCTATGAAAACACATCTAATTCCCTTTGGATCAAATTTATCTTTATGAGGTTTAAGAGATGATGCATAGCAAAGACATCCAATAATTTTCAAGTTGTCATAGGATGGAGATTTCCCAAAAAGAATTTCATATGGAGATTTCCAAGATAATTGTTTCATGGGCATTTTGTTAATCAAATAGGTTGCTGCAAGAATACATTCTCCCCAAAACTTCTTAGGCAAATTAGCATGCAACCGAATTGCCCTAGCTGTTTCTAATAGATGTCTGTGTTTTCGTTCTACTACCCCATTTTGTTGGGGGTGTATAGGCCATTGACTTTTGATGAATAATACCTTTATTATTCAAAAAACATAACATTTTCTGATTTACAATTTCAGTCCTATTATCTGATCTTAAAATTTTGAATTTTGCATTAAAATGGACTTCTGCATACTTGATAAAATAGGATAAAACTCCTAAAATTTGATCTTTAGTGTGAACCAAATAAGTCCATGTAGCCTTACTTTTGTCATCAACAATTGTATAAAAACAGTGTGCACCATTAAGTGCAGGTGCTTTATATGGCCCCCATAAATCAACATGAATCAATTCAAAATTATTGGAAGTAGAATTGATATGTTTTGGAAAAGGCAATCTATGGAATTTGGCAAGCAAACAGCTATCACAAGAAAATTCAGATTTATTGAAAGATTTACAATCATGCAAATGAACCATTTTAGACATGGATAAATGGCCTAATCTAGCATGAACAGTATGTAAATCTACAGCATTACTATGCAAAGCAGAATTGCTAGAAACATCGTTAAAATCAAAAATATTGATCGAATTAACAATAGGTTTTCTAGGTGATGATGGATCCAAAGAGGTGCAAGTATATAAGCATTGTGAACCCTTGCCCACGGCCACAACTGCTTTAGTTGAAAGGTCCTGGAAAACACAGTAAGAAGGAAAAAATTGAGCAAAGAATTTTTTAGAATTGAGGAGTTTTCCGACTGACGGCAAATTAAATTTAAATTCAGGAACATATAACACATCCATTAACATAACAGAAGATGTTAACGGAATATGTCCTGCTGTATTGACCAATTTACAAGTACCATCAGGTGGATGCACAGTAATGGGATTTTTGAGTTTAAATGTGGATTTGAACAGAGTGAAATGGGGACTCATATTGTCAGAAGCACATGTATCTATTATCCATTCATTTATTTTAATACCATTACTTTGTGATGACAAAGCAAAAATTCTAACATGTAATGACATACCAGCATGGTGCATTGAAGTAGAAGCACCAATGTCTTGTACAACATTCTTGCCTTTGAACATCCGCATTACCTCATGACAAACAGCTGCAACAAGCTTTTGATCAACACCAGGAAGATTTTGTTCATTCTGTACCTCATTTTCAGTTCTCATATCGAATGGTGTTTCTTGACCAAAATCCATCACATTAGCAACAAATTTACCATTCTTTTTATTCTTCTTACCTTTATACCAGTCAGGATAGCCAAGTTTTTCAAAGCATTGATCACTGCTATGTCCATCTTGATCACAATGTGTGCAATGTCTAAAACCTTTTGCATCATATCGTCCTCCTCTAACATCCTTTTTATTATTTTTATTCTGATTCATATTGGCAAAGAATGCCATAGGTTCAAGTACATGATTGGTAACCTGTTTCTGTTTTTCAATTTGTTGAACTATATAATATTCCTTGTTAACAGTAGGCAACGGATCCATTGCTAAAATCTGATTTCGAACAGATTCATAATCATCATTCAGTTTCATCAGAAATTGTATTAACTTGGATCTTCATTCAATTTCAAGAAATTAGTCTACTAAATTGCATGAGAATTCTTGCATTTTACCACAAGAACATACAGGAATACCATTTAAATTGTGCAATTCATCCCAACATCTTTTCAATTTATTGAAATAAGCAGCAATGGTTAAATTTCCTTGACTTACATTGGCCAATTCTCTTTGAAGTTGGTATATGAGAGGACCATTACTTTGACCATATCTTTCAGCGATTTCCTTCCATAACTCTGAAGCCGATTGTGCATAGAGGAAAGCTTCAGATAATTCAGCGGTCATAGAGTTTAGGATCCAGCATGTCACCATATAATCACATCTGATCCATTTTTGTAGATTCTCATTTTTGTAGATTCTCACCTTCAGTAGTTGGCCTGATGCATGTGCCATTTATAAACCCTAATTTCAGTTTAGCACCCAAAGCCATTTTAATAGTTCGACTCCACCCCAAGAAATTACTTCCATTAAAAGGTGTGTTAGTCAGAACCATTCCTGGATGATCAGAATTCCCAATATACAACGGATCATTGATCGAATTGGACACATTTGTACTATTCATATTGTTTCCGGCTTGAGTAAGATCTGGAATCGCCATTAACAAGAACTGTTAAGCAAGATCTCTAAATCCTCAATCGAATCCAAATTATACAACGCAAATTGCAATCAATTTAGGCAAATAGACCTAAAATTTGCAAGGAGCGTGCTCTGATACCATATGAACGGAAGAGAATTTGGAGAGAAAAGTGTGTAATCTTTTTAATCGTTTTGTAATACACGTTCTCAGCCAGACTAAACACAGAGTAACAAACTAACTAAATATTTACATTTGAAACCTCTAAGTTCTAATATTTACATTTAGCACCCTGTACTTGTATGATCTTCAAAGAGTTAGTAAAAAATAAATTTTTATAATAATTTTGTTTTTTACAAGCCTAATTAGCTATCTTATACGCCCATTTTTATAATGGGAAATGCTAAAAAGTAAAAATTGTCATAAGATTAATAGTTAAAAATATTTAAATTATTAAAGTATAATTTTTTACAACATAACCATGAGTGATTGGTGATTTCTAAGTTGTGCCTTTTTTTTTATAATTATAATGTATGGGATGTTAAAGCCACGCCAAGTGCCCTTTAACATGGGCCACATGGCCAACATCATACCGCATCCCATGTTAAACACTTCTAAGACGGCTGCCAACACTGCGTCT
Organism: Calendula officinalis; assembly: GCA_963853835.1. Taxonomy (NCBI): domain Eukaryota; kingdom Viridiplantae; phylum Streptophyta; class Magnoliopsida; order Asterales; family Asteraceae; genus Calendula; species Calendula officinalis. Next base: position 71,409,767 of record OY970823.1, on the reverse strand, counting down.
TCTACCCCGTCGTGGGCGTTTTTGGCACCGTCAGCCACCGACGCCGTTGGCACGGCCACGTCGGTGGCACCCGTCGAAAAGATCCGTCCTTGTGAAGACGGTGAGAAGCATCCGTCGTGAGCATGGGAGAATTCAGGCCAGGAGAGAGAGAGGAAGAAGGAGGAAGGGAGGGGCTTGAGAGAGTTGTACTTTGAGCTAAAAAACTTGTACATGTTGTGTTTTTTTATTTAAAAATGTTTTTTTATCTGTTTTTTTTTTTAATTTTAATTTTTTTTATATTTGTTTTAATAATAAAAAAATATATTAGTTTTGTTTTAATTTTAATTTTTTTAATTTTTGTTTTAATTAAAAATGATGACGTGGAAAGGGTGTGTTAGTGATGGGTTAGTGATGGGTTATGGTTGGCACAACCGTGTCAGTAGCTAAAGATGTGATGATGTGGCGCTACTGATGGGTTTAGTGACGGGTAATGGTTGGGAGATGCCTAATTGCTATATAACGCACAACTAAAGGTTTTTTGGGGTATTTTTTGTATTTTGGTAAATTTTTATTGATTTGAGGTATTTTAGAGAAAATTAAATGTCTGTATAAAACCGACAATGTCCATGTACAATAGGATGGTGCAATTTTCTCTCTATTTTAAAATTTTCCATAAATAATTGATAATTAATGAATGCACTTTATTAATTTTCTTATTTTTGACCTTTTGGACAAACACTCAACTATGATGTATACATTTTCGTATAAATTTCAGTTTTTACTTTGGTATGTACATTCATGTCATCTCACTTGCAATCTTGCCAAAGTTCAACTTGAAAATAACCTCTCTATCCTCAGATAGATATATAATTATCTACAATTTACTTTTTCTATACTCTACATTTAAAATGATTGGGTACCGTTGAAAGGAATATATGCTACAAGTATCTTCTTTTACTAAATATATAAAGGAATTTTGAAATCCAAGACCAAAACATGGCTACTCAAATAGCATAAAAGCGTGACTAACATGAATGTTACTCACACCAAAAACATGACAGTCTCTTACTAGGCACGTTGTTTGGTAGCTGTATTTGACAATACTATAATGTAAAAAGGTCATTCAACAAGGGCAAACAAAGGGAAATTTGGTTAGTTAAAAATATTTTGCAACAAGTACAACAATCAAATATGTATTTTAGCTTAAGATTTTCCAGAAATAAATTTCCCGATTATTTATAATATTGCGAATCGCATGCCATATATGTAAAAGAATTGAATCATACAAAAAAATTTCATAATGACATTGAAGTTGGAAGACAATAAATAAATTTCCAAACATAGAAATATATGGATGTGGTGCAATCGGTTAGAGGCGCAAATAGTCAGAACGACGCCGCATAACCTAAACGGGTAAACAGTCTATGATTTGGAGGGTTCGGTTTCCGTCGTTATAAATAGCGACATTAGCACGAGGTTAGAAATAAATCCTAAACTTGCTCTTTTTTCTATATTCCTCTTTAGCCTTTTCGTCCGATACTAAACTCGGGACCGAATTATGGTTAGAAGTAAAGTGCATGTTAAGTATATCGAGGATGCTCAGAGGAGAAGGGTGTGTTTCTCGAAAAGGCGAGCGGGCTTGATGAAAAAAGCCCATGAATTATCTGTACTCTGCAATGCTGATATTGGCCTGATAGTTTTCTCATGCACTGGGAAACTACATCATTTTGCGAGTTCAGAGTATAACCCTTTTTCCTTAACTTTCTACATTTTTTTTATTAAATTATTATGTTGGCTTAAAACTTTAAAATCATATGTATAACATATATATAAACAATTGGGCGCCTATAAAACGTGGATCCTATACGGTCGCACATCTTGCAGATCCACATCCATGTTTCCACCCCCACCCCCCCACCCTGCGCGTGGTCGCGTGTGGTCAATTCTTATGGTGTGGTTGTGGCTACGGATAAGATAGATAACGATGTGGTTGTGGGAGAATGAGTGGTATTTGGCGGGCCATCATTCCCATGTGGGTGAGTATGGTGGTGTGGTGCATATTTCCTGCAAAATGATATGTTTTGGTTGCTTAGACCACTCCCAGCGGTGACTAAAACTGACGCCGTCAGTTTTTGCCAAATCAGTGCCACATCAACTCACCCTCCAACCAACATTAGATTGGCGTACCCATGCCAACAATACTTTTTCCCTTTAATTTTTTGAGACCCACCATTACAAAATATACACACAAAATACCCTTTTGGACCCCACCTCACCAACGGATCCAACCCTTCTTCCCGCCCAAACTCACGGCAAAAACCGACGGCTCCAAGAGACGTGGCCGTGCCAACGGTGGAAGAAAAAATTTGGGGCTATCGACGCCGACGGCCAATGCCGTTCGTGGTCTTAGATGACATCTTATGCAATAAAATATTTGATGTGGTCCATACCCACCATCCTAAATTATAGAAATTGACTTTTTATAAAACATTAATTTAGAAAATTGACGGTAGCTAGCGAATACACTTTTTATGTATAAAGTTTAAAATTAAAAAAAAAAAAACAGTAACGTGATTTGTTAATGTAAATTTTCATATGTGAACTTGGTGTAAATTGGATGCCCAATCTTGTGGATAATTGTCAATAGAATAATATGAGTTTACGGATTAATTAATATAATAAAGTATATAATTAATTATAGACAAATTATCAATATATAGCCTAGTATCTTTGGTTAGAGACCCTTGTTAATAACTTGAAGATCGTTTGTTCAAGTCCTTGAGTTGTCAATATTTCTAAACGCGTATATTATTTCTAGTTTAGGTTGTTCCAAATACATTACTCCTTTTTATTGTTATATTTTCATGATTTATACAAAAACTCGGTTTTTAACTATCATTCATTTCTCTTTGTTTTTTGGGTTTTAATAATAACAGCCCTAAGAGTTGTCAATAAGAGCATTAAAATTTGTACCTTAATCAGACACCAACCCCCTGCATTTTAGGCATGAGTTATCCACTAACGAAAATACAAGTATATAATGCATGTTATTGACAGCCTTAATAGCTATTATTATCAAAACTCTTATTTTTTTATAACATTTAGATCTACAAATATCGTTTTAAAAAAATTAATTTTTCCATTCAGAAGGTGTTGTTTGTCTTTTTCATTTATGGAAAAATATTAACAGCCAAAAAATATGTATCTATAAATATTGTGCTCTTTCGTTATTGTGTTTCAGCATGAACCAAATGTACGAGAGATACCTCAAAGCTGCTACTCGGCCAACACGAAAGCCAAGACGAGCTCAACCTGATATGTTAAGCGTTTTGGTTAGCTTTTATTTTCTTTATTGATTCATGTAAAATATGTTAATCAATTTGGCTTTGAGTTTGTTGGTGAAAATTGATTTTGGACCTTATATCGTAATTTTAAAAATGATATCAATGCAAAAAGTATAAAAATATATACGTTAAGCATTTTGTTCGTTATTTAATTTTTATTAGGGAACACAAGTAGATGAGATCAAAAGGCTAAAAGAAAAAGTGATGGCACTAGAATTGGAAAACATGTAAGATTCATAGGTTATTATGACAATTTGAAAAAAATTTGGATTCAAAATGAATAAATGATAAATATTTTTCCTTAAATTGTTGAAGGTCACTAGTGAACCATCTTCAGGAGCTGACGACCAATAATCAGGCTGTTTGTTATGAGAATGATTACTTGGAAACGACACTCACATTGAGGTATATATTTTCCGTCATTATACCCTCAAAACACACAAAATTATTGGCATACCTGATTTAAACTTCAAATTTTAGCATTTTCTTTTGGTAGATGTGATTTGTACACCACATAAACCAATTTATGCATCACATAACATTTAAAGCAAACTACACAAGCATTTTAAAACCGTGGTTGTGGACCTTGTAATATGTAAAGTAGTTTTTGTGGTGTATAAATTATGTCTCCTTCTCTTCTTCTTTTGTTTTTTTTTTTTCTTGGAAAGAAATCCATTTATGACATCTATGTATGGACATTTTACCTGGTGTGCAGGACACCTTCATTGAATGAAGATCCCTAGACTTAAAATGCCAAAGAAGAAGGGGTGTGATAATACTTTGAGTTTGTTTAATGGAAGCTGGAGTACCATTATCTTATCTAGGCTCTTTCTCTCTCATAATTTTGTGTTTGAGTATTTTAGTTTTATGTTTTTGTTTGAATGGCATAATCATTTATATCAAATAAAGCACCCTAAGCCCCTAGCAAGATGCTAGGGCATAGCATTTCAGTGTTATATTGAATCAGGCTTTTGTGTAACTTCTTTTAATCGGAATCGGAATTCATAATAAAACAAAGTTAGTAAGTAGTTAAAGTAGCCTCTCCGTCTCATAACTAATTATTAAATTTTTGTCTTAAATAAAATTCTTTATTCACAAACTTGATAAGGTTAATTGGATAAAATAATGACTTTTATACCAAATATTCTTACCAATGACCAATTACTAACTATTTTCTAAAACAAAAATGATATTTAGTCATACCGTTCGTTCCTACTCATATAACATACACACTTGATAGAATAACATGTGTAATTCATTAATATTCTTTCATAATATTATTTCTTGATTTTGACACATGTATTTATATAATGAATATGACTATAAGTGAGAATATATAGTACTCCCCCCGTCCCTAAATAAAGTTCTCATTTTTCTTGGGCACAACTTTTTAGGAGATAGTTAATGGTAGGGTATTTGGTATTATTTTTTATTAAAATATAAGGTTTGATTGGAGAGAGAAAGTGTTTTAGGAGATAGTTAGTGGTGAAAGTGTTGGCAATAATATTATTATATTAAGTGGGCCCCTTAAGTTTGAGAAATGAAAACTTTATTTTGGGACAAAACTTAAAGGTAAATTGAGAACTTTATTTAAGGACAGAGGGAGTATGACTTAATATTGTTACTCCCTCCGTCCCACTTTAATTGTCCACTACAAAAAAGCACACAGTTTAAGAAACGTGCATTAATTATATAATGTCACCAATCAAATTTTCTCTTTCCCACTTAAATATTTTTTGATTAGTTGAAATCTAGGAAATGACACTCTTTGTGGGACAAACTAAAATAGTATACTGGACATTTAAAATGGGACAGATGGAGTACTATTTTTAAAAATTTGTGCAAAATAGAAACAAGAACTTCAATACCATTACTCTTTCTAAAGACTACCTCAATCACGTTGATAATAGTATTTGTCATTTATACCCGGTGGTAAGTTTCGAGTTTAATACTCCCTCCGTCCCACAAAAAAGTTCTCATTTCCTTTGGGCACAAGTATTTAGGAGATAGTTGATAGTGGGGTCTTTGGTACTATTTTTGATTAAAATATAAGGTTAATTGGAGAGAGAAAGTGTTTTTAAGAGATAGTTGGTAGTGGGGTCCATAATAATAATATTATTTAATAGAAATGGGAACTTTTTTGTGGGACAAAATTTATGATAGAAATGGGAACTTTTTTGTGGGACGGAGGGAGTATACTTTTGACTAAACTTACAAAAAAATAAAATAAATAATTAATACCCTCACGTCTAAATGAGATTTTTGTACTCTTCAAAGGATAGTAATCGATAACAACTGTTTTCTTAAAAATAAATCTCTTAAGATCAATTTTTAGTCATGTTAGTGTTTTGTATTTAAAAATCAATTTTTTTTTAAAATATTATTTTTTTCCCTCTTTTTTCTAATAGTCTATCTATACGAATATTACAAAATTTATTTCCTTTTTAATCTTTTATTAGTTTCAAAATATTAATTTTGTGTTTAATTAAAAAGACAGTTACGTGACTATGATGTCGCAAAACCAAAGAAAACATGAAGAATTAATTATTGTTGACATTAGTTTGTAAGTTGGTTTTTCACTGAAAAAAATAGTAATTATTTGACGTTAATATGATAAAACCTAAGAAAGAAAATGAATTGTTGGATGAGCATAAAGTTTTAAAACAAAAACATAAAAAGCTTGTGTAAAAAGAAAACACGGAGATCGTTATCTATTAAGAAAAATAGCATGATACCTATGCAAAGCAATGGATATGTTTAAAGTGAGGTTAATGATGTTTAAAAGTAAAAAGTAAGGATAAATGAGTCATTTCACTTTGTTAAAGTAGATAGTTAGTGGGTGTGGGTCATACTATTTTTTACCATTTATGGAAAGTGTAGCACTTATTTTCAATCACTCATTTATAGAAAGTGTAGCACTTATTTTAAATCGAAGGAAGTAGTTGATTTTCATCAGGGATTCGAGTTGCACATTTTTCGAGTTTGTTGGTTCGTATTATAAATTATATGTGGTTACACAGTATTTAAACTTATTATATGCATAAGTTTTTAATTGTTGTTTTTAATATTATTTATGTTGATTTGTTTTTTAATTTTGTATTTAATATTTGATTCGAAAAAATCAAAATGTATTGATTTGCCATAATCGTTTATGGAAGGTGTGGTTGTTAAAATGTCAAATATGTAATTTTAATTAAGGGTATAAGAAAAAAAATCATAATAAACTATCTAAATTTTTTAAAATTTTCAGTTTAAGGAAAATGCCAAATACATCAATGACATAAATTAAATTTGTTAGATGATTGTCGATTCAGGTAAACTTATTTGAATTTATCGGCTTATGTAAACGTCATTTGAGTTTATTGGTTTAGATAAACATTCTTCAGATTTTATCGGCTATTATTTTAGTGAATTTATTTCTACATCACATATTTTGATTTTATAACACACTATACAAGTATTACTATTATTGTAAACTATATAAACATATAAATCAACAATTGTGGTACATAGGTCAAAATATGTGGTGTAAAAATCATCACATATTGTTTTAGGCACCCTTACAAGCTACAATCTTTAAATTTAAATTTTTTATTACATGATCAGATATTTATAATGTCGTATTTAGTAATAACTATTCATTTAATATTAATTTAATCTTTGATTTTTTAATTAGAAATTTAATTTATTTTAACTTGTAATTTTATTAATTATTTTATGGAAGGTGTAGGTGTATATAAGTAAATACAAGTTCTTAATTTTGAAAACTATGAGGAATTAAATGATTAATATATTCATAAAAAGATATATTGTATAATACTCTATCCGACCCATAAAAAAAATTTATTTTTCTTTGACGCGAGTTTTTAGGAAATGATTACTGTTAAGGTCTTTGATAATAATTTTAACTAAAATATAAGATTAATTTTGAGAGATAAAATGTTTTTAGAAGATAATGATGACGCATATAATAATAATATTATTTTATTAAGTGAACTTCTTAAATTTAAAAAATAGAATTTTTGTGAAATATAATTTTAAGAGATGATATTTTTTTAGTTTTTATTTTGATTTGATGATTTAGAAATATGTGAATGCGTAAAACGAGAAAAGGATAAAATATAGAAACATATTAATCAAAAAGATCAAAATGAAACTTTAAAATTTGTGTTACAATAAAGAAATATTGTAAATAGTGTTGCACTAAATTTTGTTTAAAATGTCAAAGGATTTGGTGAAAAAGGTACCAATATATACACATTTACAGTTAATTTGTACAGCAATATCAGTAGAACAATTTTCCTGAAAATGTTACATAAGTTAACAAATTAATACCAAATCTGTTTTAGGAAAACTAATTAAAAGACTAAAAAGCGAGGAAAATGAATTAAAAGGTTTATGTACTTATTACAATCTCCTTCGAAGTGTTTGAAGCACTTGATTCCTAGCAGCCATGACACTTCCAAAAAGACCTTTTTCTTCTTTTAAAACCTTCAATCCATTCCTAATCACCTCCAATCTTCTCTTTAATTCCATTCCATCATAAGAATCACTAAAACTAGAATCCAAAGCCATCAATGAAGAATCCACAACCCCATGATCTCCATAATCGGTCCAACGTCACTCTTTAATCCCGATAACACGACCCCACATACCCAAAAACCACTTCTTCTCAAAACCATCATCGTTCATGAAAGATCTTTGATGGAATAAATACACCAAACAAAGGACAAACTCAAAATCAAGAAACTTGATCACTCAACCGAAATGTGGTAAGAGTCACCGTTACCTCCAAATCTTTCCTCCTCGACAATACTTGATTTATCTATGTATTTAGATTAAGATATATAATACGAATCATCATACCAATCTACCTTTCTAATTAGAGAAGAATATTAAGTCTATCTAAGGACAGTATTGCGAATGTATTGTCGAATCATCATATCAACATATACAAACACGGTAAATGGTATATGACTTACAATGATAAGAATTTTTTACGTATAACCTAGGAGTGAACAACCCCAAGCATTAAGATCAGAGATAATCGATAAATATAATCGGGTGACAACCATTTAAATTACAAGAGCTAACTGAAATGGTAGTCATCTTTTTGTTATTTTTTTTTTATTCTTTTTTCCATTTGCCTTACAAACATCCACGGAAGAAAAAATAATGCTTGGGGTATGTTCCATTTTATTCTTTCTATATATTAATTCGTTGTTAATTTCCTTTATTTTAATGTGTTCACAAAGGCAAGAACAAATTGAGCTAGAACTTCTAAAAGACGAAGTCAAAAGACTCAGAAATGAAAACACTACGTACTCGTAGCCTAAACATCAAAAATCAATTACATTAGTTAGGAATGTCAACTCTTCGGTTATATAAAATGGTTGATTAATGTTATGTAATGGTTAGAAAAAATGGTTGAGGTAAAAAGATTATAAGAATTACTTGGCGTCAAAGAATATCATTTTTATCACTAAGCTCTCGGAGAACAACAAAAAATATAAGTTAATTAACATGTAAGAAATTAACTTTTTCTTATTATATTTGAGAGTGTGCCTTCTAATTTGCATGTTCAAGCTCCTGACATATCATAGGATCTTGAAAATAAATTTCAAGGTATCGCTTAAATAAATCCCGTAATTATTATATATAGAGAACGAGAATAATGAAAACCATTTTTTCTATTACACGAACTAAACTATCAGTAATTTGTTGTTGTAATTTATGTAGAGCTAGAACACTTCTACCTTAAAGGTTAGTGCCCTTTAAACCATTGCACCATAGATCAGGTATTAAATTAGAGCACTAACCATAGATCAGCTAGAACACTTTTACCTCATATATGGTGCAGCAGTTTAAATGGTATTAACTTTCGAGTTAGAAGTATTTTTAGTCTACATAAATTAGACCAAGAAATTACATCGTTAAGTTCGTGTAAAGTAAAACATCTTCTGCCGATTGTCAGCCTGTTCAGCGACCTCAGAGGATTCCAGTCACCCGGCACAGCATGTTTATTCTCAGATTACAGTCTCTTTCCCAGGGTCAGACTACTCCATAAGATCAGCAGTCTAGCCCAGTTGCTTCCCTTTTAGGCGCGGGATGTATCCAACAAATAGCTTAAAATCAATTTTCAGAATACTATTATATGTTAGGAGCTTGAAAATTTAAACCGGAAGGTACAATCTCAAATATAATAGGTAAATGTTAATTCCTTACATTTTAATTAAATTGTACTTTTTGTTGTGGGCAGACTCGAGAGCTTGGTGATGAAAATGATGATCTTTGACGCCAAGGAATTCCTATAATCTCTTTACAACATCAAATTTTGTGATTATTTACAACAATATTTGTGTTAAATTACATCTAAAAATATGTATGTTGCGTGTTTTGCAGATTGAAAGCTTAAAAACAGATTAATCCTATTACCAAGAGTTGAAAAATATTTGGTTTTTTTGAGCGGGTTGGTTATTGGGTAAAAATGAGTTACAATCAAAATTGACAGTTTTTGTAAATGCTGACCTAAAACTTTTTGTCCAATTATTTCAAAATAATTTAATAAATAGTATTATGTGATGATCTCTTAAACGCTTTTTACTTGTTTTTTTTTTCTAACCATAACATAAATTAAATCAACCAATTTATATAAGTGAAGAATTGATATTCTTTACTAATATAATTGACTATTAGTGTTTAGGTTGCTTAGTACATACGTGTTTTCATTTGTGAGTCTTTTCACTTCATCTTTTAGAAGTTCTGGTTCAGTTTGTTCTTGTCTCTGTAAACACATTAAAATAAAAGAAATCAACAACGGATTAACATATATAGAAAGAATAAAATGAAACTCACCTCAAATATTATTCTTTTTTTTTTTGTGGCCATTTGTAAGATGAATAGAAGAAACAATAAAAAAAATAAACAAAAATATGACATACATTACAATTAGCTGTTGTGATTTAAATGGTTCTATCATCCGTTTGTATTTATCAATTATCTTTGTCATGTTGCGAAGAGAAAGGAAAGTCAAAATCAAAACTATTTTAGTTAACAATTAAGTGTCAACTTCGAAATAACAATAAATCAATTCTATTGGGAAATAAACATTTAGGGGGACTTCATAAGACTCCTCCCAACGGGACGTCTTCACTTGCCCTCGTTTGTTTTAAGCAGCGGCTTCTCTGTTAGAAGTCTTTGGTTAAATTCTTCTCCAAGCAGACGAGTGAAAGACTAAATTTAGTGGGCCCAATGCAATTTAATATGGTATTTGTATTTTGTGCGTGTTTATTTTATAACAGTGGGGCCCAACAAACTGAAAAGCACGGATATTGTTAGCATGAGTATGTTAATTTAATGTCAATTTCATTAACTTGTTGGGAGCAGTGTAAAGTTACCAAAAATCTAGGTTACTAGTTTAAGGACCAAAACAAACAAACTATTAAAACAATTAAGTTCAATAAAAATATAAACCCAAATTTGTTGTATAATAATAGATAAAACCAACATATGAACATTAAACCAAGATTTGAAGTGTCATATCGGATAATAAATTAAGTCAGTAAATAGCATTGCAATTTCAGCAGTACAAAGCACATTCGTATGTGACAGAATTTATTAATAAGTTGTTTATAGAAATCAAACCCAAACCCAAAGTCAACACAAAGTCAAAATTAAATCACAAAACATATAAAATAGTGTTAGAATCATACCTAGAACTGCAAAACTTATTAAGACGACCAGCATTTGAAAACACAATAATTCGAACTTCAGCAGCACAAAGCTCATAGAGTTCACAGCCCTTGTTTAGCAAACTATCACACCACACCTCTATGAAAACATCAAGTGTCTTGTACTTGCATTCTCGAGTTTTGTGATGAGAAGATAAAAGATTAAATTTAAATAGTTACTCCCTCCGTCCCTAAATAAAGTTCTCATTTGTGTTGGGCACAACATTTTAGGAGATAGTTAGTGGTGGGATATTTGGTATTACTTTTGAATAAAATATAAGGTTTGATTGGAGAGAAAAAGTGTTTTTAGAGATAGTTAGTGGTGAAAGTATTGGTAATAATATTATTATATTAAGTAGGTCCCTTAAGTTTGAGAAATGGGAACTTTATTTAGGGACAAAACTTGAAGGTGAAATGGGAACTTTATTTAGGGACGGAGGAAGTATAATTTATTGATTAAATAATATTAATTAAATACATAAATATTATTTAACCAAACAAAAATATCTCCAACCAACCTCTATCATCCACTCTATCTCTATATTATCCAACCCACCTCTATCTCTCACTTTAAATATAAAGTGAGAGCTCACTCTATATATGAAATGGACTCCACCACTTCTATTTAATTATTTGATATTTATTTCTATTTAATTGATTTTGTTTTTTGTTTGCTAGCCTACAATCCATCCAATTGAGTTCATTTGTTATGGGTCCCGCTAATTTTAAATGGATGAATAGATTTTGTTTAGAGTTAATGGGTCCACTAAATATAGAGATAGAGTGACTTGGATAGAGTTTATGGTTGGAGATGCTCTAAATAAATATTAAATATTAAAAAAATAAACAAATTTAACTTTTTGATAAATCTGAATCTGAATCATTTTACAAAAAAGGATTTTGGGCTGATTGTCGGTTTGTTGGACCGGCCCAAAGACAGGGACCAACACAGAAGTACAGTGGGCTGGTAATGGCTGGGCTGATAAAGGAGCTGAGCTCGAATCATTAACGAACTGGGCTGCCACTTTCTACTTCCATTGGGACACACAAAAAAAGAAACAGGTATGCAGCTTTGCTGCCGGCGACGAGGGAAGCAGAAAACGCCGGCCTGACCTCTTCGGGCATACACAGACGCGCGACGGTTGTTTTACGAAGCTAGGTACCATGCACAACACCCGTAACCGACACAAACACAACCACATAACATACACCCACCACACTCAGTCATGTGTGTGCCTGATCTCCGGTGAACTACACACAAAAGACACATCTTGCCGAGAAACCGACACCCACAAGACACACATACACGACGCACGTCACACGTCACACACTTTAGTGTGTGTGTGTGTGTGTCCGGATAAGAGAAACGAGAGGCAAGAGAGTAGCGACGGCGAAACAGTGCGAGAAAAATGGTGGCCGGGATGTTGGATGGCGGCTGGAGAGAGAGAGAGAGAGAGAGAGGAGGGAGAGTAGGGTTTGAGTGAGAGGGGGAAGTTTGGTGTTAGATTTAGGGTTTTAGGATAAAGAGTTTAAATAGGGTAATGGATATTGATAAGGTTAATGGGCTAGCCCAATCATTAAACTAGTTATTGTCTTTTTATGTTTTTTTTTAACGGCTAATATATTAAAAACTAGGAATGGGCTAGAAAAAAAGGGGAGAGAATAAAACAACAAATTTACAAGAAAAAAAACAAACAACCTAGAAACATGCTAAAGGGTTAACACATCATTCACCAACGATTTTGCAAATTATTTGCTTTCATTCTATTCTTCAACCAAAAATATGTATAACCTTTAATCCAAGTAAAATTACGCTTGTCTGATCTCTTGAGTAGAAAATCATCGATTGCCCGCCTCATGGACCTGACAGAGAACAACCCCGATTTAGAAATAGCCCATTTACAAACAGCATGCTGCCCAGTCGGGCTATTAACGGACGGGTATATTAACGGACGGGTTGTCAGGCTATTAACGGACGGGTTGATAACAGTTTGATCAACAAACCAATCTTTGAGCGGAATATTAATTTTATCTAAAGCTTTGTGAATTTTAAGAATGTTGTTCCACATACCAGAAGTTTTGCCAACCGGATTAACAGCATCAAGACCGCCATTGGATCCGTGAATCGCTTGGATAACTTTTTTCCATAAGGAAGCTTGTTCCGTTTTGAAACGCCACCACCACTTAGTTAACAAAGCTATATTAAGAGCTTTAAGGCTCCTGACACCAATGTCCGTCATTCTCGGTTGAGTTTAAGACGACATCCCATGCGATCCATGAAATCTTCTTCTTCCCGTCCGAAGAACCCCAAAAGAAATTTGATCTCATACTTTCTAGTTTTTTAATAATTTTTTCCGGCGCTTTGAACATAGAGAAAAAGTATAGACCGAGGTTGCCCAACATCGATTTTAATGTCACCAATCCCCCCTCGATGAAAGGGGTAAAACTTTCCACTTTGACAACTTTGATGCAAATTTTGAGATGATCCAATCCCAATATTCACATTTATTCATGCGACACCCGATTGGTAAGTCAAAGTATGTAAAAGGAAATTGACCTGCACTACAATAAAATTTGTTAGCAAAAAGAGAGACAGTACTAATAATACATGATATGAGAATTTTGCTAGACTTAATTGCAAATAAATGCATTCATAAATTAATTTGTTATTCTATATTAAAACTAGGTTACAATAGGTGTCGGATCAATTAACCGATTTCCAGGACCGTCACTCTGAAGTTGTAATAAATCATATACTAGAACTTTTCATGTAATTTGCTCTAGAATACTCCGATCTTTGTGTCTAAATACAAATAAAAATATCATCCTCTGCATACATTCTCAAATTCAAATTTCCTAAATCTCCTCCAGCCCGAAAGAATACTAACAAGAGTCATTAATTCATCTAGCTCAAATCCTTCACTTTTCATCTTCTCAAATAAATCGGTTTAGTTCGGGATTTTAAGAAACGTAAAGAAGATGCTACTAATATAACAGTATTAACTATATTTATATGAAAAGAGCAATTGCTATGAATATTCATTCCATTTCAGTTAATTTGGAGAACATGTTCTCAAATGTATGAAAAATCCCAATGTATAGTAGCTTAAATTCATGAATGAAATTCTTGCTAGATGAAAGTTAGGATGAAAAATCTCCATTTTAGTTAATTTGGAGAACATAACCAAGTAATATCCTAAGTGATCATTGTTCTATCTCGTCATCATTTCCTAAACTGCCTTCTTTTTTAAGTGGTCACCGCACTCTAGTCAAAACATCAAAAGTCAATTACATTCGTAGAAAATGTCAACTCGTTACTTATATAAATGGGTTGATTCATGTTATGTAATGGTTAGAAAAAACCTAGCTCAAAAGAAAACACGTAAAAAACGTTAATGAGATCAATAGATAATTCTTGTTTTTTTTCCTTTCAAAAAGACATCTCATTGCTTTAACTTATGGTCTAAAAACCATATTGTTCATATTTATAAACTAATAAATTTATAGCACTACATTTTGTAAATAAAAAAACCAACAAAGCTATCCATGGGAGAAAAAAAAAATCATGAACAGTTGATAGTAACATTTCTCATATAAAATATTATAGTTAATTTGGTTTTCTTTGCATAATTGCTCTGGACCAAAAAATATCAACATAGACTGTACAATCTTGTAAAAAAGGGCATTAGTGTTAAATATGATAGTAAATAAATTATATTTAACAGGTCACCATGACTCAAGATCCATCGATTTGGATTAGATTGATCATGGTCAGATCAAGATCCATACACATATGGGTCAAACCCAGGTCCAATTAGTTAGGTCACGGGTCAAGTCATGAGCTGCTACGATCTGCCCGTTGACTTGTTACATTGTTACGTTTTTTATTTATGGTTTTATCACAAAAGAGCCACACACAGTCATCATTATTATTCAAGTTTCCTCCATCAAATAAAAAAATAAAAGAAATCATTTGGGCATTCTAATCATAATCAATTACTAGTTTTAACTTCTACAACCTGCAATAAAAAACTGCTGATGATCAAATATCAACTGCCAATTGGGTTTTGGCCCGTTTTGGTGCAGATGTATATGAAATGAGAATCTGGATCTTCTAGAACAAAATCAGCAGGAAGCAGGCCCGTTTTCGTCATGGGAATTGGTGACAGCTGTGATTTAGGAGATGAGGTTGAACCTGGTTTCTTCTGAAAATCGGGCCGGGCTGCAATTATTAAAATAAAATTAAACTTTAGTATTACTTTTGCAATATATCTTAATCATCACAGAAAAACTTTAATTAATTACAGTAAAATAAGAGGAAAAAAAAAGTAAAAGCATGATGCACACGTAATATGAAATAAAGAACTCACTTATGTTGAATAACTCTATTTTCCAATTATAAGCTGACCGATTTATATGAGGCATCCTAACCGTTGGATCACCATATGTAATCTGCAAAAATGAATATCTACAAATATGAGTTTTAATTTATATGAGGCATGCTAGAAATATGAGTTTATTGTCCTACCAGCATATAGATCCCTCCAGGCTTCAGAATCCTACAAAATATGAGATTTTATTATAATTTTGAACTGCAATAAGGAATAGAATATAATATTGGGAAAATTGCTTTTATATCATTGTAAAATTAATAAATTATTTATGTATCCTTCTCAAATTCATAAATTATCTTTATATCCTTCTAAACTTTGTAATTGTCTTCATATCCTTCCAAACCTGTAAAACTCTTTTTTATGTCCAAAAACCTATTTTATTATTTATTAAATCGTAATAATATCAATAATGTATGGTAATTTTAGTTAGAGCTAAAACCTGTTCACTTCTCCCAGCATTTGAGAAGCACTAATTGGAGCATCAGTTCCACACTTCAAAATCAAAGGATGTTTAAGAAGTTAAATCATATGTAGAAATTAAATAAATAAAATTAAAAGAATTAAAAAAGAGGAGCTTACCATGAGTGCATCAAGAGTTCCTAAAACCCGCAGATCATAAACCATGGAAAAAAAGATTCTTAATATGGATAATACATGTTTAATCTTAAATGATATAAACCGTATAAATAAAAGAGACATGTGTATGTATACCTTTATCAATTACACTGTCAAATGAATCATCTACAAAAAATCCCATATCCCGAACATCCATCTGCAAGTCTTTAAATACAATAAGGAAAACTTAAAACAGAAATCACTTAACATCTTTAAAATATGAAAATATATAGTCATTAAAGAGGATACATTTTAGCTGAGGAACATCTTCATACTTCCTTCTCATCATTTCAATGGCCACACATGAGATGTCAACATTCATGATGTTTTCATAACCGTCTTTAACCATGTCCTCTGACATAACTGCAAATCAAATTTGGTCAACCATAAAATTTGAACAAAAATAAGATATTTATAAAAAAACAAATTTTATAAGTAGAATAGAATTACAAAATTTTGTAAAAACATGGAATTTATATCGAATAGAGAAGTGTCATTACATGTTAAACAAACAAATAAGTCATTTGCAAAAAAAAATTTGGAGTTAAAATGTCATATTTAACACATATGGTGAAGAAAAAGACCACACAATTTTTAGCACTCATTAACAGTTGATCTATCCAATTAGTCAATTACCAATCCAAATCCAACTCTTAATACTAATTTTCAATCATTAAACCAGTAATCTCATTAACCAAAATCCAATTGGTCAATAACCACAGTGGTTATCTCCATTTGTGCCAACTGCTAACATGTCACCAAATCATTATAAACTACTATACCAACAAATTCATTGTAATTTGGAGTGATTAATGAGTGTTTGTAGTTTGTACCTTGATTATATATCAAATCACATTCTTTCCCAAAGAATTTCAGCATAATTACAAGTATTTCACTATGCTTCTTTGTCATCTTATGCATAAAAAGGAAAGGAAATCAAATTTTGTTTGATTTTTGCTCTAAGGCAGCATGAAACAAATTCAGCAAATCTTAAAGTGAATCAGTCACACACAGTGTATAAAACATCTAGTAGAAATTTTTAGAATTGAGAGATGAACGTACATACCGGCATTGCCACAACCAACCATAAGAACGCGAGAAGAGGTCGGAATGAATTTCCGAACCAAAGGACGAAGAGCATCATAACGCTGGTACCAATCGGCAGAAGCCTCGTCAACGTATCTCGCATCCCAGTAAACTGAGTCGCCGTAGTTGTAAGTGTTGCAGGCCGACTCATCTCTCAGCATTTTTTTCTATTTGTAATCAGTCACCGAGAGGCGGTGGCGATGGAGGGAGGGTTTGTTTGATGGTTGTGGTGGTCGTCGTAAACGTACTGGTTGGGGGCGGTGGTGGTTTGGATTTTGTTTCTCTTATTGGTAAAATTTGTTGTTCAGAGATTTGTTTTTCAAGTCCAAGATGATTATGCAGAAATGGCTTGTACAATTACGCTAAAAAATGTTAGCTTTTCTTAAAGTTTATTACTATTATAATTAAATGTTCAAGATAGTCTATTAATTTTATCTAGTCTCAAAGGATATTTATTAGTCTTTGGATAAAAAAAAATCAATGGTCAAAATCAAGATTCAAAACCACCACCACCCACTACAAGCACATGTGCTTCTCCGGCGGCCGGAGACGTCGGCCGGCGGCGGCGGACGTCGGCGATGGGCGGCGGTCTCGGCGGCCGACGGCGGCGGCGCACGGCGGCCGGAGGTGGCCGCCAGCGGTGGTGACCGGTGGTGGTAGTCGTGACTGGAAGCACATGTGCTTGAAACACATGTGTTTTGAAAATAAAAGAGTGTATATGTACAGCCAAACACATGTGTTTCAAGTAATGAAGCACATGTGCTTCATAACGTCAAGCACATGTGCTTTGTGATTCATACACAAATAAAGGAGGTGGCCACCGACGGTGGTGACCGGTGGTGGTGGTCGTGACTGGAAGCACATGTGCTTGAAACACATGTGTTTTGAAAATAAAGGAGTGTATATGTACAGCCAAGCATATGTGTTTCATGTAATGAAACACATGTGCTTCATAACGTCAAGCACATGTGCTTCGTGATTCATACACAAATAAAGGAGGTGGCCGCCGGCGGTGGTGACCGGTGGTGGTGGTCGTGACTGGAAGCACATGTGCTTGAAACACATGTGTTTTGAAAATAAAAGAGTGTATATGTACAGCCAAACACATGTGTTTCAAGTAATGAAGCACATGTGCTTCATAACGTCAAGCACATGTGCTTTGTGATTCATACACAAATAAAGGAGGTGGCCACCGACGGTGGTGACCGGTGGTGGTGGTCGTGACTGGAAGCACATGTGCTTGAAACACATGTGTTTTGAAAATAAAGGAGTGTATATGTACAGCCAAGCATATGTGTTTCATGTAATGAAACACATGTGCTTCATAACGTCAAGCACATGTGCTTCGTGATTCATACACAAATAAAGGAGGTGGCCGCCGGCGGTGGTGACCGGTGGTGGTGGTCGTGACTGGAAGCACATGTGCTTGAAACACATGTGTTTTGAAAATAAAAGAGTGTATATGTACAACCAAGCACATGTGTTTCAAGTAATGAAGCACATGTGCTTCATAACGTCAAGAACATGTGCTTCGTGATTCATACACAAATGACTTGCTTGTAAGTTAAATGTGTTCAGGAACAAAAACACATGTGCTTGTCTTTATGAAGCACATGTGCTTCGTGATTCAAACACAAATGACTTGTTTGTAAGTTCAGAAACAAAAACACATGTGCTTGGCTTTATGAAGCACATGTGCTTCATAATGATATGTGTAACGACCCAAAATTTGTAAATAAATAAATTTATAAAAAATATGATAAATAAGGATAAATCATTTAGAGAACGTAGAAAATGGTTTCGTGTCATTTGGACACCGTATGAGAAAGTTATGGTCGAAACCGGGTCGAGACAAGGAACAAAAGTTGCAGCCTGCCTGGGAAGCAGAGTTCGCGACCCGAACTATAGTTCGCGATCGCGAATGGTCGACAGAGAATTTTGGGGTTTCTGATTTCGAGAGTTCACGGCTCGAACTCTAAAGTTCACGACACGAACTTCGCGCGTACCAAGAGTTCGCGACTCGAACTCTGAAGTTTCGCGAAGCGAACTTCGTCAGACACGAACTTCGCGCGTACCAAGAGTTCGCGACTCGAACTCTGAAGTTTCGCGAAGCGAACTTCGTCAGACAGCAATAAAGACGGGTTTTGGCTCATTTAATGCCATTGTTAACCCTAGTTTCTCTCTCAACTAGTGAGTATACGTTTTTTAGTGTAAACCATCATTTGGAGTCGATTTCTTGGTCAAATCTCGTGAATCTTCACTCCTAGTTGGAGATTAAAGGTAAATCTTCACTATTTGATCTTTGTAGCTTTAGATCTATGGATTTCTTGGCTTGGGTTTGAAACCCTAGTTCTTGAGTTGGTGATTAATGGTTAAATAAAGGTTGCATACACTTAATAGATGGTATTTTAACAAGGGAATCAAGTGTATGGTTTGGATTTGTAAGAATCTTATGGGTGGTTCAACCTAGGGTTTGGTAAATCACCATAATTGGGGGAAATGTGTTAGTAGGTGTTATCTAGAGATAGATGGACACATTGGTAGTAGTATGTGATGTTGATCATCTTGTGATTATTGTATTAGACATTTGGTGAGGTCTTGGAAGGTTGACCGAATTGTGAAGCAAGGATATTGGCGTAAAGAATACGGTTGGAGCATTTTATTGCTAAGGTGAGTACATGAGACCTTAAAACTGAGTACATAGTAAATGGTTTTGAAATACATATGATACTTTATGGGTCTTTATTAATAAATGTTTTGGTAAAGATAGTGATCGAAAAGATAAGAAATAGGTATAATGTGATACTGGAATATATCTAGTATAGTTGATGAATTTGGAAGTGAATATGATGAACTAAGTAATGATGAAACATTTATTAACGAGCCTTAATAATAAGGTTATTGAGTAAAAGAATGTATATTGAATCTTTATAAATAAGTATGTATTAGTAAAATAACTAATAATGAGTTTATAGTAATGAGTACCTAATTGGTAAGAGTTACTAATAAGAGTGAGGAACGAATATGCATGTAAATGAATATGAAT
Source organism: Calendula officinalis (assembly GCA_963853835.1). Taxonomy (NCBI): domain Eukaryota; kingdom Viridiplantae; phylum Streptophyta; class Magnoliopsida; order Asterales; family Asteraceae; genus Calendula; species Calendula officinalis. The sequence goes on along the minus strand of OY970823.1, from coordinate 71,389,573 downwards.
TGACTAGTAATAAATAAGTATTATAGTCAAGAGGAGATAAAAGAATTATGATATCGATAAATAAGAAATGTATCTTATTCATAATATCGATAAATAAGAAATGTATCTTATGAAATAAGTAAGACACCAAATGCATGTTCAACGTCTTTTCTTGCACTTTCTTGTCGTCGTTTGAAGTAAGCACGTTTTTCGTCTCGTACAACCGTAAATGATTTGACAAAGCTTGCTCATTGTGGGTAAATACCATCAGTTAGGTAATACCCGTTCGGATAAGTCATTCCATTTACAATAAAAGGGACCGAAGGATCAATATCGTCAAGAAGGTTATCAAACAAAGGTGAGTTATTCAACACAATGAGGTCGTTATTGGCACCCGCAACCCCAAAAAATGCGTGCCAAATCCACAAATCTTGCGAGGCGACATCTTCTAGTATTATAGTTGGGTATTTTTTATCACCCCTGCCATATTGGACGTGCCATGCTTTTGGACAGTTGGTCCAATCCCAATGCATACAATCTATACTACCCAGCATTCCTGGAAACCCATGAGTGTTCTCATGTTTTGTATATAAGTTTTGAACGTCATGGATGTCGGGTTTCCTTAAAAACTCAGCGGTATATAAATCTATAATACACTTAGTAAAATGATTTAGACAATCAAGTGCACAATGTTCACCTATTTGTAAATATTCATCAAGTGAATCAGGTGTTATGCCATACGCCAATTGGCGAATGGCAGACGTGCATTTCATTATAACACTAAAACCCATTAGACCGGTGGCATCCGGTCGTACTTTAAAAAATTCAAAATGGTAGGGAAGAGGTTCAGCAGTATAGTTAGAAATACCTTCAACTATTTCTAAGAATAATCTCTTGCTCATACGAAATCGACGCCGGAAAACCGTCTCAAGGTACTTAGGATTCTCACCAAAGTAGTCATCCAATAAACGTGTCTCCGCAGCTTCACAATCTCGATAGGCTGGCACTCGGGTCCGGGTTGGTTGAGCTTGTTGGCGTTGCATGTACAGATGCGCTTGAGTCATAAAAAAAATATTTGTCTCATCGTCAATATCAAATGAATAACTATCGGGGTCCATCAAATTTTGACGCATTTTGGTCAAAAAGTTGTGTAAAAAATGTTGTGTGAAAAGGTTTAGTTTGAGAAATGGTGAGAAATGTTGTGTGAAAATATTGTATAAAATAGGGTGGTATTTATAAGGGTTAAAGGTTTATTTATAAAAAAATATTTTTTTTCGAATTAATGTCGTTGCCCAACGGCTAGCCCACGTGGCGCCTCCTGATTCGCTCGTTGCCTTCGTCGATCGTCGGGCGGTACCCCTCGTTCACATAACAAGGGGTGTGGTGACGAGGCCGGCGAGCCTATGTGGCGTCCGGCGGGAGCCCCCCTCGTTACCACACCGTGCTCTCTAAGTTCTAACCCTTGCTTTGCTTTTAAGTTTTAACCCTAGCTTCTTGAGTTTTGCTATCATATTATCGGATGAGAGCGACTCGAACCCAACATTATACTTTCACTATACATTATAATTTACCATGGTGATATATGTACCACATCTTTTAGTAGATACACCGCAATTATCGTAGATACACCACGATTATTGTTTCATATGTTTGTATAGTTTGCAGTAATACTTATATGTTGTGACATTGATGTGAAAGATCTAGTTATAAAATTATTTCTCCTAAATACTACTAATCTAGAATACCACATTCATAGGCAAGTATACCTAATCGTGGGTAATATACGTTAGGCAAGTATTTCGGGTTATCGAATCCTCATGGAACGGTTTATGTAATCCAACAACTGAAAGTTAAAGGATTAATCAAGAAAATATTTGTAAACATGATTTGATTTTTGTGATGTGTAAATAATAAATTGTTTAATTGAAATAACTAAGAACGTGATTTGGAAGTTGTTTTTACGATTAAAGGATATTAACTATGTATGGATTCATCAATGTCTAGGGATGGTTGCTAAGCCCCGATTAATCTAATGTTCTACAAGTCCCGGTATTAGATTTCTTACAATCCCATTTAATAAACTAATTACAGCTAATACGAATTTCTTCTCTCAAGAGTTATAATTAATCACACTTCTACTTGTTGATATTACATGACTTGGATTACCTAAGTCTTCTAACTTAGAATTGTCATTACTAGGGTTGAACTTCTTGTTTTCTCTAACTTATTGGAATCTTGTCTCTAATCTCTATTTCTAGTGGATTACCAACTAGGTCACAAGTGAAAAGTTGAGGGAGTAACTAACTGAATCAAGTGTTGTCAATACCTAATTGAATCAATTACAAACGATAAAGAAACGAAAATTTATAGAATTAACAAGAAGAGTAATTAAAAACCAACAATTGTTTGAACATCATAATAATCCTAAAATTAAACCATACTTAAACCTAAAATCATCCAAACATAGCGAATAATTACTAGCACATAGACATGATAGGAATCAACAAACAAGTATTCAAGAAAAGAATTACAACCATAGAATTAATCCAAAATGTTAGAAGATCAATAATTGCTTGTAGAATTGAAGAGTTCCTTGAAGAACTACTCTGAAATATGCCAATAACTGCCAAAAAAACGTAGTAGGGTAAAAGATAACTTCTATTCTGTCTTAGTCTGCACTTTAACATGTCTGGCCGCGAAAGTTCGCGTCGTGAACGGTTGAACACACGAAGTTGGAGATCGTGAGCAGTAGTTCCCGAACGTGAGAATCAAACGGAGATTTTTGTGGTCGATCGTGAGTAGTTCACGCCTGAGTTCACGAATGGGAACTTCCAAAATCTTGTATTTTGTGTTTTTGGCTATCTTTTGACCCCTTTTCGACCTCTTTTATAATATACCACCTGAAATGTAAAACAAACACTATATTGAGTAATATCACATGCATTTAACTTAAAAACATACTCAAATTAGGCAATATTGACGAGATTGAACATGTCTAAAAACGTCAATATCAGACATATAAATCAAAAGTTGTTTTTTGCAAATTAATTCACACGATTTACATGCTCAAATTTTACTTTAAACACAATTTTATATACTTCGTATAGTATTAGTGTATTTCGTATAGTATTAGTGTATAATATAACACTACATATATGGTTAAACTATTCATCAAAATTATAAATATTATTAAGATTTCATTAGAACAATAAAAATATGTTGAAAGCACATTTAGAGTTCAGACTACTTATCTAAATGTCTCTTAAAAAAGTGTTTTGTTTTAAGGTGAATTTTATTGTTCTCATTTGTTTCAACTAGTGCCAACCGACACTTTGGTTTTTGTCACATCAACGTAACTATGGATGACAATGGATCGGATATGGATCGGATGGCGTGATATCCACATACCATCATTATAATCTTTTGCCTCAAAAACCGTGAAATTCAAAGTGTGTCACTTATTTTGAATCGGAGGAAGTATACATTTTATTGAGACAAAAAATGTGTAGACAAATATTATTAAATATGTGAAATTACAATATAAAAAGTTAATTTCGGGTTAAGTGGATTCATACATAGATTGAAAATCGTCATCCATATCCGCTCTAATAAACATCCATATCCGCTCTACATCTGATATTCATCTAATTAACTTCATCCATATCCACCGACGACGGATTGAGTCGGATGATAGGAGTAGATTAGGTGTTGTTAAAAAGAACTTAATATTTTATACATAAAACGTAAGAAAGAGAATGGGATGGCATCAGTTTTCCGAACCGAAGTACCAATCGAAGGGAAAAGAAGTACTCGTTGGCACCTCTCCAAAAGTGATATATAAATATGCAGCTTCTTCTTGATTTTGGTGAAGACTGTAAGGATAATTTTCAACCAATTATTTAATAAATTTTAGATTATTATCAGAAAATTTAGATAATTATTAAAAAAATAGTTCCTTATAAAAATTTAAAATTTCTGATAATGATCTAATATTTTTTAAATTGAGAATTATATCATAACCTTCACTAATTTTTAAATACTCACCGGTTCTAATATCTAACCCTCAGTAATTACACTCGGTAATTTATTGATTTTAATAATACGTGGCAAAAAGTAATTGGTAATAGTGATGGACAAAACCGTCATCAATTGAAAGATTAGTACTGCTACTGATATAAACTCAAACGCAAACGCAGATCATGAACAACTGAAGAAACAAGAGAGACAACAAGAACCTATCATATTTGCCTGGTACTACAAGAGCCAAAATTTGGAAAAACGGATTTTGATATTGCTCTTGTTGAACCACTGTAGACCTGAATATGCAATTGTAAGTTATTATCACCCAAATACAATGCTTATACATATTCTAAATTACATTTGAAAAAACATTTTAAAGAATTATTACTTTGTTTGGCAGATGGAAACTTGCTAATGGCAGGTTACATTTTAAGAAAACGGGACTCTGTATACAAGCCTTGTGGTGGATTAAGTTATTATGCTTTAGTAGGATTGAGATCCCATATTTTTAAATAAGTTCATCAACCAGACATTCCTTTCCATGTGTTGATGGATTCTTCAGGTCTTGAAATGTCACTAGATTCTATCTCCACACCTAAAGGGAATGGCTTTTGTAAGTTTGTTGATTTACAATCCTCAAATGGTTCAAAGTCATGTCACTGATAAATTTGGGATTTTAAATTGTTTTGTAGTGAGTGAGATATTGTTAATGGTTATTCATTAATACATTTTGATCACTTTGATTTTGTTTCATCTTCAAGTCAAGTAATTGATTATGTATTTAGTGTTATTGAATTCCACGTGGGATGTAACTGTTACACCAGAAACTGATGATTTGCGAATTTGTGTTGTGTATAAGGAATAAACTAGCTCTAATTTGTTCCTCTAATGCATGCAAATCTTCAACACTCCTTCCCCGAAGCATCTTGCCCCTTAATCCGCTGCACCATATATTATAATTTTTAATTTTTAATTTTTTTTACTATTATTATTATTATTAGTTTTTATTTTTTTTCATTAAAAGAAACATCTATAGGATTGTATATTTAATTACATGCATGTGATGATTAAGTATAAAATCACGTAAGATTGTTTTTTTAACGAAAAAAATCATAATAAATAATAGAAGAAATTAGTGCATACGCGTTCTCATATCTGATCATTTCGACTCCTTCTTATGATACTCCAGATGAGTTTGTTCTTTTTGCTCTTGTGGTTCGATTGTTAATTTTGTCTTCGTGATATCTTTTTTGATAATACGTGTCATGCTGCAAACATGGGTGGTACCAAGGGGTGGGCAGGGTGGGCATCTGCTTACCCCAATTTTTTTCCGGTTAGTATAATTTTTTATGGGTAAGTTTATTTTTTCAATTTTGCTAATTAAAAGACGTGTTATACATGAGCGATAACTAATGCAAATCGCACCTTAAATTTGACTTGTACGAAAAAACTTTGCCCACATTTGAAAAAAGCCGGCTAATAAAAAATGTCTGCCCACCTTTGAATAAAATTATGGTACCGCCCCTGGCTGCAAAAAAGAAAGGAAATTGAAATTGAAATTGAAAATTATGTTATTTTGAATACTTCGAAGCATTAAAACCCCCTAATAACAAAAAGTAGTGTTAGAACCATACTTAGAACTTCAGAACCCTTCATAATCAGGACCATCATTTGGAACCATCATTTGGAAAGACTATAACTGCAACTGCAACTTCAACATCACATATCTCAGAGAGTTCACGTCCATCCTTAATCAAATTGTCACACATCTCTGAAAATGGCAAATATGTGCTTGGATTCATGTAATGCTTGACGCGCGTCTCAAATAACAAAGCTTTGTAAAAAAAATCAAACCCAAATCGATCAACAAAGAAAAGATCTTGGTTTTTTACTTCTAATTTTTTTTCTTATTCAATCAAAACAACCAAAAAATATTGTAAAACGCAAATAAGCAAGACAAAAATAATCTTGCTAAAATTTTCAACTTTCTTTTTTGTTTTGCTTTCTCTCTATATCTGTGAAAAGAAAAAAAAACAAAAAAACAAAAAATAAAAGAAGAAAAGAAAATCACAAAACTTCATGTTGAGAGTTGCTAAGAGATTATATGACTTACGGTAGGTCGATCACAATGAAGATTATAAGTGTCTCGCTCCTGACAAAAAAAACTACAAGCTAATTAACATAGTTTCACAATTTTTTACCTATTATATTTGGCATTGTACGTACCTTGTGCGTTGACAGAACATATTCTTCCAACAAAGCAGAAACCTAAAAATTAAAGTATTTAAGTTTCGATTATAAATTCCAACAATTTTAATATTATAGAAAGATAAATAAATGATACCTTTTTGTCTCTAACAGTCAACAAGCTACTACTCAGTTCTTGCTCTAACTTGGATAGTTCTAGAACACTGGTTTCCAGAAGGTTACCAGCCATTAATCTCCTGTATTTTAGGTTAAATCATTAGAAACTGTCGTAAACCACAAAAATGAAAATGATAGTTTGAGATAGGGGTATGTTCGGATCATATTGGGTTGAGTAATTTTGGGTTTAGAATCCGGTAGAACCAGATATTTATATCTTTTTCAAACAAAAAAAAAAGTTGTCAGAAATTCTACAATTTTAAGAGATGCATGGTGGGGTGAAATTTGTAACGAACCAACAATTAAGGAGAACAGGATAAGTATGAGGAAAAGTAACCAGAGATGAGATAATGTAGAGACGTTTAGAAAGTATAATATAAATTGTTAATTTCGTCAATAGATTGAACATCGACATCCATATCCGCTCTAATAAACATCGATATACGTTCCACATCCGATATTCACCCAATTAACTTCATATTAGGTGTTGTTAAAGTAACTTAATATTTTATACATAAAGCATAGGGAAGAGAAAGGAGTGCCATCAGTTTCCCGAAGCAAAGTGACAATCGAAGGGAAAAGAAGTACTCGTTGGCACCTCTCCAAAAGTGATATACTTCCTCCGATTCAAAAGAAATGATATACTCTGGGTTTCACGGTTTTTGAGGTCAAAGATTATAATGACGGTTAAATTAGATTAATTGGATGGTTAATGATGATTGATTCCTACACTTTTTAATAAAGTGGGGTTAATGATGTTTAAAAGTAAAAAGTAAGGGTAAATGAGCCATTTCACTTTATTAAAGTAGATAATTAGTGGATGTGAGTCTCATTATTTTTTATTTTTTTTGCCAAATAAAGCAATATTTCAAAGTGTATCACTTATTTTGAATCACACTAAAAAAAGAAAATGTATTACTTATTTTGAATTGGAAGAAGTATAAATATGGAGCTTCTTCTTGATTTTGGTGAAGATTGTAAGGATCATTTTCAACTAATTATTTAATAAATTTTAGATCATTATCACAAAAGTTGGATAATTATTTAAAAAAAATCCTTATTAAAATTCAAAATTTATGATAATAATCTAATATCTTTTAAGTTAAGAATTATCCTCATATACTTCACTAATTTTAAAATACTCATAGGATCTAATATTTAACCCTTAGTAATGGGAGTTGATTGGTACATGTCACAATGTAGAGCAATTTTAAATAAAAAGACTACTATACCCTTCTTCTTTACCCGCATTTGCCCCTTTCATTAAAACTCTTTCTTCACAAAATTCCACCTCACCGTTTATCTGATTTGCAATCCTTCCCACAAACATTGGAGGAATTACACTTCGAATATAAAAGGGATGCAATGGAGAACAGTAAAATTCGAGATAAATAAGAAAATCAATGAAGAAATTAATAGACATGTGAGGTGGCTATGGTGTTTCCCCGTCTCTTTCTGCAATTATGCTTCTGCTCCTGCTCCGGCCGCCGGCATTGGCAGAGAAGGCGATATAGCCCCAACTAATTGAAGCCCAAACTCCATCTACGCCAAATCCCACCGCTTTTTTTTCAGTTCCCTTATTTTTCGATTACACGATCCAGATATCACTATAAATCAGGTACTTATTGCAACCCGTTTAAGCTTCAAATGACAATACATTCTCTTATTAGCTCCCTTGAACTTTGCACCACAGGAACCATCTAATTCCTTTGGAGGTATGGTGGTAAAATCCTTTCTCGTTATCCCGACGGCAAGCTGTGTTACTATACTGGTGAAACACGTGTCCTCGCCACTGATTTCTCCGGTTAGTCTTCGTTAACGATTCTAGTTTTTTGTTTTCAATTTTTATAAGATTAAAATTGAAGTGTTTGCTTTGTTAAATGTTAATTGGAAAGTGATACTTTGAGCTTCTAGAATGGGTCCATGGCGGCAACCGGAGCAATAAGTTTTGAGAAGAAACCAAGTGAAAAACGATGAGGTGGAACATACGTTTTGGGAAGAAAAAATAATGGTGTTGTGTTAAAATGATGGTAGAAAGAAAAGGGTATAGTTGTCTTTTTTATTTGGAATTGCTCTATATTACTAAAAAATTCTCTATACGAATCAACACTTAGGAATTACTTTTGGTAATTTATTGATTATAATAATACGTGGCAAAAAGTAATTGCTAATAGTGATTGACAAAACCGTCATCAATTGAAAGATTACTGCTACTGATATAAACTAGGGGTGAGCAAACCGAACCGAAACCGAAAAAATCGCCTCGAAAAAATCGAACCATTTGAAAAACCGATGTCATCGGTTTTGATTTTTGGAAAACCCGAATGTTTAGGGCGGTTTTCGAGGGCATATGAAAAATCCGACTTAAAACCCCGCCCCGCCATTATATATGTTTCAAATTCTATAAAAATATTCTTATATTTATAAAACATTTGACATTTAATTATCTTTAAAATATAAGATAGGATTGAAGTTATTCTATGAATGAAGACATGGACTAAGATTGTTGAGTAAAATCGATAGATGTTATTCTATTATTAATCTTATTCAAGTTATGTTATTTGAATTTATTATTACATTATATTAAAACTTACTAATTGTTTTTTATTTATAACAAATGTCAAGGTTTGAGAATTTGAATCATAATATTAATTTTTAAGATAACAAATTGATAAATTTAAAAGAAAACAAAAAACTGAAAAAAAAACCCCCAAAACCGAGTCGAAAAATCCAAAAACCCGAAATCGGAGTGTAATTCTTAAAATCCGAACTTGGGATTTGATTTTAGTTAAAAACATGCTCCCCTCATATAAAATCAAACGCAAACCGTGAACAACTGAAAGAGAGACGGCAAGCACGGGAGATTTGGTTCTCCTGGATTCACTCGATCACAGCCTTACCCTAGAAACACAAATTCTCCCCTTTAGATCTCCAGATTTTTATTCAATTCAGTTCAATTCTTTAGAAACCGAATCTAAATGAGTACATCGGCGTGCATTAAGGAAGTAAAAAGATCGGCATTGATGGCGTTTGCCCCCGATGCGCCGTTCGTCGCCACCGGAACTATGGCCGGAGCCATAGACAGTTCGTTCAGTTCATCAGTGAATCTGGAAATTTTCAAGCTTGATTTCCAATCTGACGATCGTGATCTTCTGTTGTCCGGCGCCGTACCTAGTTCTGAGCCGTTTAATCGGTTGTCATGGGGAAAATTACCTTCATCTGGTTCGGAAGAATTCTCACTTGGTCTTATTGCTGGTGGCCTTGTAGATGGCAACATCGGTGTTTGGAACCCTCGTTTACTCATGAGGTACAATACTGTTAGTGTGGTAGTTCTTCTTAGCTGATTAAAAAATGTGGTTGTTTTATGCAGCTGATGCAATTGTGAATTAGATTGTTCTTCGTTGCTTTTTAATCTGAGAAATTGGATGAATGAACTTCGGTTGTATGATTACTTGTAGTGCAGCTAAGATCGTTGTTTTTTTTGTTATATATGATTATACGCCTTCACTTTCACATAACTGTAGAATACTACTTGGTTTATCATGGTACATTTAGATGGAAATCTATAACCTATTTGGAATGCACTCTGAGAAATTATACTCCTTCACTTCCATTATCTTGTTGAAAGACTAATCATAATTTATTTTCACTAATTTTAGTTCAGAGGAAAGTGAAAATGGTCTTGTTCAACAACTATCAAGACACACAGGGCCTGTGAGTTTAAAATTTGTTTTCCTTATGCATTTAAAATTATTTCAATATTCAAATATCGTGCATCATATTTTATTTTTTCTAGGTTCGTGGACTTGAATTTAGTTCCCTAAAACCAAACCATCTTGCCTCTGGTTCTGAAGAAGGTAAAATTTGTATATGGGATTTTGCTAAACCAACAGAACCTACACATTTTCCTCCTCTCCAGGTAACCGCCATTTTATTACATTTTATTATTTTAAAGTTTAGATACATCTTGCAAAGAATATTATGCATTATAAGAGTATTGTTGACACCTGTCTCTTCAGGGCAGTGAATCTTCAACACATGGAGAAATTTCATATTTATCATGGAATAAAAAAGTCGAGCCTATTTTAGCATCAACTTCTTTTCATGGAACAACTGGTACGAACATACATAATATTTAAGTTATTCATGTTTATATACAATTAAGTTATACGTTTTTTCTGTGTGTGGTTACAGTGGTTTGGGACCTTAGGAAGCAAAAGCCAGTTATAAGGTAATTTATACAATCAGAATATCAGATGCTAATTTGGTGTGAATTTGTGATGAATTTTGGAAAAAAAGTTCATGATGTATGAACTGATGACCAGTTTGTTACAAATTTTCGAATTTACAGTTTCTCAGATTCAGTTAGAAGAAGATGCTCAGTTTTGCAATGGCATCCTGATTTTGCTACTCAGCTTATTGTTGCTTCTGATGATGATAATTCACCTTCACTGAGAGTAATGATTTATCATTTATAATTATGCCTTTGTTTATATAATTGTATATTAAACTTAAAAAATGTTGTTTTTTGAAGTAATTTTTATTTTTGGCATGCAGTTATGGGATATGAGGAACACAATGTCACCATTACGGGAGTTAGTAGGCCATACTAAAGGTGCATAATATTTTATACATTTTTACCAGTTAATATTGTTACAAAAGTTGGTATAACATTTTATTTAAACGTTAAAGGACTATACCATTAGGAAAAATAAAGTTAAAATAACTTATAATGGTTGTTGTAATTTGTAAATATTAACCTGTGATAGGTAACAATGGCTCTTTTAACAAGTTAACCAAACTCAAGGACTCAAGGGTCTGAATCATGCAAATTGTTAAAATTTTGTGGATTAAAACATAATTAACCATTAATATGCTTTCAACTTTTTAGACAACGTTTTCATGCTCTTTTTCATATGCCAGGTGTCGTTGCAATGTCATGGTGTCCCCACGATAGCTCATATTTGCTTACGTGTAGCAAAGATAACCGCACTATTTTGTGGGACACTAATTCTGCTGAGGTAATATAGATCTGTAATTTTGGATTTCATCCATAGTTTTTGGAACTTATAATACCAAATTACCAACAGTCATTAAATCCACATTAGGGACTGTTGATGTTACAAGTTTCAAAAGTAGGGACCATTTATGTAATTTACTCTTATATTAAGTTTTAAGCTGGTAGTAATGTGTCAACATTGCAGATTGTCTCTGAGCTGCCAGCTGGAACCAATTGGAATTTTGATGTGCACTGGTATCCAAAATTACCAGGTGTTATATCAGCATCTTCATTTGATGACAAAATTGGTATTTATAATATTGAGGTTTGTAATATTATTCTTATCAATGTTTTTATGTTTTATTATAACTTTTTGATTTCAAATTCATTGGTGATTATATCTTTTATTTTTTGTAGGCTTGTAGTCGATACGGTGCTGGCGAGGGTTACTATGCCTCAGGTAACACGATTCTTCATCTCTTGATTCATATTCTATATATATATATATATATATATATATATATATATATATATATATATATATATATATATATATATATATATATATATATATATATATATATATATATATATATATATATATATATATAGAAGTGGGATCGAGTGAGGACTCAAAAGTCGGTGAGGACTGCGAGGACAAATCTTAGCCACTTGATTGGAAAAATGAGTGATCAAGATTCAAAGTTATTTATCATCAAAATCTCATGAGATGCAATGGCATTTTGGTAATTATATTCGAGATATTGAATATTTCTTGTAAAGGGTAAAGTTTGTAAGGGTAAATTGGTAAAAAAAATATTAAAATTGGTCATCACGCACTTGGAATCTGCACTTCTACACTCGCTGCCACGTGTCACGCTGTGATTGGTTAGAGTCTTTTATTTTTCCACCCACTTATGTTTTTCGGCCATAACTTTTTTGTTTCTTTGAAAAAAAAAATCTGGAAAAACCAAAATTCTTAAAATTAAATTCTCTACGAAATGAGCATAGTCATGAACATTTGAAAAAAAAATATTTGGATCATTATATATTTTTGGATCATTGTTGATTTTGCAAAACTAAAATTTTGGATCATTGTCAAATTTGTAGAAGCAAAATTTTGGATCATTTTATAAATTTTGGATCATTTTGCTTAATTTGAATCTTTGTTAATTTGTGGATCATTTTGTTAATTGTGGATCATTGTTAATTTCTCATCATTAAAAACCCATGACGAAAATACCCTTAATGTCCACCATTGGTTGAAAATTGTCCTCGCAGTCCTCACTGGGAAAAGAGTCCTCACCGGATCCGGACCCTATATATATATATATATATATATATATATATATATATATATATATATATATATATATATATATATATATATATATATAGGGGAGGGTTGATTTGGAAAAATCGTAAGAATGTGAGAATTAGTGTAATCATCGATGATTACCCTATATGTATTCATAGGGTAATCATCCATGATTAAACAGGGCACATGTGCCCCTCGTGCCGCACGGAAAATTTTGCCGGGCCGTGAGCCCCAAATCCACCCAAATCAATGGCTGAGATTTATTCTCACCCAATATATTAATTATCAAAGGAACTCATTCCTATATATATATATATATATATATATATATATATATATATATATATATATATATATAATTATGATATATACTAATTTATGACATTATTTAATTTAATTATCATTTGTATGCAGCACCTTTAAAAGCCCCAAAATGGTACCAACGAAAAGCTGGTGTGTCATTTGGTTTTGGTGGGAAACTTGTTTCTTTCCATGCAAATGAGGTAATTTTAGTAATGCATTTTTATAAAAATAATAATATATTAGTTTCTTACTCTTTTACTAATTACTATAAAAAATTTCAGGTTGATGTGCATGATTTGGTTACTGAACACAGTTTAATTACCACCTCATCTGAATTTGAAGATGCAATGCGTAGTGGAGACAAATCTTTACTCAAGAATCTTTGTGACAAAAAAACTCAACACTCAGAGTAACTATTTTTCAATAAAATCATTAATTTTTACCAAAAAAGGTCTGAATTGTTGATTGTGTTTTGTAAACAGATCTGAAGAAGACAGAGAAACATGGGGATTGTTAAAAGTTATGTTTGAAGAAGATGTGATAGGAAATGAATAGTTTATTTCTATAGGGGGTAAAAGAGTAATATAGTTAGGAAGGGTCAATAAATACGGGAGTAAGTTTATGTTTAGGGCAGGAAATAGTATCGTAAGAAATTGTAGTCTTTTAGCTTTGGCTAGAGATTGGCTCATTGGTTTCACCTTTGAGAGAGGGATCATCCCTGGACCTAATCTTCTGATTAGGGTTTATCATTGTAATTTCTATTTCAGTTTATCAATTCCAATTTCAGTTCTTCATCTTCTATATTTTCAGTGTTTATTCATTTACTATCGTTCATCTATTTCACGATCTCTATCATTGGTCCGACCTGCCAACGACCTGCCATTCTACAATTTGATTATTGATCCTGAAATTCCGCTTTCGATATTACTGGTTGGAAATCACGTTATTGATTCTTCGATTCGGGATTTCAATTCTGCATTTCTCCTGCTGTTTTGTTTGAGACATCAATTTCAATTATTCCTTTGCTTTGCCGATACGTTATTCACGTTCTCTATCAACACGATTTTTGAACAATCAATTTGTTCCAATCACGATTCAGTCGTTCATCGCGAAAAAAGCTCGACTCAATATCCAAAGTCAGGTTCCCAAGTCACGCTCCTTCATTTCACAATCTGCTATCTCAATCGTTGATTCACACATTTTTTTTCAATCTCTGTTTCAATTGCATCTCTATGGAAACACGTTCTATACAATCTCGATTTGATCAACACAAGGAGCATTTATCGTTTATGAAGAGATGGGAAGAAGATCGAATTGAAGAACGCAAGTTTCGTAAGGCTATGATAGCCTGGATTACGGGTCAAGGGTTCAAGGTAGAAGATGACAAGATAGCAATTATAATGATGGATAACATAGACAACTCAGATACGGTTATGCTAAGTGAACGGGTAGATCAACACATGACGATTGTTTCGAAGGAAAAGGAAGAAAACGAAGTGGAATGTGAACCGGATAAACCTAATCATTCAGACACTGAATTGAGGAAATCAGATTTCATTGCTTTAAAAGAGGGGGGAGAAATTTCAGATACGACTTTGAAGAATACAGAGTGTAATTTGGGAAATGATAATCTCGGAAATCAAGTCATCAAAGAGAAATCTACAAAGCTATGGGAAGAAGAAGGGAAAGTGGTGTATAAACCACATAAGCCACCCATTGTAAGTGAACAGATTTTTCAGGCCAATTATCAAAATGATCCACACAATTTTGCACCTAAATTGCCAATGTATTCATACATTGGAAACTTTTCTAATGAAATGATGCATAATATGTTGAACCCTGAGAGTTTGGTGGTCAATTTTAATTCAAAGTGTCAGGGTTTTAGTTGTGCACACAAGCTGATCGATGAATTGCTTGAACCAAATTTGGTTAGACGATTGGTTATGACTATTTCATATGATGTATGGGGTCGTAAGCCATTTAAACCCCCAGATAGCGTATGCTTACTTGCTTATGATGATGGAGTTTATCAAATTAACGAGCCTGAAATCAAACGCTTAATTAAATTAGTCCGAGTTAATCTTCCACAACATGTTAAAAGACGAAAGAAACTCCCAGGTTACATGTACTTCTTGGCTACATTACACGTTTGTTATGACTACGAGCATCCCAAACCTCATAAACCACCGGATCTTCAAATTGGAGCAATGTGTACCATTAAAGCAAAAAATGTAGTTAGGAAGCTGTGGATGATTCCATGGCAGGCGAGTACCGTCAAAATTGATACAATCAGTTTTTTGGGGAAGGGCAACAATGACAGTAAGTATGGTAATGGGCACTATTATCTTGAATGGACTATAATCATTCAAGATTATGTTACTTTTCCAATTGTTAAAATGCCAGCAAATGTTCATGATTGGCAAACGGTTGACTATATGGTCAAACAAAATTTGCATTTGGTAGTTTTTACTTACAAATCTTCTAAACAAGCTACAAAAGTAATTGCATATCAATTTGAGGAAATTCAGGTTTGGGAATTTCGTTCTTTGACTCTCATGGACGGGAAAAGACATCGCAAAAAAAAAAGAAAAAAAAAAAAAAAAGAAGAAAAAAAAAAGGTTGCTGGTTCTGTGGTGGCACCCAAATTAGTCCAGTTTAATTGATCATTTTGGAAGCAAGTCTTGAGGACAAGACTTTTTCGAAGGCGAGAGTATTGATAGGAAATGAATAGTTTATTTCTATAGGGGGTAAAAGAGTAATATAGTTAGGAAGGGTCAATAAATACGGGAGTAAGTTTATGTTTAGGGCAGGAAATAGTATCGTAAGAAATTGTAGTCTTTTAGCTTTGGCTAGAGATTGGCTCATTGGTTTCACCTTTGAGAGAGGGATCATCCCTGGACCTAATCTTCTGATTAGGGTTTATCATTGTAATTTCTATTTCAGTTTATCAATTCCAATTTCAGTTCTTCATCTTCTATATTTTCAGTGTTTATTCATTTACTATCGTTCATCTATTTCACGATCTCTATCAAGATGGAACAGCAAGAACAAAACTGTTACACCACCTTGGTTTCACTTTACCTGCACAAGAATCAACAAACAATACAACACAAAACGATCTAAATTACCTAAATCTTAATACAAACGATGAATTTAAACAAGAATTAACAGAAAACCACAACTACCAGATTGACAACGGGGAAGATTTCTTCAACAATTTTCTAAGCCCTAAAGCTGAGACACCTGTGTCAACTTCCCGTAACAACTTTATAACTGAAGAATCTGTTACAGTTGTTGAAGAATTAGTGAATGAAAATGGTTTACCAGATGGAATTGTGGACCCCACATTTGATGATGCAGTTCAACGTGCATTGGTTGTTGGGAATTATAAAGGAGCTGTTGAACAATGTATTTCTGCTAATAAAATGGTGGATGCTTTAGTTATTGCACAAGTTGGTGGTTATTCTTTGTGGGAAACCACACGTGATCTATATCTTAAAAACAATAATTCTCCTTACTTGAAGGCACATTTCTCTTTTTTTACTAATTTAATTATATTAGAGAATTATGATTATATTTTTTTTTTCTTATTTTGTAATTTTTTTTTTTTTTTTTTTTTTTTAATTCGCAGGTTGTTGCTGCAATGGTTAATAATGACTTGGCTAGTCTTGTTAAAATTAGGCCCCTTAAATCTTGGAAAGAAACACTTGCTCTTCTATGTACTGTAAGTTGCGTTTATTACTTGTTATTAATTACAGTTTATGTCACAGTAAATAAAATAATAATTTTGTTTTACTTTAATGACAGTTTGCACAAGGGGATGAATGGACTTCATTATGTGACACCCTTGCTTCTAGACTTGTAACTGCTGGAAATACATTAGCAGCAACTCTTTGTTACATATGTTGTGGAAACATTGATAGAACAGTAGAAATCTGGTCAAAGAAAGTCAACACTGAGCATGAAGGAAAATCCCACGTTGATCTTCTTCAGGTACCACTTTTTTCTCTTTTTTACTATTGAATTTCTTTTTGGTGCATTATTAATTTTTATTTATTTATTTGGTGTTAAGGATTTAATTTTTATTTATTTGCTTTAGCAACGGGACAGAAAAGATTTAGTTCTTCTTTATGCAAACTTGTTGAACAGTATGCTGAAATATTAGCAAATCAAGGACTTTTATCAACAGCAATGGAGTATTTGAAACTAGTAGGAACTCAAGATTTATCTCCTGAACTTGTTATCTTAAAAGACCGAATTGCCCTCTCATCTCAACCAGGTCTGTGTGTTATATTAATATATTATACTAAACATTTTGTCACGTTTCATATTTAATGTTAAATGAATAATTGATTTTCTTTTTCTTTTATTTTATTAGAGAAAAACGAAAATGCAGCTGTGTCTACAGACTTCGGTTACTCTCAAACACATACAGGAGCTGTGTACGGTTCAAACCAACAAACTAATTCTGTTGTTGAACCCCATCAAAACTATTATCAGGTATTTTATTATTTTTCTTCTTTTCTTCTATTTATGGATTTTAATTATTATTATTAATATTGTTTTTTTAATTTAGGAAAACTATCAGCAACAAGTTCAACAACCTGTGGCATCTTACAATAATCAATATGAACAGCCACAACGTAACATGTTTGTTCCATCTCCTGCAGCTCCCACTACACCTGTAAGTAAATCACTAAACCCTAAAACAATAAATTAAATAACATTAATATGAAGAAATAAGAAAAAGTTTTTTTTCTTTTTTTAGGTGGGATTTAATCAAGCACCAGTTGCAAATCAACCTGCTGCAAGACCATTTGTTCCTATGACACCACCAATGATGAGAAATGCTGACCAATACCAGCAGGCCCCCACCCTGGGTTCTCAATTATATCCTGTATGTATATCTATATCTATATTTATACTTCTGTTTCCAAATATATTTATTTGGCCCGTTTTTATCAGTCTCAGGTGAATACCAATTCCACTTACCAATCCGGCCCACCAGGGCCCGTAGTGGTTCCTACAAACAGGCCAAAAGTAACACATGATGTGGGCCCCACACCTCCTGTAAGAGGATTCATGCCCATTAACAACACAGGAATGCAAAGAACCACATCGGGCCAAATGCAGCAGCCCAATAGTAATACTAGCCCTCCTCCAACTGTACAAACAGCCGATGTATCAAAAGTTGCTGGTACATTACATCTTTCTTACTTGTAAAAAAGAAACGGGGTGTAACTGTAAACTAATGGGTTGTGTTTGTTACATACATGTGAGCATAAGGGCGTTATTGGAACATTGAGTAGACTGTTTAACGAGACATCCGAAGCTCTGGGGGGACCACATGCAACAGGAGCTAAGAAACGTGAGATAGATGACAATTCAAAGAAAATCGGGGGGTTATTTGCAAAACTAAATAATGGTGATATATCGAAAAATGCTGGTGAAAAACTTGTTCTACTTTGTCAGGCTTTGGATCGTGGTGATTTCCCTACTGCTCTCAGAATCCATGATAGGAAATAGACAAGTCTTATTCTAGAGGGGTTAAAAGTGTAACTTAGTAGTGATCAATATATAGAGAATAGGGTTATGTTTTAGTAGCAGGATTGGATATTACGTTTCGGTTTACTCTTAGTATTGCTTTGAGTGGCTCTCTTGGAGAGAAGGGTTTTCCCTGGACTAATCTTACTAATTGTGGTGGATTAGGGTTTATCAATTGTTTAATTTCAGTTCTAATCGTTTAATTTCTGTTCTTCAATTTCACGATCTCTATCATTGGTCCGACCTGCACGTAGACCTGCCGATTCACATTCGATCAAAATCAATTCCATTTCAATCATTGTTTCTGATTCGGTTCATCATCTGATGGAAACTCGATCGGTGGAAGCTCGTTTGGATCAAAATGAAGCTTTGATTTCTCAGATTCAAATCGATTTGGAGGAGATGCGTTCTTCGATGGCTAAGGAACGTTTGGAAGAGAGAGAATTTCGCAAATTCATGATGGCGTGGGTGAAAGAACAAGATCCACAATTCTTCTTCGACTTCTTCGACTCAGAGGAGGGTACGCATCCTGATTCTGATTTGAGTGGGGAAAAGGATTATGGAATTGGCATGGTTTCTGATGATATTTTCGTTCCTGGTACGGAACAAACCGACTGTGATTCTGATATGATTGAATCTGGGGAGTTTTTCTATTCTAATACGGAAGGGGGAATTGTACTCGATTCTAGTGATGAATCTAGTCATATTATTGAATCCGGTGGGGAAACACCTATTCCGTCAATTGAATTGGAGGATCTTAATCGATCTCTCACTATTATGCTTCAACCTTTAAACCTGAAGAATCATTTAACAATGGATTATTTAGTGAGTCTGGTTTTCAGTGGTGCACACAAGGTGCTCGATGAATGTCTTGAACCAACTTTGGTTAGACAATTGCTTTTGTCAATTTCGTATGTTGTATGGGGTCGTAAGCCACTCAAACCCCCAGATTACATATACATTTTTGTATATGATGAAGAAGATATTGGTGGATTTGCAAGTATTTCTAGATGCTTAGTTAAATTTAAAAAGTCAGAGAAAGAAATGGGTAACCCATTAGAGGAAGATTTAGATAATTGTGGTTATCATGTTAACTCAAATACCATACCCAATACTATATTTGAAGCAGCTGAAGATGAGGTCAGGTTTGTTTCTACAAACCAAATTAGAGGAAAGGCTTATGCAGAACTTGGTCAAAATTGTTTAATGGACGTATATGACACTTCATTTAGCCGTTTGAGTGTTATCTTTTCTCAACTACCTGAAACAGATAATGTTTTTAAGAAGGCATATTTTCGGGTACAACTATGTCAAACAGTTGCCTCAAGGTTTGATATAGAAAGCATACCAATCTTCAATGAAAATAATGCAATTAGTACAAGAGTTTATTACAAGGATTCTTTTGGTATTTTTCGGGATGTTTCAAGCATGGGTGGACGTGGTATGGATGCAAAGGTCAAAATGTCAGCTGCTGATTATGCACGTGTAGTTTCTCGACACCATCAGGCACTAACAACTGCATGGGATGTAGGGTATGACAAGGCTTTAGCAGTTAGTTTAGCTTTCAATGTTGTTGTAGCTGCATGTGATGCAAGATATGACAAGGCTTTAGCCGTTAGTTTAGCATTCAATCCTATCAAGATCCGTGCTCTTGGGGGAACTTCACTTGGTGCTCCAAAAGGATGGTTTTTATGCGGTGGAAGTATTCTAGAGAAGTTTTGTGCAGTGCATACATATAATTTTGATAATACAGTGACTGTGACCATTGGCAGGCCTATTGTCACAAATATAGTGACTACAACATCTGTTGAATATACTGACTTACAACTGATTTTTAAGGAAAGTTGGTCTGAAATTGTTGTATGGAACTTAGCTGCCACTGCTGAAATTAATATAATCCATCCAACGGGGAAGCTATCTCGGAAGCTGTTCGCAATGATAAATGTTCTAATTTAAAGGCTGATGATGGAACATTTACGGAAGAACCTGGATCATTGACAAGTCTTGAGGACAAGACTTTTTCGAAGGCGAGAGTAATGATAGGAAATAGACAAGTCTTATTCTAGAGGGGTTAAAAGTGTAACTTAGTAGTGATCAATATATAGAGAATAGGGTTATGTTTTAGTAGCAGGATTGGATATTACGTTTTGGTTTACTCTTAGTATTGCTTTGAGTGGCTCTCTTGGAGAGAAGGGTTTTCCCTGGACTAATCTTACTAATTGTGGTGGATTAGGGTTTATCAATTGTTTAATTTCAGTTCTAATCGTTTAATTTCTGTTCTTCAATTTCACGATCTCTATCAATCCAGGTATGTGATATTAAAAAAATAAAGTAAATAGATGAATCAAAAGTAAAGTAATTAATTTTTTTTTTAATTGTTGTGGTGGTGTTACAGGTAGAACTTACAACAAGTGATTGGGATGAGTGCAGCTTCTGGTTAGCAACACTGAAACGAATGATAAGAATGAGACAAAGTGCAGCAGCAAGATAGATTACATTCAGCCCAGCCCTGACTTGATATGAATATAGTTAATTTTCTTATTAAATCCAACATCAATGCCTAATTAGGCTTTCCCCACACAACATTTTCTTTTTTCTTTTCAATTATAGTTTAGTTTTATTGTTTTGTTATAGCGGTTTATGGTGTTTTACTAAATAGATTTTTTATTTTGCTGATGGACATAAGTTGTCTAAAATATGAAAGGTTTGTTTTTATCTATATCTAATATTAATTTCAACATATTAAATTCCAGTTATATGGTACAATTCCTGTTATCTAGTGACTCATAACCAATTTTAGAAGTAGAATGACTTGCATGAAAGAAATAAAAAAGAGAATATAATAACTTCGGTGAAATTGTTAGCTGAAGCTTTTAGGCTTGTTCAAATTGACCGAGAGCCTACTGGGACTGCTGAACGGAGCCAGTACAGACTGAAACGAACTATATTTGTTTGTTCTCGGCTCTAATTTTCATGCAAAATCGCTTCTCGGTCCGGTTCCGTCCAAGACAGAGAAAAACCAAAAAAAGTTGAAGAAATTCTCGATTCTTGGGTCGGTTTCGACCGGTTCTTAGCCTGGTTTGTTTCCGAGAGTCATTGGTTTGGTCATCGGTCCAGCCGAAATCATTTTTCAGTTATCGGTCCAGTCCTTGAACCATGTACAGACGTAGAAGCTTCAAGCTTTTATAAAAGGAATAAAAAATTATATAAAACTTGGTTCGAGTCAGGGCCGTCTCAAACCGATTTGGGTCCCGGGGCTAAATATAAAATGAGGCCCTACATGCTCCGAACCATAATACATAAAAATAACAACTAAATAAAACTCTAAATAAACTTGCATTTTTTTGCCTTTTGGGCTAAGTTTGGGTCTTTCTAGCAAGGTATGATTTTTTTTGGGCTAAATATATAGAGAACTACTAAAATATGAGGGCCCTTGACGTTTGGAACTTGCCCAACCCATTGAGTCGGCCCTTATTCGAGTGAGGTTACACCCTACTCTCTAACTAATTAACCACCCCAAAACTGAAGTTCAATTTTAAGATTTCATTTTCAATCCTAGTAAAGTTTGTCTTTTGTCTTAAAGTATCTTATCTTTTGGTTATTTATAAAATTAAATTTGGATGTAAAGAGAAAGTCGAATATGCTTTTTAGAGTCGTAAGAGGTTGGTTCTACTTTAAAAATTCAAATGTGATGTATTTTCTTACTTTACCATGCAATTACTTTTAACTTTTGGACCAACACATGCACCTTTTCCCATCCAATCACGCATTTATTTGGGACTTATAAATAACATAAAACGTTATAAAAGACTAGTTATATAAAGTTGAGTTGTTCAAAAGTTATTTAATTATTATTCATGTATCAATTGTATAATCTAATCTAATATATAGTCTAATAGGTAGTAACTAATCGTGGAATGGACACGATGAGCTTTAAATTATCATAAAGATATCATATTACATTTTTTTAATATAAGATGATATTTAGAGTTTTAAACCATAAAAACGTATTCACATATAACAATCTATATTTTAATATAATTATATAATTTTCTTTAAAATTTTAAAGCTTGTATCACCTCCCACTTTTTACATGTTATTGTGTTTACTTGTACGAAATTAACTTTCCATATATATTCGTTAAATCATGCTACAGCGTACGAGTATTTTTCATACGCTCAAGTTGTAATATCTTGAAAAAATATGCTGATAGATTGTTTATACTTTATAACACGCCCTTTTCATAAAATTGGGACATTTTATTTGTATTTTTTCAAAAAACATGCCTTTGGGTGTTTCGCCAAAAACGAGGGTGTTGACGTAGCTTGTCATTTCATACATAGAATTCCATTTCCATCACATCAACCATTCTCATTTCTGGCATTTTTCAATAAATGGTATTTAACTTTTAAATAACACAAATTCGTAGTATATTTAAAATCATTTTGATTTATATTTCTAGCTAGGGGTGACAATTTCTGACCCGACATGAAACCCGACCTAAAACCGACACGAATATATATAGGTTTGGGTTGAGGTAAAAATTAATTGGGTCAGTCACGGGTTGAGTCAGCTGATCCATTTATTAAACATGTTAGGTTCAGGTCAATGATAATTTAAGTGGGTCGACCCGCCAACCCGTTTAATTATTAAAAAATATATATTTATACTTAATTTATAGTTACTAGTTAAAATGTAATTAATAGTTAAATAAAAATTAAAAATGTTACTTAGTGATTTGGTGTTTAGTATTTTGTTATGAATTTGTGTAATGATAATAGCATTTTGATCTGTTTAAATCGTTTAACTTGTTTGACCTAATAACATGTTTAACCTGTTTTATTAAATGGGTTATATGGGTTAGGTTTGTGTTGAAGTTAAACAAGTTAGAGTTGAGATATCTAACCCGTTTATATAAACAAGTCGGTTTCGGGTTGAACATTTCTGACCCGCGAACCCGAACCCGTCAACCTAAACCCGACCTAATTGCCACCCCTATTTCTAGCTATACTTTTTACATTGTCACCCAACATAATTAATAGCATCGTTAAATTAAAACATCAAAGGTTCGAAAATGAATCAAACGAGTTTGGTAACACATCAAATATATAATGGAGTAAATTACACATGTTTTATTCATGGTTTTTTATTTTTTCAGATTTTATCTTTTAGTTTTTTTTTTTTTTTCCATAAGACCTCTCTTTTTGTACCGCTAAGGATGCTTAACGCCACTTCGCCAACTAGCGTCCTGACTTTTTAGTTATTTAAGTTTTTCAGTTTCTATTTTATCTGATTTTCAATTCTCTTTTCTTTTCTTTTCTCTTCTATTTTTTTTCTTTTCTCTTCTCAATTCTCCAATTTAGTGATGTATGTCAGCAAGTGTGATTAATGGAGAGAGTGAGAGACTTCTGACGTAGTTGTCGTCGATCAGATGTGTGATGGTTTGGCTAGCAGAGTTCAAGTCGGCAAAAGGTGGTAGTTACCGGCGGAGTTGTCACCCGTAGAAGGTGTGTGGCGCTGATGGAGTTGAGGTAAAGAAGAAAATAATGGTGTTTGTCTTGTGCTTATAGAAGAAAAGTAAAATAAAAGAAAAATAAATAAAATTCAAAAAGAAATTAAAACATCATAAGAATAAAAATTATGGTTTTTTGGTTAATTTATGTAGGAAAGGACGAAAAGCTAAAAAATCAAGACCTAATGGACAAAAAACCGTAAAAAAAAAAGTTTTTGAAGGAACATTTTTTTGTAAGTAATATTGTTATCTAATTAGGTAAAGTCTAATTCTTTTTATTGGATTACTGACCTAAAGGAGTGGATCTACGCATATAGAGAGGGGAGATGGATTAAACCAGTTATATAGTACAACATTGTTAGCGTATTTTTATTATTAATCATATATCACATAAATCATTCGTACACCACTAACTCACACATGCATAATGTCAACACCACTAAAATATAATTATTTGGAAATGGCGTAATCGGATCATCCATTGCCCCATTGAGAAAAAAGATCGTGGAGCGCTCTCTTGATATTTTTTCGATCATTCAATCTTCGTCTCTTTCTCTGGTTTGAAAATAAAAATACGAAAGAGTACCAAAAATGCTTTTTGAAAGGAGTGAATCTATTTTAAAGATTTTTCTAAATCCATTTGTTTGACCCATTAACATTGTTTATCCATTTCTAGATAGTTCATGACACTTGGTTTTTTCTAATCTATATTTTAGAGCATATAATACATTATAAATCAATTATTTTTAAAATATTGAATATTGAATATTAATGGATTATTCTTTATACTATTTTAGATGTATTAAGTACAATTATTTATTTAAATAGAAATTATTAATTCATTAAATACATCAAAATATTTGTACATACATCAGAAAAATTTATATCTAATACTTCTTTATACTTGTAACTTACTCATGATTTAGAGGTTAGAAGTTCAAGTTTTATTGTGGATAAACTGAAGTAAAGTGTGTTAAGAAGCATTAGAAAAACTTACATTAAATTTGAAGGAAAAAAACATTTAATTTAAAAGTCATAAATATGGAACAGTTTTTAGAGGTAAACACCGTAAAATTAAATCGGTAGGTTGGGTCCAAGATCGAAACAATTAAATTTGACCTGAAGAGTCTGA
Organism: Calendula officinalis; assembly: GCA_963853835.1. Taxonomy (NCBI): domain Eukaryota; kingdom Viridiplantae; phylum Streptophyta; class Magnoliopsida; order Asterales; family Asteraceae; genus Calendula; species Calendula officinalis. The sequence goes on along the minus strand of OY970823.1, from coordinate 71,364,402 downwards.
GTTAATGCTTTACTACCCTTATCGTGTACAGTGGGGTACACCAATTTCTTCTTGGTCCACCATCCTCACAATTAACCCCAAATCCCAACCCATAACAACCATCATCCTGTTCATATTTTTATTCTCTTTCTCATTAACCACACCAGAAAATTTCCAAATTTTTGATGGGATATTTGTCTTGTAAAGCTGAATCATCCATCGCAGTTCATACCCCATCGAAAAAATCACAAAAAGGCGATGAATTTATTCAAAGAAATGAAGTTTTGGGAACACCCATCAACAAAAAGATTCAACATTTCGATTATAGCGATTTGGAAGCTGCGACGAACAATTTCTCCGATCAGAAGCTTCTTGGCCGCGGCAGCCATGGATTAGTCTACAAAGCACTCCTCCGTAACGGCCGTTTAGTCGCCGTTAAAAAACCCTCACACCATAACCACAACCACCGTCATTCCGCCATCTCCGCCGTGCCGGAAAATGAAGTCGAAAACGAAATTGACATCTTGTCGAAAATTCACAGTCCTCGATTAGTCAATTTAGTTGGGTTCACATACACCCCACAACAAAATCGGTTATTAGTTGTTGAATTCATGAGCAATGGAACGCTATACGACACCCTACATATCAGCCAACAACCGCCCAATTGGGGCCGGAGAATTCGATTAGCAGTACAAACGGCGAAAGCAATCGAAATTCTACATTCCGCCGTTCCGCCGGTGATCCACCGTGATATTAAGTCGGCCAATGTTCTTATTGACCGGAATTTCAACGCCCGATTGGGCGATTTTGGGCTAGCACTTCGGTGCCACGTGGACGATTACCGGCTTTTGTCCACACCACCGGCGGGAACAATGGGTTACCTTGACCCGGGTTACGTAACACCGGATAATTTGAGTACTAAAACTGATGTTTTCAGTTTTGGGATTCTTTTATTGGAGATGATTAGTGGTAGGAAAGCTATTGATGTTAGTTATTCTCCACCGTCCATCGTTGATTGGGCCATTCCGTTGATCAGAAGAGGCAAACTTTTGACCGTGTTTGATCCTCGAATCCCGCCACCCAAAGATCCTACGGTGAGGAAGCAATTGGCGGTTATTGCCGCCAAATGTGTAAGATCTTGTAGAGAAAGAAGGCCTTCCATGAATGAAATTGTCGAATCTCTTAGTTTCTTGACTAAAATGGTCCCTACGCGATCATGGAACGGTTTAAGTAATCCATGTTTGATGGTGGAGAATGTTGGAAGACCGGTGGAGGTTGTTGGCTCAAGGTCAACCCGTGGTGGTGGTGATGGAAAACCGTTGAGTAATCCTAGAAGAGTTTATTCTGATTTAGGGTTCCGAAACAATTTAATGGATCTTATGGCCGGAAAAGTTGAGAACGATGAGGATGAAACAACGAAACCTAAGGTTAATCGCCGGTCGAGATTGAAAGACGAGGGTTCTAGTTTTCGAAGTGTTCTTGGTGGCAATGAGTTTGAACGTAATCCTTCCGTTGGGAAAACTTCAAATATCAGTTCGAGAAGATTTTATTCAGTCGCTCGATCAAATTCATGTGTTCAAACGACTGCGTAAAATCTTCTTCGGAAATAATTAATTGTATCTTTTTTATTTTATTTTTCTTATTTAGGTGACATTGTTGGTTAATTTGGAATGTATGTAGTTCAAGAGATTGTTTGTCGACCCTTTTATGTGAAAGAAGAGATCCTACACTTGATCTTTAGCAAAAAAAATCAAGATGGGTATCTTTTCTTTTGTATTTTTCCGTTGTGCAAAGAAATGGAACATTTGGTTGAAGAAAATGTTGTAAAAAGAGTCTAGTTTCATGAAATTAAAAAAAAAAATGTGCTTTTGACCAAAAGATAAGAATTGTACAATTTTATTTGATCAAACGTAAAATTGTAAACTTTTTGACCAAAGGATAAAGATTATGGTACATTACGTATTAAAAAGAAACGTGAATGTGTGATTTGGTAAATGGGTACCCAGTAATGTGTGATCAATAGACCCCATGCAAGAGTGAGTAGGTGCACCTAGAAGTTTCATCTACTTGCAATGGGCTCCCACGTTTCCAAAGGTTGGTAAGACAACACTCGACTAATCACTAAAAGTAATCTTTTTTATAAATGTTTTTGTGATAGACTGATAGTGTTACTCATCTTGTACAAAATATTGCACAGTCTTATTATCGAATATTTTAAAATAAATATAATTACTAAAAAATATGCACGTTTATTAAAGGAATATATTCACACGATTAAATATATACATGTTTCTGATAAAACTAGAACTTACAACTTTTTGATTAACATACTAATAATGCTAGAAACCCTTTATACACAAAATCACAATAAGTACTTGCAATGTATTTATCATCCAGACAATCATCAAAATCTTAAAACGTGGCAATCGAAAACAAATTATTTTTTCTCCAACAAAAGACTAAATACAAAATAAAAAAGAAAGATTAGAATACTTGCATAAATGGTAGATGTAGTTTAATTCAAAATTACTGTTGGAGCAAAACACAGATCAACTTATTACTGATGCTGCAGTTAGTACTGACATAATTAGTACTGATGGGGCAGAAACATTTACTACTGATGAAGTTGATGCTGGTGTTCACTATAACTAAGTTACTACTGATCATGAGAAGATTGAAGATACTACTGATCATTGTAGTTACTACTGACGTTGATTATGGACTTACTACTGATCACCAAGTTTACTACTGATGTTACTTATTTACTAATGGTGATTGCAGTTACTACTGATACGCGTTTTTGGAAGATATCAAGTCCGAGATCTTCGTAGAGATAGTTATAGAATGTAATTAAATGTATATCTTTTATAATTCGATGTAAATCAAGTCCTAGAATAACTAGGGTAAATAGTTTAGCTTCAAGGACTACTATAAGTATGTTCCTTACGAATTGTAAACGTACGTGTGTATTGTTAACTCAATAATATACATTGAAGCTTTTTGTGAAACTGTGTTCTTAATATTCTTGCATATTGTTCATACAGTTCATTGTTCTTAATTATTGATATAGTATTGATCCGCTGCAACTTCTATCATCAATTAGATCTAAGGTGTTTATTAACTTGTCTATAGTTAATCGATCCTGACAAGTGGTATCAGAGCATATTGGTTCTAGATCTACTATTTGTTAAGAACAACAAAAAGTTTTAATCTTTAAAACACACACATTATTAATCATGACTGATAATAATGAAAGTACTCAGGCCAACAAAATCCCTATGCTCACTCCCAATAACTTTGGGATGTGGAAGAATCGTATTAAGCAATACATGCTTATTACAGATTATTCTATGTGGGAAGTCGTTTGTGAAGGAAACAAAACTGGTCAACTTCAAGCAAGCAGCTCTGTAACTGAGGCAGACAAACTTAAATGTGAGAAGGAGAAGAAAGATAAAGGCATCGAACTCAAAACTCTAAGCACTCTCCTACTGGCTATTCCTAATGACTATCAACATCTCTTTGTTGAATATGATGATGCTAAGATGATTTGGGAAGCACTGGAGAAGAGATTCGTTGGGACAAAGAGTACAAAAAGAAACATGAAGTCTGTTCTCAAACAAGACTTTGAAAATTTCAAAGGAAAGCCCAATGAAACACTCACTCAAGTGTTTGACAGATTCAACAAACTAATTGGTGAACTCAACCAAGTTGGTGTAAAGATGGATCAAGAAGATGTCAACATGAAGTTCCTAAGGTCTCTTAGTGAAGAATGGGCCATGTACACAGTGGTGTATAGACAAAGAGATGCTCTAGAAGAAAAGGAGTTAGATGAACTCTATAATGATCTCAGAGTGTTTGAAACTGAGGTAAATCACAAAAACCCTTCTATTTCTTCTAACAATGCTGCATTTGTGTCTAGTACAGGTCAAGGACAAGAATCCTCCACAGGAAAGGCTTCAGATTCTGAGGATACTGCAAGAGAATCTTTCTTCACTAGTCATGTGCATACTGCATTGATTAGTGATGACTTGGAACAATTGAATCCAGATGATCTTGAGGAGATGGATCTTAAATGGCAGATGGCTATGCTGAGCCTAAGGACCAAAAGATTCTTAAAAAGAACTGGTAGGACAAGTCTTAGTTTCAACAAAGGTGACAAAGCAGGATTTGACAAGACTAAAGTCAAGTGTTACAACTGTAACAACCTTGGTCACTTTGCAAAAGAATGTCCTCAACCAGACAAAAGATCAAAATCAACTGCTCTTGTGTCACAACAAGGACAAGGCTATGACTGGAGCTTCCAAGCAGAAGAGCATACTCAAAATCAAGCTCTCATGGCCTTTACTGACAACAAAACTGAGGTAAAATCTAAACCTTGTACCCCTGAATGTGCTAAAATTATTAAAAATCTAGAAAAAGAAAACACTAAATTAAATGAAGATCTAGCAAAAGCAATCAGAAGAAATCATGAGTTTGATAGTGTGATTGCTGATCAAGAACATCAAATAAAGGTGTACAAGATGATTGATCAACGGATCAAGGAAGAATTGCTTCAAGCTGTGGATGAGAAAGAGTTCTATGAAACAAAAAATAAAGAACTAACAAGTAAATTAGAAGAATGTCAGCTTGAAATTGAACAAAATAAATTAACAATTAAAAAGTTTGAAAGAAGCACTAAAATTCTAGATGAATTAACTAATAATCAAACTACAGAAAAAGTTGTTCACGGGGTGGGATATCATGCTGTACCACCTCCACACAAATTCATTCCTCCACTTAAAAACAGTTCAGAAAGAATCATTAATGAATTAAAAACTGCAAATCATACTGAATCTAATAATGAAACATCTGAATCAAATGATTCTTCAGATGATGAGCAATCAATTGAATTTACAATATCTCAAACTGAATCACCAAAATCAATTGATACAAGTTTTCACACAGCTCAAAGTCCAAATGAGTCTCCTAAATATAATGCAGAAAATATACCCAAAATTCTAAAAAGAGGAAACCAAAGAAATAGAAATCAACTCTTAGAACAAAGAAAAACAATAAAGGCTCAAGAAAATAAATTAAAATGTGTTATTTGCAACAAAGTAAATCATTTAGCAAAGGATTGTCACTTCAATCCAATAAATTGCAAGGAGTTAAAGGAATTTAAAGCTTTTAAAGAAAATGCAAAAACTCAAAGGTTAAAAGATACTACTGGTCCTTCAGTAGTAAATACAATAAAAATTCCAATTGCTGAAACTCCAAGAATTGGAAGAAGTGCACCAAGATTTGTGCAAAACAGAAGAGTTGGCAGCCCAAAGAACAGCAATTACTTCAAGAACAATGGAAAATCTAATCAAAATAAACAATATTTTAAATTTTCCAACACCAGTAGAAACTCTAACAAGTTTACTACTGGTGTTAACCCTAATTATAATGCTGTATGGTACCAGTACAAGAATACTACTGGTAAAAACCCTACTTTCAATAATACTACTGCTCCCAAAACAAATTTTAAAAACACTACTGGTGTTAACTCTAAAAACACTACTGGTCCTTTTAAACATGGTAAGTACCCAAATACTACTGGTCCATCAGTAGTAAAGTATTCAAAAGCTAAAAACAATGGGTATAAACCAAGATCAGTAGGAAATTCTCACACCAGTAATAACTTCAAAAGGGCAGTAGTAAAACAAAACACCAGTACTAAACAAGTATGGTTACCAAAAGTGTTTAAAGATAAAACTTCCAAAGCCTATTTCTCAAAGGATGAACCCAAGACATATAAAGCTTGGGTTCCCAAACTTAACTAATCCTTTACTCACTTGTGCAGAGCATTCAGATCCCAGAAGAAGGAAGAACATGGCATATTGATAGTGGATGCTCAAGGCACATGACTGGAAATCTGCAAATTCTTAAAGATTTCAAGTCATTTGATGGAGGATATGTGGCATTTGGTGAGAATCCCCAGGGAGGTAAGATTACAGGTAAAGGTACTGTTACTAATGGAAAAATTACCTTTGATGATGTATTTTATGTAGCTGAACTAAAATACAATCTTGTCAGTGTGTCTCAAGTTTGTGATAAAAAGAACAAGATTCTGTTCACAGACATTGAGTGCGTCATTCTTTCTCCTGATTTTATCTTAGATGAAAAATATGTTGTTTTAAGAACTCCAAGGAGAAACAATGTGTATTGCCTGGATATAGGGGAGAACTCATTTCTACAAATGAGGTCAACTGTTTTATATCCAAGGCAAACACTACTGAATCAGAACTTTGGCACAGAAGGATGTGTCACACAAATTTTAAAAACATGAATAATTTAGTAAAAAGAAATCTGGTAATTGGACTACCTCAAAAACAATTCATGTGTGATCATCACTGTGTTGCATGCCTAAAAGGTAAACAACATAAGACTTCTCATAAGTCCAAAACTGTGAACTCTATTTCTGTTCCTTTACAGCTCTTACATATGGACCTTTTTGGACCTACAAATGTAATGAGTATTGGAAAGAAACAATATTGTCTAGTTATTACTGATGATTTTTCCAGATATACATGGGTTTTCTTTCTCAGGACAAAGGATGAAACAAGTGAACTCATAAAGAACTTAATTATCAAACTGGAAAACACATCTGATCAAAAAGTGAAAGCCATAAGATGTGATAATGGCACAGAATTTAAAAATGCTAACTTAATTAACTTCTGTGATCTTAAAGGTATTGACAGGCAATACAGCTCACCTAGAACTCCACAACAAAATGGTGTAGCTGAAAGAAGAAATAGAACCATCATTGAAGCAGCAAGATCAATGCTAGCAGATTCAAAATTACCAATCACTTTTTGGGCAGAAGCTGTTAATACTGCTTGTTATGTTCAGAACAGAGTATTAATAGTGAAGCCACATTTTAAAACACCATATGAACTTTTTAATAAAAGAAAACCTTCTATAAGTTTCTTAAAATCATTTGGTTGTCCTTGTACTATTCTGATTACAAGAGAACAAATTGGTAAGTTTGACTGCAAAGCTGATGATGGAATCTTTGTGGGATACTCTACTCAAAGCAAATCATACAGAGTATTCAACAAAAGACTAAGGATAATTGAAGAAAGCATCAATGTATCCTTTAATGAAAATGTACCTAATGAACAAGGAAATGGTCCAGATTGGCTATTTGACATAGACAATCTAACCAAATCCTTTAATTCTAATATGAATTTCAATGCAGGTAATTCAAATTGTCTTAATCAAAAGGAAGGAACATCATCTGTTAATACTGGTCAAGAAAAGATGAGATACATAATTGTTGATACTGCTCCCACAGTTAATACTGATATCAGTAATAACTCAAATATTGAAAGCAGTAGTAACTCTGAGAATGAGGTCAGTAGTAATTCCAATACTACTGGTACCAGTAATAGTACTGAAAATACTACTGGTCCCAACAATAACCTAGATTCTCATGATACTACTGACACCAGTAACAACAACAATACTACTGATCCTAATGAAGATAATTCCAGTAGTAACTCTGACCAAGATGATGATGAACCAAACATCCATGACAATGAAGAATCACAAGATGAACAACTGCCTGAGACAAATGAGTCCAATCTTGGAAATCAACTAGTGGTTGATAAAGCTACAACTACAAGGACTCAAAAGAACCATCCATTAGACCTTGTTCTAAGTGATGTTAACTCACCACTTCAAACAAGAAGCAAATTAAATAAAAGCTTAACTGCAAATATGTGTAACATTAGTTTAATTGCTAATGAATGTATGTATGAATGTTTTCTGTCTCAGGATGAACCAAAGAAGATTCAACAAGCAATGAAGGACTCAAACTGGATTGAGGCAATGCAAGAAGAACTCCTTCAATTTAAATTACAAGCTGTTTGGACACTTGTACCTCTACCCAAAGGAAAAAGAGCCATTGGAACAAGATGGATATTCAGAAACAAGAAAGATGAAAGAGGTATAGTGATCAAGAATAAAGCCAGACTAGTAGCCCAAGGATACACTCAAGAAGAAGGAATAGACTATGATGAAGTATATGCTCCTGTTGCTAGAATTGAAGCCATAAGGATATTTCTAGCATATGCTTCATTCAAGAAATTCAAAGTCTATCAAATGGATGTTAAGAGTGCTTTCCTATATGGGAAAATTGAAGAAGAGGTATATGTTTGCCAACCTCCAGGTTTTGAAGATCCAAAACATGGTGATTATGTGTTCAAATTGGATAAAGCTCTATATGGCCTACATCAGGCACCAAGAGCATGGTATGACACATTATCATCATACTTATTGAAGAACAACTTTAAAAGAGGAGCCATTGATAAAACATTATTTACAAAGAAAGTCAAGAATGATATTCTACTGGTACAAATCTATGTAGATGATATCATTTTTGGCTCAACCAATGATACATTGTGCAAAGAATTTGAAGAGCTGATGCAGATTAAATTCAAGATGAGCTCTATGGGTCCAATGAACTTCTTCCTTGGACTCCAAGTCAATCAAAGAACTGATGGTATTTTGATAAATCAATCAAAATATGTCAAAGACATCTTGGAAAAGTTTGATTTGAAAGACAGTAAAAGTGCTAGTACACCAATGGAAACTCACAAACACCTACATCCTGATGTTGAGGGGGAGGATGTAGATGAACACTTATATAGATCAATGATAGGCTCTTTGATGTACTTAACTGCATCAAGACCTGACATTATGTATAGTGTTTGTGTGTGTGCAAGATATCAAGCAAGACCCAAAGAACTACACTTGCAGGCTGTCAAAAGAATATTCAGATACTTGAAAGGCAAACCATCACTAGGTCTTTGGTATCCACATAATTCACCATTTGAACTCATAGCCTACACAGATAGTGACTATGGAGGTGAATGTCAAGATAGAAAATCCACTACTGGTGGATGTCAATTCTTTGGATCAAGACTAGTGTCATGGCAATGTAAGAAGCAAACAAATGTATCAACATCTACTGCTGAAGCAGAATATGTAGCTGCATCTGCTTGCTGTGCTCAAGTTCTATGGATTCAAAATCAGCTTCTAGACTTTGGTATCTCTATCCTTAAAACTCCTATTTTTATTGATAATCAAAGTGCTATTAGTATTGTGAATAATCCAGTAAAACATTCAAAAACTAAACACATTGAAATAAGATTTCACTTTATAAGAGATTGTAATGAAAAGAAATTAATCAAAGTAGTTAAAATCCATACTGATGATCAATTAGCAGATCTTTTTACAAAAGCATTTGATGTAGGAAGATTCAACTTCTTGGTTAGCAGTATTGGAATGATTTTAATAACTTAAAATCTCACTTAAAATCATGTGTAAAGTTAGTGTTGTAAAATATTAATTTTTTAAAGTGTTTTACTACTGGTATTGCTGTACTACTGGTGTAAAAGTGTATGCACAAAATACTACTGGTAATTCATTACTACTGGTGTATTTTAGGTTTACACAAATACTACTGGTAAGTCAGTACTACTGGTATTCTCATATACTACTGGTCTTGTATGTTAATGGTTACTACTGATGTCTATAGTTACTACTGATGTCAAAATCCTTAGTCATTACTGATGTTAGTAGATACTACTGACGTTTTACTACTGATATCTTATTTGCTACTGGTCTTTCATAAAACACAATTACCAAACTAACCCCCATGAAAATAACCGTTATGTTATGATTCGAAGGATATTTTCGTAGTTTTGCAGGTTTAATCGAAAGATATAAAAGGCGGCAGACGATTAATTTAGCATTATCTTCACTTCGATTCTCTAAACACCTCTCGATAAACCCTAGTTTACGATCAATAACACTTCATCTGTAACAAAATTCTTGCAAAATCTCAACAACAATGGCAACTTTACAAACTCTCGATGTGCAAACCGATCTCAAATACTCAGAATTTCACAATATGGTTGCATTCTTAAAGAATCCCGACGGAACAAAAGATTTCCGTCCGATCGTAAAATTTTTGAGAAATTCATATATACAGTTTGCCTTAACTGTAAAACCAAAATCATATCAACAGCACTTGGTGGATTTTTGGACCAATGCTGAGCGAACAGAAGGAACAACATCATCAATGATAAAATCTAAAGTAGATGGAAAGCACATCACAGTAACAGAACAATCAATCAGACACCATCTACAATTACACGATGATTCAGGTATGACTACTCTTCCTAAGGAATACATTGCTGAAATTTTGAACAAAATGGGATATGAGGGAAGACTTAATATAGTTACTTTTCAAAAGGGTCTTCTCTCCCCACAATGGAAATTTTTAATACATACCATTCAGCATTGTATTTCTCCTAAAAGAAGTACTTGGAATGAGTTTAATAAGGCAATAGCCTCTGCTGTTGTCTGTTTATGCACAGACCAAGTATTTAATTTTTCATACATGATATTTGATGGTATGTTGGGAAATCTTAGTTCTTCTAAATTTTTAATGTATCCCATATTTCTACAACATATCATAAACTGTGAATTGCAAAACTTGTCAACTCCTAAAAACATTTTTCTATTACCTGAGTTGAACAAGAAAGTTTTCTCAAATATGAGAAAACAATTTAAATTTTCGGGCAAGGAAACCCCTCTGTTTCCTAACATGATCAAAGATCAACCCAATATTGGAGAGGGTTCAACCATTGCTACATCCCAAGTTGAACCTCAACCCACTCCATCACCCCCAAATACAGCCCAAACACCAATCCAAATAGCCACTCAATCACCAACCCAAACAGAAGTCCTGAATGTGTCCCAGGAACTTGATGCAAATCTGCAGAGTGCTACTCTTCACTCTGTGGAAGACCTACCAGACAAAACCAAAAATATTTCCACAATTTATCATAGAAAGAAAATTTCTTCAAAGGACACCAGGGGACAAATCGAGTCACACCCCAGGCTCAAAGAGTTGTCCTCCAAGGAGGAGAGAGGACATGAGGGGAGGGCTTTCACTACTGATGCCCCAAAGGTGGGTGCACAGGACAGTGAAAACATCTTTAGGACCCAAACCTCGGAAACTTTGAGTGATGACTCTTTTGAGGAGTTACTCAAAGGACCCCGGTGCCAAGAAACCACAAGGGGGGGCATCTCTGCTTCTTCTAGGAAGAAGAGAATGTCTAAAAGACCCAATGATTCACCAAGCAGTGATGATGGCAGATCTGTGGAATTGATGGAAAGGAAGGAAAACCTTAAAACCAATGTACCTGTTAGTGAGCCCGATGATCTTGCTAGATGGAGTGAGGGCAGTATTAAAATCACCCAATTGACGGCTAAAGTGGATTCCTTGGAATCCACTGTACAAAATTGCCATATATATTTAACTAACCAAGGGAAAACCATGGCTGCAATGAAAAGGCATGTCAACACCATCAACAGAAGAATGAGATTATATGAGCACATGCTTTATCAACAAGCCAAAATCATCAGACAATTGAAGAAAAAGATTGTTGATAGTGAGGCTCCACCAGTTGAGCTCACTAAGGGGGAGAAGGACAATATACAGACAATGATTGATGAATCTATAGCAGCAGCAGCATCCTCCCTTTTAAATCTAAAAGAAACAAATGTTGATGAAGGCCCAGAGATGATGGTGACAGAAGAAGAGCCTATTACTACTGCTACAATGGAAGAACAACTTGAAAAGGAAATACCAGTAGTAACTTCTACTACTGATATCATAGCAGTAGTGAATGAAGAAAAGGCAGCAAACACTACTGATGCCCTATCAGTAGTAATCTCTGAAGACATGCCAGTAGTAACTAACTTGGTTACTACTGATGACATTATTGAGCTGCCACCACTACTAGAACCTAAAGTGATACTTCCACCATCTCCAAAAAGAAAAACAACACAAATGGTGGTAAAAGATATTGATGATGATGTAAATTGGTTGGAAGTTGATGAATGCTCCCTGCCTCCACATCCTAAAATACTTCCCATATCACAGATACACTACTATGGTCCCAAATTTGTTATTGAATCTGAACCAAATATGAAGAGAGACAATTACATAGGAAAGGGAAAGGAAGTTGCTGATGAAGACCAACCTAACAGAGCACAAGGTCATGAAATGGTCAACAAAATAAATTATGCCAAATCAGCCAAACAGGATAAGTGGAAGGTAAAAAGAGCAAAATATTTAAAGAAGGTTGAAGTCTCTCTAGCAAATGAAAACAAAAGATTAGCAGAAAGGGCTAGAATATTGAGACAACCTTTCACAGAAATCAAATTGGCAGATATAGCAGATATATCAAAACTGCCACAATTTCAACAGAAGATCAAAACTAAACAAGTTGCTGAAACAAGAAAGGAATTACAAAGAAGAGAACTGGAAAAATTTAGGCAACTTGAACATGAAACAATAGAACTTCTTGAAGCACAAGTACAAGAATGCAAAGAGCAAAAGGCTGATATGCCAGAACAATTTGCAGAGAAGAAGAAAGAAATGATCACATTCTTGAAATCAAAAGGTTACAACACAAAAGCCTTTGGAAGAATGAAGTTGATCAATTTAATTGAAAAGTACTGTGTAGAGAAGAAGAAGGATCTTACTGAACAAGACATTAATGAGAAATACACCACTAAACTGGAACAAATAGACTCCAAAGAAATGAAAGAAAGAAAAACAATATCTGGAGAATCATCTGGTGTATCCTCTCAAATATCAAATAAAAGAAAGACAATTGCTTCAGAACTTGATCAACCAAAGAAAAAATTACAAATGGTTCAAGTTTATGATCTCCCCATTGCTATCTTACAAAATAATCCAATCATCAACTGGAGATATATAGATGATATGATTGAGATTGTCAGAGAAGATAAAGTCACTCAAAGATTCAGAGCTTGGAAACCTTTGGTCATGTCCCTAACCAGAAGTGACATTATCAAGATGTTGATCATTGGTAAACCAAGAATGACTAAAAAGTTCTGGAAGAATTCAGCTGCAGGTTATCTTACTGAAATGATTGATGCTGCTTTCTATCCAGAAAATTATCCAGAGAAGTATGCAGATTCAGAGAATGTTCAAGCTTGGAATGTGCTACCAACTGTCAACATGTACTTCTTTGAATATACAAGTAAGAAATGTGACTTATTCCTTTATGAGAAAGAGTATCCTCATTCTGAGAAGACTCTCTATCAACTATGGTGCATGAACTTCATTAAACCTCATGATGCTATGCTATTTCAAAATAAAATGAATGAATTTGTAAAGAAGATTAGCAAATACATTATTGCACAAAGGAATAAACAAAACCAACAGACATTAGAAGGTGATAAAAGAAGAGCAAAACTGTTGGAAGAAAAAGAAAAAGAAAAGAAGAAATAAATGGAAACTTGATTGATTAAATCATAATCAATAAGTTTAGGGGGAGATTGTTGGAGCAAAACACAGATCAACTTATTACTGATGCTGCAGTTAGTACTGACATAATTAGTACTGATGGGGCAGAAACATTTACTACTGATGAAGTTGATGCTGGTGTTCACTATAACTAAGTTACTACTGATCATGAGAAGATTGAAGATACTACTGATCATTGTAGTTACTACTGACGTTGATTATGGACTTACTACTGATCACCAAGTTTACTACTGATGTTACTTATTTACTACTGGTGATTGCAGTTACTACTGATACGCGTTTTTGGAAGATATCAAGTCCGAGATCTTCGTAGAGATAGTTATAGAATGTAATTAAATGTATATCTTTTATAATTCGATGTAAATCAAGTCCTAGAATAACTAGGGTAAATAGTTTAGCTTCAAGGACTACTATAAGTATGTTCCTTATGAATTGTAAACGTACGTGTGTATTGTTAACTCAATAATATACATTGAAGCTTTTTGTGAAACTGTGTTCTTAATATTCTTGCATATTGTTCATACAGTTCATTGTTCTTAATTATTGATATAGTGTTGATCCGCTGCAACTTCTATCATCAATTAGATCTAAGGTGTTTATTAACTTGTCTATAGTTAATCGATCCTGACAATTACAATTTGGAAAGTATATTAGAAAAATAATGTTGTTCTCTATATGTGTTAATTAAGTTTCCCCAGCATGATGGCCAATAATCGAGTGCATTGACCCCATCAATTATGTATTATTATGCTAAGTGACAATCATAATATTGCCAGTGACATGCTTCGGTTTTCTATTTGTGCCTAGAGTATAGTTGAAGTAATAAAAAAATGCACTAGTTAGGCCCATGCTGTTTGCTGCTCGTTTGCTCGTCCCTTACCATTGCTGTTGGCACCAACGTGTCACTAGTCATCTTGTCCCCAAACTCGTCAGATTCCTTACAAGTTACCATTTCGTCCTTCACACAATTCTAGAGAGAGAGAAGAAAAAGTAGAGAGATGGGAAAACGAAGATAGAGATGAGAGGGAAGGATCAGGGGTTATAGCCCAGGCGCCCAACGGTATCCGGTGTTTATGGTATACCATAAAGTTGTGAGTTCAAATCCGACGCGGACAAAATGGTATAGAATTAAAGAAAGTGTATGTTAGCTATTCCAAAACAGAAAAAGAATTTGATTGGTGTACATAACTAATCTATGCATTTAATGATAAACTGTGCATAAAACTTACTAAAAATAGATAATTTTCAAAAGAAGTTAGTTTGTGAGAAAGGGTCCATCCTCTCCCTTGCATTTATATCTTGCCTTTCATGTAAGGTGCTCTTTAATGCGTCTTTGTTAAGTCATACTTTTGTTGTCCCAAAAACAAAATGTAATAAATTTCTTTGTATGCTTGAATTTAATTCTATTGTTTCTTTTCTGGTGTCAAGCTTTATAAATATAATATAAAAGGGTTTACTTTTTTTTTTAAAGGCAAGAATTTTTCAATAGAACAAAACTAGCAAGAAGCTAGCAAACCAACAAACAAAACAGAAATAAAAGAAAAGAAAGCAGGACACTACACCAGAAACACCACTAAACTACACTCATCTAACTTCAACCTATGATTTATGCAATAAAAAGATTGAGCAACGACACTCACTACCTACATAGACCTAACGCCAATTATGCGACTTAGCATATAGTTTTATATGGCACCGTATTTTTCTTTTGGACAAAATCCTGTAAACTTGTAGTATTAAATAATACTATAGTTACATTGGATTATAAAATCGTTTCGTGAACGGAGTTAAAAGACTTATACTTGACAAAACAAAACCAGAAAGCAAAAATATAGTATACTTCGTCAATCTCAATCGTTATTACTATTGACACTTCAGTTTTTACCACACTAACGAAATGCTAGGTGACACACCAACTTACACTTTGATGTCAGTAATACATATTCACCTCACTTTTTTTATCACCGCTAATTATCCAAAACATCTGAAATTTGTTTAAATAATTTGTTTTTCGGATTTCTGATATCAAGATATCTGGAATTTCGGATATGCGGATTTTGGATAGTAAAAACACTATCCGATATCCAGGTACTTAAAAATACAGATACATGATTCTGAACACCCTAATAAAATGTATCTAAAATTCTAAATAATACTTAGATTTTCATGATAGGCGATGTAGCCATAAGTTCACCCACAATGGTGACAATAAAAATAACGATACCCAATCTTGTTCCACATTTTTTAAATAGGTTGCTTGAAAATTATTTAATTCATGTAATCATGTTTGAATATTTTAAACGAATAAATAACGATGCTTCAACAAAGTTTGAGACACTGGTTTGAGTTAAAATACCATATTGATTCAAGTTTTAAAATTGAAACAAACAAACAAAAGAAAGAGTAGTAAATTGTTTTCTAGGGATTTTAAATGAAACTCATTCTATTGTTTGTATGCTGTAAAAAGAATTTCTGACCAAAGTACAAGTTGAGCACATAACTATAAAACGGGGTCATTTTCTTGCGGAATTTTGGGCACATAATTTGGGTTTTGTTATCTAACCTTTGTCCATAGTATATTCCTTTACATATAACAAGGCTTTACAGTTCATTTCTCCCTTCCATGGTGGTTTTTCACTCGTTTACTTGTCCCTTGTGGTCCCACGTGAGCCTACTTAGTCATTGCTACATTAAGACTAGACGGAATGGGCCAACGCGCTTCGTACGTGGGGGTGTGTCAAGGCGGCCACGACGTGGTGGTGGGGTTGGAACACCCCCCCCCCCCCAACGGCGTGGGGGGTGGGCGTGGCGAGAGTGTGGCACGGAAGGACGCTCGGCAACGGGCGTGGATTGCTTATTTGGATCGAAAATAGCCGTTGTCAAACGGCTATATAGCCGTTACAATTAAAAAAAAAGTTTTTTTTTTAAAATTATTTACCTTTATATATTACACACTTTCACTCATTTTATACACACAATTAACCCATTTTACTCTCTACAAACTCCTATCTTCATACCTCTCTACTTACAATGGATCCACACAACAATCCTCTACAAACACCCAATCAACCTTCACAACAAAATATACCACCGAACCTAGGATTTGGTTGCTTCGACCAATACGCCAACATCCTAAATCTCGGTGTTGTCCCACCTCCACAATATTATCCACAAACCGCACCTCAATTTTAACTCCCTCAATTTCAACAACCCCAATATTCACAAAATGTATCCGAATTTGCACCCACCGGCCAATATTTTTAACAACAACAAATTCATCAACAAGCCCAAACACAAGAACGACAAGCGGGGGGAGCAAGAGAAAGGCGAAAGGGAAAGGGAAAAGGAAAGAAAAAGAGGTTGTTGAAGACGTTGGGGGAGAAGATGTGGAAGAAGACACACAACTTCATGGACGGAAAAGGAGGAACTTGCGTTGTGCCGAGCTTGGTGTGCGACTTCTAAAAACGAGAAGGACGGGAATGGCATGAGAATTAAAAACTATTGGGAAGCCATTCTTTCTAAATTTCATACCTTCATGGGAGTCCCGCCATACCGAAAACACAATAGTCTTAGTATCAAATGGCGTGACATAAACAACAAAGTTACAAAATTCAATGGTATATACAACAAACTCTCGTCGGAAAGAAGTAGCGGAATGGCCGCGTTTGATGTTTTGGAGGCCGCCAAGAAACAATACAAAGTTGGAAAAAATGGCCATGCTTTTGAGCTAGATCGACATTGGTTGATTTTAAAAGAGGATCCAAAATGGATCGGCACAATTACTAAAGATCAACAACAATCGAAGCGCTCAAAAAGTTCACAATCGGTTGACGTTTCTGATGGTCGTTCTCGTGTCGACCTTAATGCAGGGGACGATGAATTTCCCGATGACCTATTCGACGACATTGATGAAACCCCAACTCCTCTTGAACGACCAATTAGAAGAGACAAGGCTAAACGAGCGGGTAGGCATGCGGCGGAAAAGGAAGCGAAGAGCAAGCATAGGCAAGACATTCAAAAACGATTAAACGAGCACTTTGAGGCAACGCAAGAGCGCGTAGAGATGCGTCGTCAACAAGTTTAACTGGAACAAGAACGACGTCAGCAAGAGAGGGAGAAAGATGAAAGAGATAGGGCGCTTGCAACCGAGCAAAGAATGATCAATAATTTGAATATTTTGAGTATGCAACCGCCGCCAGGCATGCCGCAAGAAGATCTTCAACATTTCCTAGCCGCGAAGGAAAGGGCTCGAAAAGCCATGAGCGATTTAGGATTGTAGTTTTTTTATTTTAAGTATTTTTAAGAGTAAATTACACGAATGGTCCCTGTGGTTTACACAATGTTTTGGATTTGGTCCCTAAGTCTCAGTAATTACACCCGTGGTCACTGTGGTTTACACTTCGTATTGGTTTTGGTCCAAAATCCTAACAGACGTCATATTTGGCTGTTATATATTTACAAATGGCCAAAATACCCTTCACTTTAGAAAAAACCCCACCAAAAGTAATTGATTTTTTTATCCTCTATTTGCAGGTTCTATGAGGAAAATTCCTCAACGAATCATGATTTCAATATCGAACAAATCAGTCGACCACAACACTCTTTCAACGAATCAGGTTATATGAATCAGCCAATACCACCACACCCTTTTTATTCGATTCCTTCGACCACGACAACCATCACCGCCGCACCCTTTTAAATCGATTCCGGCGACAACGACAGCCATCACCACCGCACCCTTCTTAATCGATTCCGGCGACCACGACAGCCATCACCACCGCACCGTTCTTAATCGATTCCGGCGACCACGAACAGTGATCGAGATTGTTCTTGATCTCGGTTAGAGCCTTATTCCTCTCTGCCAATGGAGAAACCACAGCCGAAGCAATCTCTTCTTTGATAAGCTGAATTAATTCTCCATCTGGTGGAATCAAATCAGAATTTGATGAATACAATTTGTTGCATCGCACATTAACTTCCGCAGTAGAAAAATGCTCGTATCACGTGCCTTTACAATTTATACTACGAATACTAACTAAATTCTGTTGATTCTCCCCAAATGGTTCGTATCAGATTGTGATTTAGGGTTAGTTGATTTGGGAGATTATGATTTAGGGTTAGTTGATTTGGGGGATGACATTGTAGAAGGAGTACATGGAAGAAGAGAAGAGAAGAGAGAGTATAAGTTAAGGGGTATTTTAGGCAATTAAAAAAATTTAACACCAGATTTTAACGGCTGTTAGTATTAGGGACTAAAACCAATACGAAGTGTAAACCACAGTGACCACAGGTGTAATTACTGAGACTTAGGGACTAAATCCAAAACATTGTGTAAACCACAGGGACCATTCGTGTAATTTACTCTATTTTTAATTTTAAGTATTTCTATTTTTAATTTTAAGTATTTGTATTTTTAATTTAATGTATTGTTATTTTAATTTAATGTATTGTTATTTTAATTTTAATGGAAGTTTAATATTATGTTTAAAAAATAAATGGAAAAGAAATGATGAGATGGAAAATAAAATGGTGTAGTGTGGTGTGGTGGGTATTTCCACCAAATGATGTGGTGTGGTGGTGGTGTGGTGTATGAGGTGGCGATGATGTGGCGGAAAAGGGCAGCAACACATGTGGTGCCCCTACCCACTAGCCTAAAGAATCGGTCAACCTCAACGCACACTTCCTTATTCAGCTTGTGCATAAAGAAAATATTGGATCCAAATGACCCATAATTCAAACTATAACTTAGGGGTGTCAAATTTATACCGAATAAAACCAGCCAACATGCTACCAACCATACCAAGAATAGTTGGTAACCAATATGTTGGTAGCCAACATGTTTGGTTGGTAGTACCGTACCAATTGTGTAATCATGGTACGGTAATGGTACAAAATTTTTAAATACCATGGTATACCGTACCAACCAAGATATATATATTATATGATTTTTAGTTTAATACATTATGCCAAACTAGCAACCTATTTGCCCAAGATTCCAATTAAATATTAAAGTATACGATATTTTATTTAAATTATAGATGTGCCCAAAAACATATCTCTGAAACTAATATAATATAATAACACATACTTATTTTATCATTGAAACTAAAAATATATTTGAAAATATAATATTTTATCTCTACATTCACATAAATCAGTGATTCAGTTACGACAAGATAGCTACATCTTTTATTACTTTATCGTACTAGATTATTTCTATATAGCACATAACATATTATATCATTTTGCTTATTTTATTTCCATGTTTGGAACACTTGTTAATATGTTTAACTAATCGATAATGATAAAATATCATTGTTCTTTTGTTATTAATTTTTTTAATTTCATATGAGTTAGTGATGTTGGTATATACCATTACCAATTTGTACCAACCAAGATTGTTGGTAGCCAAACAAATTGGTACCAAGTAAACTTGGTATGGTAGTGGTAGCTAAATCAGTGTACCAATTATAGTTGTTACGGTACACGGTATGAAGAAAATATACGTGGTACCGTACCATGTTCACCCCTACTATAACTACCGTTGTTGACCCATACCCATGACCCGCTAAACTAGACCCGATTAACCCAACAAAGGGAGGTGTAGATCACGGTGGCCAATATATATCAACGTAGTGTAGTTTCAAGATACTCGGTCATATACTTGGGTGGTTGATATTTTGTTTCTCAAACATTATTAAATTTTGGCACCATTTAAGTTCTAAATTTCTTAATATTTATACTACAATAGCAATAACAAAGTAAACGCTAACAAATAATTGAATGTAAAAAAAGTTCACCCATATTTCTAGTAAAGCACAGATACATAAATATAGTTAAATGGAGCCAAAGTGTCTTTTATTAATCATGAGTCCGGATCCGGTGAGAATTCTTTTCCTGATAGGAACTGCGAGGACTTAAAAATAAACTCTAAAAATGATCCAAAACAAATTTTTTTCAAAAAAATTTCTTTTTTTAATATCAAAATCACAGCCTATAAGATCCAAAAAAAAAATAATTCAAAAATGATCCAAAAAAAAAATATGGATCATAATTTTGATTCACAAAAAAAAATATGGATCATTGTTATGATCCGCAAAAAATAGTGGATCATAATTTTTTTTTCAATTTTTTTTGTCAAATGTAGTAATAATCATGGGGAGTTATATATATTTTTTTCGGAATTTTTTGAAATTTTTTTGAGGTGTCCTCACCGTTTTTTGAATCCTCACAGAATCTCACTTCTATTAACCATATAATAACAAATTATAAATAATACTAGAAGTATAAATTATACACCGTATATTTTTTTAGGCCACAAGTAAAAATTAAAAAAGGTATAAGGTCAAAGTTATTAATTATAAAAGTTTTAAGGTAAAAATTAAAAAATATTCTTATAACACAGTAATATTCCATCACAAACATATTATAAAAGTAATAAGCTACAAATAATTAATTTCATTTATGTACAACTAAAAACATTAATACTACTACAATTCAGTATTTCACATTATATGCATATGTTCCCAAACAAACTCCATCACCTAAACTTAACGGTGAATTCTTGTAAATGGGTGTTGAAAAAATAAGTCAACCTGGTCCAAATTGACGACTCTGACCCATAAAACCGTACCCGCACCGATTTCGTTTTCCCATCTCTCACATATTCCAAATCCTTTGCAACATCAAACCGACCACTTCCATCATCAAGCAATGGCAATGCTACAAATCCTTGTGACTCTAAGTTTTTAATCCACCCGCGTAGTAGATAATTCACAACCTAAACAATATATATAATATAAAAATTATATATATTTAAGATCATGAAGTATAATAAATTTTATATATATATATATATATATATATATATATATATATATATACACACCTCGGGTACTTCATCATGAGGACAATGGCCTGCAGGACTTATTTGATAATAAGGAGCTTCAGGCAACTGCTTTTTTACTTGTAGACCCCACACAGGTCTCACCCAAGGGTCTTCTTTTCCATACATGAGGCATATAGGTATTTCATGACCTTTACATCTAAAAATTAAAAATAAATTATAAAAATCAGCAAAATAATTAATTTATATATTATTGATGCATAAAATTAAAAATACCTAGATAAAGCATCCCCAAAAGAGAGCTTTCCTTGAGGAGCCAACATTATTGATGCAAATGATGCAAGTGCAGCTGGATTTTCAGTTATTTCAAGTATACGAGAAAATACTTTATCTACATTTGTAGAATGATCTGCATAAACTTGCTTTAGTATCTCCCCAATGCTTCTAGGATCCCTTATCTTTTCCCAACTATTTAAATACAAAAAAAAATTAATAAAATTTTATATAATTAAGACCGAGCTTATTGATTTATTATAACTTACAGAATTTCCATGATTTTTCTGACACGTGGAGGAAGAGGAAATGTGCCAGCTGATGGGAATATTTGTGACAAAATTGGAGATCTTTCAGGGTTTGGGAAAAACCCCCAAAATGGCGTTGCATTGAGTAATGTGACACCTTTTACTAAATTAGGGTTACATGCTGCAAAGTAAAGTGCAACATATCCCCCAAGTGAATTTCCCACAATGTATACTGGTTCTTTGATTACCTGTTATAACATTTAATTAACTGTCATATGCAAAAAAATGTAACTTTTTACTAGTTGCATACATACCTCTTTTATGAAATAGCATACTTGTTCTTGCCATAAATCAATAGAATAAACAAGATCATCAGCCCAAGGTTCAGTTTCATCTCCAAAACCCCATAAATAATCATCATCTTTTTGTTGCACACGAGTAGGATCATCATGTTGCAAAGATAAACCTTGACCTAAAAAATCCATAGCCCAAACTCCATAATCTTTACCCAGATCGGTTAATTGCTTTTCATAATGAAAAGATCCAACACCAAATCCAGGAAGAAACAGAACTTGTGGTGAATCTTTGTTTTTTGATCCTGATCTTTCATAATGGATGTTAAATTTAGGTTTCCATTCCCATTGACCACTGCTAACAGGAGCATTAAGATCGCCTTTTGAATTATCGGGTAATCCTGGTATTAAAACCCTAG
Organism: Calendula officinalis; assembly: GCA_963853835.1. NCBI lineage: Eukaryota > Viridiplantae > Streptophyta > Magnoliopsida > Asterales > Asteraceae > Calendula > Calendula officinalis. The sequence goes on along the minus strand of OY970823.1, from coordinate 71,341,945 downwards.
GTATTGTTTCCCGTCTTTTTGTTACATTTTCTAGGGTTTCTTCTGCATCGATCACACCTTCAACACCTTTGAGAGCACTTATGGGGATGAACTTATAATTGTTTAGGTGAAAATGTGTATTATGTGAAGACCATAGTTTTGATTTTTCTGAACCAGAAACAAATTTATGTTTTCTTCTTCTTGAGAAGTTTGATGGGGGTGAGGCTAAGTGTTTTTCAGGAAACTGTTGTCTTGAAGTTAGAAGTTGAGAACATGGTGTTGGATGACTGGATATGATTTCCATATTAACAACTTTCTGAAATGAAACAACAAAAAACATACATAAATTTAAGATTGAGTAGATCACATGTTACACTAAAAATGAGCACCAACTCAGCTACTTAAATATTTTTCTTATATGATGACATTAATAGGAGTCAAAATGAGGTGGCTCGGTACCTAAATCATGATTTATTAGCCAACTTGGTTATACACTTATATCATATAAGTTATATGTTGTTGATCCACATAGCAAAATTTTGAGATTAAAGAGATTATACATGATTGACATGTGAAAAGCAAGCGAGTTTTTTGTGTTAGAAAACAAAAGGTTTAGCACTTTGATTTCAATTATATTCAAAACCATTGAATACTAGACGTCATCTAATAAGATCTTTCCAGTTGGACTGTGTTTGGTATTAGTATTGAGCTTCAATTCCAACTCTATAATTCCATTTCCTGTGACACTGCCTCATATAATTGGCTTACGGATCAACTTATATGAATTCAAAACTTACAGATAGATTTGGATAGATTATTAAGGCATATTCCTGACAAAGTATAAACTTTAATAATCGGATAGTATTAGGTCTGAACTCCAAATCAGATTTCTTAGGTCTAGATCTATTAAATCGGTTATGTATTTTGTTGTTTATGACTTATCTAACTTCAAAATCGATTATGAATTACAGCTAACATCATCAACAACCGAAAGGATCAAATTCGTTATGAATTTATAGTTAACTATTTAATTTCAGTCAGAAAGTAGATCGAACATTTATTAAAACAATTAATATGGAACCACAACAGTTACGAAATTAGAACACAGAATATGAAGGGGAAAATTATAAAAATAAGGAAATTGGTATGGTGTTACCTGAAATTTACCAGAGCGAAGTGGAATTTGGGGGAAAACTTTAGATTAATGTGTACTTATGGTGGAAAATTAGGCATGAAAGAAAGGAGAATGAGGATGAGAGTGTGGGGACTGAGATAATTGCGTGCTATCGACAACAACCCCTTCCTACCCATCACCACCCTTTGTCCCCAAGTTCTGGAAGTGTTTATACTGTTGAAATTTTTTATGAGTGAAAGCGTTGTGGATTTTCTAATCTTTTTAAGAAAAAATCATAGGAACGAATAAATAATGTCTTTAGATTTTGGGTTTTATTAATGACAATGCGGTATCTAATGTGTATAAAATAGTTGTACATTTATTGATGGAGTAGTGTTTCTAAAATTTACGGGGTGATTTTTACTTTATTTTTGTCTTCTTATTAATAGCCCTAAGGGCTGTCATTATCATTTTCCTTAAATAAATTAGATTACAAGTTATTACCCACATTTATCTATGTTATATGTGCAATACAGTGATGGTTATCCTATAACTATATTTTACGGCAATCAATTAGTTTGTGATGGTGGTGGTAGTTATGGTAGACGATTGATGCATGCTCAAACCCTTTTATGAAAATCTAAAATCATGTTAGAAAATTGGCTCACTTAAAAAGGTTATAACTTTTGAATCGGGTCACCGTTTCAGGCCCATGAGTAGCAAATCGAAGCTTGCGATTAAGACTACAACGTGATAAACTGTAGTAGGCGGTTTACCCAACTATCCGGCCCAAAAACACTGTTTTTGAACACTTTATTTGCATTTTGGTGTTTTTTTTTCCTTATGTTCTTGAACTTTGTTTAGGCTCAGTTTATGACACGTTTGTTGTTTTAGGCACATTCAAAAATATGAGCCATATTTAAAGTGTGTTTTATGCAATGAAATAATCAGTTGACAATTTTGCACAAATCGATTTATTTTAACCCAAAATTGTGTTCTTCGTGTTGAACAGATTTTGTGGCCCAGTCCCACAGGATTCTTGGATCAACATGATTTTAGTTAGATTATCCCGGTATTCATTGAATCAACGTGTCAAACACTACATGTCATTTATCGGGGTTTTAGTCTCCCTCCTAAGGCTTACTCCTAGCGACGGTTGTAGCAGCTTACTATAGAAATTCACATATGCAACAACAACTACTAAGAAATGCTAGGGAAAAAGCTTATTGATTTCTTATAATAAGGGGCATCAACTTTCGTTTTTTGCGTAGTCAACTTGGCCGCATGAGATCATTTTTCAACTGTCTGAAAGATCTTTGTTTTGATCCACAGCTGCTTTTAGGAGCGATCTGTTCATCCAACTCGAAATATCGTAAGTAAGAGAAGAAGAATCTGCCGCCCAAAATTCCCATGTCTTTCGTGGTTGGACCAACCGGCGAAATCAGGGTTCCGTTGACCAAGTGAAGGCTTCATATCAGGGAAGTAGTCACGAACGTCCAACTCGAAGCAGCTACTTCACCCCTGGAACAAAGCAGTGGGCCAGTGGTCCTTCTTCCCCAGTATCCTCTTTTATATATACTTTTGGACTCTCAATATTTACGTTCAAATCTGTACTATCGTCCTTTTTAGTTTACATCAATTGTTATGGTCGCAGATGGTGGGTGATGTTGGTGGTCAATGACGAATAAGGATTAAAGTCAACTGAGACTTTCACAAAACTGTAAGTGGGATCATAAAAAAATTTCCCACTAGTAATTTTTTTATAATCTACTATTTGATTAAACATCTATTTGCTATATATGAATTGTTTGCGATCTAGTACACGTTTAAAGATTTTTCTGTGTTTTTACATTCCATTTTATCAAAAAGCATTGTTTTAATTAATTAATTATACTATTAATCATTATACACAATTTTTTTAATACAAAAACTTGATTGATTTGTCAATATCAATAAATGGCTCTAATCGGTTTTGGTCGCTTCATTTAAAACGTGTACACGCTACAGAAAGATGAATTGATGGCGTTTTGTCATATTGCATGTTGTCAAGGGTTTACTATGGACGGTTTGGATTGTGTCCACACATCAACCTTATGACTCGTATCGTAGAAATTATGTCTCTTGTCAATATATGATTTATATGGACGAAAAGACATCACATAAGAGAGGAGTACACCTCTTAACTTCTTCGTTTGATTTTAGATCGTTGCTGGTTGTGACACATATTAATATTTAAGTTTTTTAAAATCAATCTCACATCAGCTAACTTTCCAATTGACTCTCAACTGTCATGTTCATTCCAATAATAGACTATTACTTAATATTTTATACATAAAATATATAAATAAGAAAATATCAATATCCACATAAATATCTCAAATTCTCTAACATATATCGGCGCTCAAAACGATACCATGCTAAAAATACTTGTGTAGACCCGTTAAAAGAAGAAAAAAGAATTTAGGTGCTACCACTAAAGCTTCTTATGAATGTTTGAGTGAGTATTGGTTACATCCTCTTTTAATTTATGATATTTGTCATGCTTGATGGGTTAGATAACTTGATTTAAGCGCCCTTACTATTAGGTGTGTACTTGATATGATTCAGTGCGATTAATGCTTCAAACTGAACCTATACTAAAAAATGCGGTTTTGAGAAAACACAAACCGAACGGTGAGGTTTCAATGTTTCATTCGGTTTTGCAGTTTTTTTTTATAATGTTTCAATTTAGTGGTTGACCACTTATTTTGGGCCTGGCCCTAATTAAAAAGTAACTCCAAAATATCATTTTTAGCCTAAAAGTTCATTATTATAGGATTTTTTTTAATTGGTTTGCTATTTTAATTTGTTGTACTTTGGTTCAAAAGATTTTTTTGTATTAAAAATCAAAATGCCTAGATCTCATAGAAAAATTCACATGAAACCATCTCATAAAAAAGGTACACAAAGATCTATTTGACACATTAGTTAAGCATATTGATTATGAAATAATCTTCAAAAATCTAATACAAATTATCAACATTAAACTAGTCATCACCCTCATAAACAATCTTTAAAAACATCTTATATAGCAAAAACCTTAAGTTTTTATAAAGTACAAATCCAAATTAATTAATAATAATTAAAAAATACTTAAAAGTTCAAAACATAGCGAGGTTCAGTTTTGGAGCATTAACCACAAACAAACAACTTTTTGTGGTGATTAAAAAAAATAGAAAGATTAACTGTGGAAGAGAAAGATTTGAAGGCATAGAACCGGTTTGTTTGGTCATGTATTTATAGAGTATTTTGGCGTAAATATTCTTGGCAGCTATTTTGCCAACTGATAAGGAAAATATCCTACTTTGAAGTTGTTACTGAAATATTCGAGGGATCCGCTAAGGTTGTTTGGCCTGCACAGAGAGAAAATGTTACTTAAGGCCCACTAAGTCAAATAAAGAACCTACTAGACACGAAAATCTACTCATTAAGACAGTATAAATTACGGGAAGTGATTAGTACAAAATAATATTCATTCATAGAGCAATTTTATCCCAAATGACAATTACATACTTATATTTCCTTTTACCAAATTTTGCAATTCACCCCCTCATGACTGTCATTTGGGATAACTATCATTTGGCATGCCTTTGGACACTCGTGTAATTTACCAGATTATGACTTGCATGATACCGTTAATTTTTTTGATCGCTTGGAAAAGCTACGAAAGTTGTTCTAATGGTCAATGTTTTAAAATAGGTGCAGGAGGTGGCCAGGAAGTGGGATTTACAGTTCGAGATTCATAAATAGGCTGTTTTGTTTTTTAAATAAGGCCTGTCTTATGGTTATATTTTGAATTCTGCTGTATTTGGGGCTGTTAGCTATAATGCCGAAGCTTATCTTTAATTTTCTCAGTTTTTTTCAAAAAAATTAATCAGTGTTATAAAACCGAATTTTAAATCGGACCGGCCGATACATTATAAACGGCCAAACCGGTCGGACCGGTTAAACCGTCCGGTTGAACCGGATTACAACACTATTAGGTTTTTTTTGAACGACAAATCCTAATCTACACCTAATTACCTCGTACGTCTACAATGAGACTTGAATCCCAAACCTCAAGGTTGTAGGACAAACATCATATAAAATATTCAACTAGAAACTTAGTTTTTCAAATTTCAAAACATATAATAAAGTTTCAAATATATGATGATACAAAATATTCACATTAATAAAAAAGTGAGATTAAAAGAAAATCAAATAAAAAACAGTTCAAATCCGGTTCAATCATCCCGGTCCGACCGGGTTCGCAGTTAACTCGCCCGGTTCGAAGCAGTTCATTAACAAAGTTTTAACCCGGTCGATTCGACCATACATATTTTCATATTGCGGTCGGATCGGGTCCAAGCGGTCGGTCGAACTTGGGTTTTAAAACACTGCAAATGGTTGGGGGGCTATACCCCTCACTCTTATAAGTAACATATGGAAAGTAAGCTAAACAGTGGGAAAATAGGGGTTTAAATTGGAGTATTGCTAAAGTCGGAGGGGCTTAGGATTCTTTGCTATTTAACACCAGCACCCATTGTGGAGGTCTTGTGATTTCCCTACAATTATATGAAAAGTTCAAATTGAAAAGCAAATTTAATTTCTGAAAAGCAAATTTAAATCACTGTCCTCTACTCCTCTCTGTGTTTATGAGTGTTTTGTGCTTTTTCTATGCATATACCTATCATAACATATTATTGTGGGGTCCCTCAAAGAGCTTACTACTGTACCAATGGCATATTAGTTTAATACCCGAATATGTCTCATGCATCTCTCAAGTGTTGTTTAGTAAGCTTCTTAATGATTCAGTTAAGAGTTCAGCCTCTTAATCGGACAGATTTAGAACGTTTAGTAAGACCTCTTAATCAGTCTCTAAATCAATAATTCAACATGTTTTTGCCTCTTAATCGGACAGATGTCAGGTGTAACACCGCAAAATTTAGAAAGCGTTTTTTTTTTTAAAGGTGTGCGGAAGCATATAGATAATATATAGTTTAGGTTTAGGTTTACAAACCAAACGTCCCAAAATAAACTCCAAATAATAATAATATTTAAACGGTGTTAATAAACGGCATGGGTCATTTTACAAAACATATCAAACTGAGCTTGGTCAATCATCCCGTCCAAAGCACCGATCACCTGAAAAGATTCAACGAGGGAGGGATTAGCACAAAGCTAAGTGAATGAATATAATCTACAAATTCTGTAAAGCACAACAAGCTAGCATAGACATCTCTACGATCTAAAAGCCACATAACCACATAACACTGTTTGTTCGAGAAGATCGGGGTCCTGCCGGAGCCTTAAACCATGGTCGGCCAAAACCACGGTAACCGATAGCGTTTCGTATCCAACACCCGGGCAACTCCCTCCCCTTAACCATGCAACAAATACAGGTAAGGTCGGATACCCTATTAGTCGATACCCGATGCCCAGCGCACTGACTTCTCAAACCTCGGTTGCCCACTAACCGAGTCCTCGGTTACCAATCAAACCGAGTTGTTGCTACCAATCAAGCCAAGTGTTGCTAACAATCAAGCAAAGTGTTGCTAACAATCAAGCAAAGTCCCTTCACATATGTGAACATAACCTATTTGACTCAACACTAGCAAATAGGTACCAAACAAGCAAGCTAGATACGAAGAATCGCGTCGGAAAACAAAACCGGTCAACCTCGTGTCGCGAAGGCTGAGTTCGCGTCGCGAACTAGTGCTTCGCATTCGCGAAGATTCTCGTGTTCACGAGTTCGAAGTTCTGCCCAACAAACTCGTGTTCACGAGTTCATCCTCGTGTTCGCGAGTTCGAAGTTCTGCCCAACAAACTCGTGTTCACGAGTTCATCCTCGTGTTCGCGAGTTTTCCCTGCACAACCATATTTTTGCATTTTTCCCACAAGTAGGCTATTCCAAACCAATTGAAACCATACATAAGTTGGAGGTTAGATCCACTCACCGTAACCTTCAATCCCGTAACTCAGTGAGCTAATATCACTGAGTGTCCTTCTCGGTTCCTGTAACAAGTCACCGAATTAGTAACAAATTCACCGAATTGTCACAATCGTCAAACTTAAAAATTAACAATACAAGACTCATAAAATACACATTTTATGACATTTACAACTAGTCTAATGTTATCAACATTTCATTGGGTCATCTATGACCATCTATCAAATTATCACAACTAGTTGGCCCAAACGGGTCAAAACCCGAACATAACTATACACTTCCAAAACTCCACCATCTAGCATACGTTCACTACAACTAGCAAGTCATAATCATGTAACAATTCATCAAGTTCATAATTACCAACAATCCAAGCATCTTACTTCCAAATTACTAGTTCAACAATTTTGACCCAAATCATCCAAACACTAGATAGATATTCCATCAAAACATACTATATTTGATTTCTCAACATCCATAACTTACTAAACATGTTTTCTCAACCTAATGAACAATTCCAAGCATTCAAACAACAAGAAGTCCAAGGTTTGTCAAAACTCACCTTCAACATCCACCATTAATGGAGGTTGAAGGTGATTTTCACCCAAACCTTGTCTCCTTTCATCAACCAACCACACATTACATGTCAAACCTTGCATAAACACTTAACATAACATCTAACACAATAATCACCCACAAAAATCTCAAGAAACATAAACCCTAGCTTAACAAAGCTCAAGAACGCAAGAAGCAACAACAAAGAGAAATCTTTTGCATAACTACTAATAAAAACGAGATTCATACACCATGTGAGAAGGATTAAATCATTTAGCTCCTAAAATGCTCAAGAACACAAGAAGCTTGCAAGGGTTTCTAGAGAGAAGATTTGGAAGATAGAAAATGATGATGAGAAAATGGGTGTTGTGCCAAAGGAAGAAAAGGAGGAGAAAAGGGGTCCCTCCCCAAATCTGCCGAAATTACACCAATGGGGGCCCCACTATTGCTTTCTTTTATTTTACATTTTAACAATACAATATTAATAGTCCCTTTCGTAGTTAATTTATTTAAAATAGCAAACGGACTCCACTTTTAAAAACGAAAGCATTTCCGGAAACGAAATCCGACAAGGAATCTAAAAATATAAAATCACATTTTCATTTAAACATTTCAGAAAACGGATATCTTAAATCCCTTGATTAAAATATCACAAAAGGACAAAAAGTCAACCAATTCATTTAACACTTAATCAATTTATTCCACATATGGTCAAATAGATATTTTTTCAAATATCAATATATACCTAAAAAACTAGGCCAGTTTTAGGATGTTACAACTCTACCCCCCTTAAAGAGGATTCCGTCCCCGGGATCCAACAACAACATTCAAATAGCAAGTATTTATCACAATAAGTCTACGACTCTATTCCAAATCAATTCCGTGCATACATACTCAAATCTACACTCACATCCAATTTGTCATTTACTTGTTATCGTTTTCAATACTACCAACTTTTACCCTAATAACTACAATCAATATTAGTTTTCATAGCATGCTAGGGTATCATCAACCATTTAACTTCATTTTCTCACTTATCGCACAAAACACTCATGACATATTTATTTTACTCATTTCACGATAAGTAAAATGTAAGGTTTCATAAAACATACCCGTATCATCATCAGATGTGGTAGGATCCTCCACAATCATCCAAAAAGCTCTACCCGTAGGTGACGATTGGCCCTTCCTCTTTCGCCCCGTGAACGACCCACCGCCCGAACCCGAGCCCGAACTCTCTCTTGATGGACAATCGCCCGATCTATGTCCCCCTTTCTTACAGTTCCAACAAACACCACGAGGATATTCACAATCATCCCCCGCGTGCCCTATGGTCCCACATCGGACACACCGCACAGTCTGATGGCTACAAGGTCCTGAATGGGAATTTCTACAACTATTTGTAACATCCTGAATTTTCTAGTAATTAAATATTAATTTTAATTAATTTAAATTACATTTATTCGTTTATTCTATGTGATAAATTGTGTGACGTTTCGCGATCATGTGAATTAGATTTATTTTGTGACGTTTCGGCTACACATTTATGTGTTCGTTAATTAATTTTGTTATGATGCGTGACGATTCAATTTCATACATTCATGTGAGTATATAATTAATTGTGTGGGACTTATTGTAGGCACGACATTTAATTCTGGGAGTTTGAGTGTAGGGACGAGGCCGGGCAAGGGCCAGGCCGGGAGACCCGCAATTTTCCTTGTTTTCGTTTCGTGAGCAGGCAAGGTTAGCCAAATAGGGCCGAACCCCTTTTATTTTGATCCTCCTCTATATTGTGTTCGGTCCAAGAGGGAGAGATTAGAGCCCAAGTCATTAAGCCCGATCCTTATCGAAGCCTTAAACCCATTTGGTTATAATGCGTGTTAGGAAAATCTGCCTAAACCGAATCCCTAATTTCCCATTGTTCGTCGGCAGCCAAGCATCCCCAATTTCCGATTTATATCTTCCAACCGAGCAGGAGAAGGAGAAGGGTTCGAGTTTAGTGTTGATTCTTCTGTTTCATTGTCGAGTTCGAGCAGATTGTACCGAAATTGGAAGAGCTGCGGGGTTAATTGTGTCATAGGCCATCTCGAGCAGGTGTTGTAACCAGAATTGCGGGTTTAGCAAGGTGTTACTCGGTATACTTCTCTGATTCGTTTCCCTTTCTTTTCCGAACGATCCTATTGATTAACCACTGTTTTATTGTCGTTATGTTGGGTTTGCAATCGAACAGACGTGTTCCTTTTCCTTGCGAGCAGAATCAAATCGGTAATCATTGACTTCTATTTTCCCTATTTGTTTTCTGAATTCGATTAGGTGATAATCGGTTTTTGTGTGTGATTGTTTGTGGGACCGGATAACAGGTTAGTGTGTGAGCAAACCGGAGGCAGCAAGTGAATTTCTCGACTGAACTTCGGATCGTCTTGTGTAGCATTCTCGTCCCTATTTTTCCATTCGTTTAATAATCCTCCTCGAGTGTCCAAATCCTTGTGATCGGGGTTGTAACCGAGCAGATTATTGGTGTTGATGAACCAAGCGAATTATTGCTGTTGATGAATCGAGCAGCTGCAAATCACAACTTCCTTGTGCAAGTCGAGCCGAATGAAGCAAGCCAATCTCTGAACCTGTTTTAGTTCGGTAGAGTACTAACTTTCGTCCTATTCCTTGTTTCCTTTAATTGTTTGTTAGTGTAATCGTTTAATAGTTAAGTTCTGCTTTATAAATTTTCAATCGTCAAAACTTCTGGAAGAAGGAGCCAAACGTTTTTATAACCGAAAACCCGGAAACCGAACCTTGGGTTTCTTGGGTTCCTTAAACCAAAAAGATTATATAATAATGAGCTAGATTAATCATAAACATGTTTCTGAATTAAAAATGAGTTTCGGGGCTGTCGGGTTACCTCGATAGGTATTCGGGTCATTGGTGTCGGGTTTATTCATTCGAATTATAATTTAAATTTTTGCTGAGTTTTTGGACAGCTTCTGTTAGACCTGTTCGGGTCAGTTTTTGACCTGCTTCGGGTCAGATTCGGGGCTCGGGGTCTTCTAGACTTCCGTAGCCTGTCTTTGTACCTTTCCGTCGATATTTTTAAATAATTTATTGGAGTTACGGTTTCAGAGTTACGGGCAGCTTTGCGAGAGGCTGCAGTGCTGAAATCCAGTATTGAACAACTCTGTTGCAGGCCTGTTTCGGGACCCTTCGGGGCAGAACAGAGCCGAACTTTGTGAAGACAAATTCTAGCGTTAGGTGTCTTTTAATTGCTGTAAAAATTTGAGGTTTTTCCGAATAACGGTATGATAGTTATAGTTGTTACGATAACTGGTAGCGGGTTGGGCAGATTCTGATTTTGTTGGTATTTTGAGGTCGGCTTTTGACTAGGGTTTTATTGTATATGTGATATAGGCTCGGGAGTGTCTCGGTACTTATTTTTGGCTGTTGCGTGGATGTTTGGAAGCTAGCAAAGCTAAGGTGAGTATTCTCACCGTGTATTCAGTTATAACGATACGTGCATGACTTATGTGGTTAACTGTTTTGATCTATTTTACTTTCTGTGTGATTGACCTGTTATCTGAGTATCTGAATGGCTGTTTTTATCTATCACTGATCTGAGACAGACGTGCCGAGTATCTGAGCCGGTACCGAGTCATTTTGTGCTACTATGTGACAGGGCTATCTGTGTGGTTTATGTTATGAGTTGAAAATATAAAAATAATTAATAAATCTGAGTGGTAATTCTGTGTGGTAATTCTGTGTGGAAATTCTGTGAGGTAGCCTGAGTGGCATTTTAGTGTAAGGAGAGGCGAGGTTGATCTCTCGACTCGATTTACACAAGCGCGCTATATAAATTTAAAAGATATGAAAACTGAGAAATTAACTGAGTAGTAAATGAATAGGAGTTCACTTGTGTGCCCTCATGTATTGTATGTTGTAATTGTTTACATTTTGAGTTTATTCACTCAGCTTCCCCGCTGACCCAAAAATCTCCCTCCCATTTTCAGGTACTAGCAACGGAAAAGAGAAGGTGCACGGTTGACTGTTGTAATACTTCTGAGTGCTGATGTGAAACGTTTTTATTATTTTAAAACTCTGAATTTTATTTAAGACATTTCCGCATTAAATACATTTTATATCAAACAATTATTTTGGGGATTATTTATGGGACCTTTTTTATTATAATTTTGTATTCGAAAATTTTAAAAATCTTGTAAATTTTAGGGTGTTACACTATTACACCAATGCGTACTTTAAAATTCCTCTCGTTGCGGGGATCCGAATGGTTCGTGTTTCGTTTCGGTTAAAGGTGCTTTCTCCCGCCTCACCGCCCTTTGGGCCTTGATATCACTTTCCGTAGCCTTAGCTAGATCAAAAGCTTGCAAGAGGGTACTCGCGAGTCTAGCCACGCGCCGGTATTCGGGCAAAAGCCCCCAACAAAATGCTTGATCTGATAGGGCTCATCCGGTACCCATTGTGTCACAAACTTGAGCTTATTATTAAACTCCAAAATAAGCTCATCCACGGTCATCCCTTCATTCATTTTCAACATCATAAACTCGTTCCGAATCCTATCCAACTCAAACGGGCTACAATACCTAGCCTCCACTTGTACCCTAAACTGTTTCCACGTGATTGCACCTAACATTTCTTCGCTAAAATTAGCCGTCAACCCGTCCCACCAATCCATGGCGGGTCCCCCCAACATCCGAGACGCATACCGGACCTTCAAGTGGTCTTCGCAACTACAAGCACCAAGAGCTCGCTCGGTGGCCCTAAGCCAATCCAAAGTCTCGGCCGGATCGGTACTTCCTCGATACTCGGTCGGTTTGCAATTTAGGAAATCTTTGTAAGAGCACGGTTTCTTCTCAATCGGGAATGGTTGGTAGTAGGATTGTTGGTGTTGGGCATTTGTAAATGGCGTGATAAGCGTCAGGTTAGGTTGCGGTATGCTTGCGTTTGGTGAGGATGAGTCATTTCGGGGAAGGGTTGGTATTTCGGTGGTTTGAGTGAAATGTGGTGGTTGGGTAATTCGGTCAACGGGTGGTGGTTCGGTTCGTTGACCCCGACGGATGTTTCTCACAGTTTCCTCGAGTTCCTCGTTTCTAGCTTCCAATACTCGAATATACTCTTCACTTGTCATTTCATTACCTCCGGAGCCCGATGCTCCAAGGTTCCCGGGGTTCGCGTTCGGTTGGGCGTTCTCTAACACATTGTCATTAGTAGCCATTCCTGCTACAAACACAACATCTCATGAAATCTTAGTTTAAATCGTTAGTACCTACATACTAACCATAAACTAACTTCATTCACATTTGCTCTAATCCCACTCGTCCGGAATGCTTGACCAAACTCGAGCCACGATTTGGGAATGGAACACCAACCCCATGTATCCATCGCCAAACCGAAGCTCTGATACCAAGTTGTAACACCACAAAATTTAGAAAGCGTTTTTTTTTTTTTAAAGGTGTGCGGAAGCATATAGATAATATATAGTTTAGGTTTAGGTTTACAAACCAAACGTCCAAAAATAAACTCCAAATAATAATAATATTTAAACGGTGTTAATAAACGGCATGGCTCATTTTACAAAACATATCAAACTGAACTTGTTCAATCATCCCGTCTAAAGCACCGATCACCTGAAAAGATTCAACGAGGGAGGGATTAGCACAAAGCTAAGTGAATGAATATAATCTACAAATTCTGTAAAGCACAGCAAGCTAGCATAGACATCTCTACGATCTAAAAGCCACATAACCACATAACACTGTTTGTTCGAGAAGATCGGGGTCCTGCCGGAGCCTTAAACCATGGTCGGCCAAAACATCTGCGGATGCGGGTGGTCTGCGCCGCGAAGACAAAAGACCGGAAGACCTTTTGTCAAAAAAAAAAACAAACAACACCTTAATCTCTAATGCTTCTCTTAGCCATGATGGGTTCTCAAAATCGTCATTGTTGTCATATCACATGTTTCTCTATTACAAGAAACTGACGAGTTGATGCTAATCATATCTCTTCTTTCGTTCTGTTTCCCGTCTCTGTATATTTTCTTCTTTATCTGTCTATAGAATGTATGAAAAATTGAGGAAAAGTTAAATAAAGACGAATTGGTGCCAATAAGAGATGAGTTCTAAATCAACACACGGGTTATTACCAACTAAGTAAATAGTTTTAATTTTATTATTTAACTGTAATTATCTTTTATTAATCTATGCACATCTCAATCCTTTAATCTTCCACAAATTTTCAAATAATTTAATTTTATTATTTTACTATTTAACACCTCAATTAAACTTGAGTAAATTATTTATTTTTGTTTGATTTGTAAGTTTTTCTATAACTAGATTTATATTTAAATATCTTACGTTTATTTGTATGATTCATCTATAGCTATTTGAAAAAAGAAGTTTATTCAAACTGATAACACTATTTTGTATAATAAAACGAAAACCAATAATTATCCATTGGTTTATACAACTAACTAGCTACAAAACCCGCCCGATGGGCGGGTATGCTGTAAATTTTAGTATGTAGAAAAATGTCCAAAAACTTTATATACTTCTAAATGACATAATAATCAATAGATGTGATGATGATTTTGTACAAAAAAAGGTAAATGAAGAAATGTTACATATAAATGTTACATATAGTTATTTGTTTCCTTCGCTGATTGATCTTTTAAATATTTATTTGTTTCCTTGTATGTAGGATCTTTTAAATAGTTATTTGTATGTAAGATTTTTTAAATAGTTATTTGTTTCCTTGTATGTAGGAAGCCGTATATGGAGCATATGAATGTAGACCGTAAGCCATACCAGATTCGTTTGCCGTATATGGAGCTTATGAATATGAATGTAGACCGTAAGCCGTACCAGATTCGTTTGAATTAGTGCAAATGACGTGGACCAATCAGGGAATTCCAAGTGGCATTATGGACGAATAGGAATGCTTGGAATTGCCATGGTGTCAAACCCTCTTCAAATTTAGGCATCATATATAGGGTAGGATATTTTACTAAATAATAATAAATTTTTAATATTAAGAGGGAAAAGAGAGAAAAAAAAAAAAACAATGTGGGGGATACATGGGAAAGAAGGGGGAATAGGAAACATAAAAAATCAAGATGGACCCATGAAAATCCTATAATATTTTGTATATTTCTAATCTTTATATGACACCAGCATTCATACCTACTATTTTTCCCTTAAATAATATGAGAGACATTATGCCATAATAGTAATCATCATGATAACCACAATTATTTTTATACAAAGTGAAACCATCACAATATAAATTAGGGATATGATGTACACCGTTAAAATTAAATCACAAATTAATACCATATAATAAATTATGACTCAGTTTTTGATAATTCAGTAATTCATGATTCATTGATCATAAAATCAAGGGTTCCAATAATTGTCTTTTTAATGTAAAATATTTTAAGTCTCAATTTTTTCTATGTGAAATTCAGCTCTAAACCTTTACAACAAATCAGTTTTTTTCATTGTACAGATTAATTACCTTCATAATTAATTTTTTACCTTCACACCGAAGTTTTCACTACTAAATTTTGTTTTTAGATAGAAATAGAGTAGTAAAAAATATCTAAAACAAAATTTTAAGGTTTTGTATTTCACTGATTGCATATAAATGAATATAGAACTGTACATTTATGTCCACTAAAAAGGTACCCACAATATGATGACGGGTAATTTGTAAAATGGTGGTTGTGGGTGGTAGTGGTAGTTAGAGGTATTAACAAGTCGAATAGTTAACGGGTTACTCGAGTTCGAGCTCGTTTAACTCGAGTTCGAGTTTGATAATATACGAGCTAGCTCGAATTAATGCTCGATTAGTTCACGAGTTGATATTAAAATATAATAATAATACTTGGCTCGACTCGCTCGAAAGCTCGTTTAAGTATTTAAAATCGAATGAGCTAATCGAGCTTAGTGAGTCGAACGAGCCGAGCGGACCTAGTTTATATAAGGTTTTTGTGTATAGAAACTTGAAATATATGTTGGGCATAGGATTTGAACATATTCGGGTCGAGTTTAAGTTCATAAACGAGCTTTTTGAGTTTGTAAATATTCGAGCTCGTGCAAGAGCACAATATTTAAAAACATATTTGAGTTTGAGTTTGAGTTTGAGCTCGAGCCGAGTAATTATTAAACGAGTCGAGCCCAAATTTCCTGATATTCGACTTGGCTTGGATCGTTAGTGATAGTGGTGGTGGTGGTGAATGGTGGATGTTGAGTGGTGGCGGATGGTAGGTGATGGTGGTGGTAATAATGGTGTGTGGTGGTGATGGTAGGTGGTGGTGGTGGTAGTGATAGTGCTGATGGTTTCATATTCGAAAAATATTTAAATAATTAATTTTTATAGAGTATTCAAATTTCAGATACTTTATTTAGTAAGTAAAAATTCATTGTCCGAAAACCGGATATCTGAAATTTGAATATCTAAAAATAAAATACCCGGTTTTGAACATCCTAATAACTATATCTATTTTAGTTTTTCGATGCAATAATGAACATATTTAATTATCCCAACACAATAAAGAATAATAAGACACCAAATTGGCATTAAAAATGGAACATACTTTATTTATTGAATTAACCAATTAATATTTGATTGTTTCTATATTCTTTTAATTAACTTTTATAACTGGCATTGAAGATGGAACATACTTCAAATTATACATTTAGTGGTTGAAATGTTATTGTATAATATTTTATGTTGATGTTATGATCATTAGGCCCACAATTAAACTATATTGAGACATCACTCTCATCATTATCAACACTAATAATTAATTTGTGACATGTTTTTTACAAAGCACTCATCAATCATCGATATACTTTTAAGACCATGGTTCATGGCGTCAACATCTTGTATATATGCTCAATTGTCACTTACTTAAAAGATGCCTCGAATGAGTCTCATCATCGTGGTGTGGTGATGAGGTGGAGCTTATGGTGAGAAAAGAAAACACCCTCCCCCTAGTGGTCTGTGCAGTGTTGTGTGGTGTGGCTATGACAACGTGAGGCCATGAGCGTGGTGGTGTGTATTGAAAGAATTGATTGGTTGAAAAGTTTATTTTTTTATATTTAAAAATAAATGGAAAGAAATAGTGTGGTTGGTGTGGTAAGTATTCCTTAGACTGTGCGGAATGGGTCGAAGATCGGGGTCGTGGGGCTGAGGTGGCCGTTCGGCCACGGCGTGGTGTACCGGGGAACACCGCCCCTACACGGCGTGGGGTGCGGTGGTGATGATCCGTGGGCACGAGCACGAGAGAGAACGGCTGTGGAGATGCTCTTTTTTCGACCGTTACACCCAAACGGTCATATGACCGTTAGAATTTAAAAAAAAAAAACTTTATTTTTTATTTTTTATTTCCCCTATATATACACACACTAATACATATTTTTTACTCACATCTTTACCATCTTTCTCTCTACAACCATTCACACCTTTACCATCTTTTCTCACATATTTTACTACCAAATGGATTCCAACCAAGGCACACCTGATTCCAACCAAAACACGCAAGACAATCTTGGATTTGCACAGTTCGAGCCATATGTTAATTTGCTCAGCTCAGGCACTGCCATTCCACCAAATCCCCAATACCAACAACCTCAATACCAACAATTCCAAAACCCCCATTTCCAAAACCCACAATACCAAAACACCCAATTCCAAAACCCCAAATTCCAAAACACACAATTCCAACCAAATCAGTTTCAACAAAGTCAATTCCAAAGTGCTATATTCCAAAGTACACAATTCCAACAAACAGAGGCTGGCGGTAGTCGAGCAAAAAAGAAGTCGAAAGGAAAGGGGAAAGCCAAAGAAAAAGAAGTTATTGATTCTGACGGTCTATTGACTTGGACCACTGAAGAAGAAGTGGCTTTGTGTAAAGCTTGGTGTGCCGCGTCAAAAGACCCAAAGGATGGGAATAGCAAGAAAAGCAAAGGGCTATGGGACGCTGTGTCCAAAACATTCCACGAGCTTATGGGACATCCAACGTACCGAAACCATGACAAACTTACTGGGAAATGACGTCAACTAGTCACCAATTTAACCAAGTTTAACGGTATCTATAACAAGCTTATGTCTGAAAAACGTAGCGGGATGAGTGATTTTGATGTTATGGCAGCGGCAAGGCTAGAATACAAGGGTAATGGGCGTAATGGTTTTGAGCAAGAAAAACAGTGGTTGGTTGTCAAAGACGATCCAAAATGCTTAGCGATGCCGACTTCACAAGAGCACCAACAACAACAATCAAAGCGGTCTCGTAGTTCCCATTCGGTTGATGTTTCTGATGGTCATACGAATACTTCGCGTATCGAACTTAATGCTGGGGACGACGACATCCCCGATGACGTATTCGATGAAGTCGAAGAAACCCCCACTCCAAGCCGCCCGGTAGGAAGAGATAAGACCAAACGAGCACTACGACATGCGGCGCAGCAGGCATCGTCCAACAATACGATGGACGAAGTCGCAAAGTTGTTGGCCGATCATGGTGTGTCGTCAAAAGAGAAGGTTGCGTTGAGGAGGGAAAAACTGAAGACCGACAAGACCGCTAAAGAGGGAAAAATTATGCTCAATACCATCTCCATTTTGAAGCATAAAGAGGACGATTTGGACGGGGAGGATCTCGAGATCTTGCGGGAAATGAAAGCGAAGGCGAGGGCCGCTTTTCGCAAGTTAAGCTAGTTTTTTTTTTTTTTTTCAAGTATTGTATTTTTTTTTTAGTTTCTAGGATTTTAATTTTTAATTTCTAGTATTGTAATGTTTTAATTTTTAATTTTAATGAAATTTTAATTTTATGTTTAAAAAATAAAGGGAAAAGAAATGATGAGTTGGAAAAAAAATTGTGTGGGGTGGAGTAGAGGTGCACAAAGCCCGAGCCTAAAAAAGACCGGGCTTTTTTGGAGTAAAAAAGCCCGGGCCTAAAAAAGCCCGGGCCGGGCTTAGCCCGGGCTTTAAGAAAAAAAAACTAGGCATGTTTAGGCCTGAATGGGCTTAGCAGGCTTAGCCCGGGCTTTTTCGTGCTTTTTTTTCTTTCTATTATATCTTTTATATAATAATATGATTATAAAAATATATAAATAATCAAAATATTCTTTATAACTAATTAAATAAATCAACAAACTATTACTTTCGGGCATTTTCCTACCCTATCATCTATATGGCTATATCATTAAGGTAGAAAAGACAAGTGAAACTCTAGATTTTTCGGTCATTTAGAAATAGCCCAGGCTTTATAATGCTAAAAAGCCCGGGCTTTTGGGCTTTTTCAGGCTTTCGGGCTTTCAGGTTTTTTTTCGGGCTTCGGGCTTAGCCCGGTCCGGCCCGGACCCGGGCTTTAATGGGCTTTCGTGACTAAAGTCAGGCCCGTTTAGGATTTCGGGCTAAAAAGGGCTTCAGGCCGGGCTTTTTCGGGCTTTTTCAGGCTTCTTTTAGGCCCGGGCTCGGGCTAAAGCCCATATGTGCACCTCTAGGGTGGAGTGGTGGGTATTTCCTGGATAAAGTGAAGTGGTGTGGTGTGGTGTGGTGTGGTTGCTGAGATGGCAGATGATGTGACAGAAAAAATGGGATGGTGGTGGTGCCCATACCCCATAGTCTTAGATAAATAGTGTGGTGTGGTTCCAATGGTGTGGTGTGGTTCATGATTAGATAAAGGGTGTGGTGGGTTAGACCCATACCCCATAGTTTATGTATGTCAAATTTTCTGCTTTAAAGGTTCACATGCTCGAAGACCTAAGAGCGCTCTTTATTACAAATGAATACGAACCTTCTTATTAGAGAATCGGCACGATAAGCGTTAACCGATTGGCTTCAAATTGGTTGATTTAAAATATTGGCCATGATACGACAATGAAAGAAAGAAAGTTTAGTTCAACTAAAATATACTGCACGATAATTGAGTTAAACAAGGTTTTTGTTGGGGGGTTAAATTAATAAAAACACATCCTATCTTTTAATCATTTGTAAATCATTTTACTAGGAAATAATTCTCTGACGCCAATTAATTTAGTTAAATTAGTAAGTAAATCATTAACTAGGATACTATATGGCATATGAATTTCTCTATTTGTTCTATCTTTGAGTTCTTTTATTTTATATACTTTGTACACAATATTTACAAAGATAAATGATTTTATATATGATAAATAAAAGCTACAAGTTATCATTTATTTCAAAAAATGGTTTTCAATTGTTCTTCTATTATATATTTATATTTATATTCTTCATCAAGTTCTTGACCTCATCATTTTTGGTCGTCAAGTATTGTTTTTCGTTTCTCCCATCTAGCTCATGTAGATTCACCTGCTCTTGATGGTGATTCAGGTGTATTTCAAGAACAAGCAACCGGAATGAGACGAGCTAAGTTAGATCTAATAATTATACTTTTGATCTCTTTTACACTAAATCAAACAAATAGTCGATATGCATATAGAAGGATATTTTGCACATTTCATGACTTAATGAACATTTTAAACGAACATAAATGATCTTCTGTCTGCATAGTACTATCAAAAAAAAGGAATTTGCCCATGTGATGAAAAAACCAAAGGACAAAAGTTTGTAAATTTGTATTAATTACAATAACCATTTATGTAATTATTTTACTCGACTAATAAACATTAGCTCTAACTTGATGGGTCATAAGACGGATGTCAACACTGGTATCGATAGCCAACAAACAACCTTCAATTTACCGAAACTGTTGCCGTGCTCCTTTCACTAGTTGGCATCTGTTTTTGTTTTCGCTTTGGGGAAGCAACGAACAACGGGTTGGATAAGATTAGTGAGGTATTTAAATAAAAAGTTGGTATGTTTTATGCTTATATTTATAATATATGTGGAACTCAAATATTAAAACAAATGAGTATTGTTGACATCGTCAGCTGATGTAAAATTAATTTAATAAAAACTGAAGTATTATAACATGTTATAGAAGCTATTTAAGTAAAATTTGTCATTTTTTTAATGATAATTTAGTAAGTTCGTAATTCGAGTCAGACAGTTACATTCAAACGGATAATATTCATTCCTGGAACTTATACTCTTTATTATTTAGATTAAACCTTACCTTTTTTATCTCCTAAAAAATACTCTTATCAAATCTTAAACGCAAGATCTTTTAAAAATATAACACCCAACTAAATTTTGTCACTATATCATGAAAATACATTAGGAAAGAGATTCAAGAGAGATTAATCTCTCTCTCTCTCTCCCACTTACCCACTGAAACCAACTTAACAAAAGTACTGTTTAGGTGCTTTATAATTATTAGTCTGAAAATCAACCTCCATGATAGTAGCAGTAGCTATCAGCAGCAGCAACTACAAAGCAATTGATTACCTTATTCTTACCTCTGCAACCCTTGATCACTTTATATACCAATTAATCTTCAGAAAAAGGCTTGATAACTTCTCTTTTAAACTTAAATCCAGTTTCATCATCAGTTTCAGTAACTCTGCCTTTATATTTAATTTAGCTTTTAGATTTCTTTCCTCTCATCATCAACTTCATCATCTCAGCAGAAGAAGAAATAACTAGATCTTTTCTTCTTTCATGGGTAAGATTAACACCTGCTTTTTCTGCTTCCAACTAGCAACTTCTTTTCATTTCAGGGAATGAAAAAGGTTCTAGAGAGAGAAAGAAAAGCATGTAATGGTTTCTTGCTTTTTCTTGATCAACTATTTTCTATTTCTCCGGTGTTGTTTTCTACTTTTCTTAAAACTGTTGTGACTTTGAACTAATGCAAAAAAGAAACACCTTTCATGGTTACCCTCTTTTTTATAATCTGCACACTCAAAATTTTATACTTAAATTAACTTTCTTTATTTGGGGTTTTCAAATTAAGCAGAAAAATGTAAGCTTTTTTAATGGGGTTTTCTTATTTAAGGTTCTTGTTTTATTTGAAGGTAAAATGCAAACGTCCATGGAGTTTCTTCTGATTTTAACTTGAATTTTTGTTTTTTTGCTTCCCGTGCAGGAACAGGAGAAACAAGCAATTAATTGAACTCCAACTACTTTTAGCTATGTTTTCTTGATTTCGAATTCACAAATCTTGGTCGATTGTTCCAAATCTTCTGTGGGTTTAAGTGATTTGAAAGACTCAAGTTAAAAGAAAAATGGATTCATATGAAGCAACAAGAGTTGTGTTCACAAGGATCCAAAATTTGGATCCTGAATATGCTTCCAAAATCATGGGTCTTCTGTTAATTCAAGATCACGGTGAGAAAGAAATGATTCGGTTGGCTTTTGGCCCGGAATCACTAGTTCACTCCGTGATTCACAAAGCTCGTAAAGAACTCGGCTTTTCCTCCGGCAACGCGCCGTCGACACCTTCTACTCCGCCGTCTCCGTCGCCGTTCAGTTCACACTCTCTTTCTCGCCAAAACTCCGGCAATTCTTCACGCCTTGTTAATGGCGGAATTAATCTCCCTTCACCACTAAGCATCCCGAGTTTGTCGTCTTCCTGGACGAACTCCAACTCCAATTTCTCCCCGACGGAAGACCGCCATCTGAATTCTTCAGCCCAGCCGTTCTACGGCGGAGCTAGCGAGCCTGATCTGATCGATGAATTTCAAATCCAAGACCAACTTTCTTTTCTCAATGACGGTGACATGTTTTCTCCGTGGGGTGATGGTGGTCCACACCGCCGGAGCTCCTCCGCCAATGATATTTCCTTAGCGGAAGACCCTAACGGACGGAAACCTTGCTTGTATTCCGCTAGAGGGTACTCTGAAATGGCTGTTGGCTCGTTGACTAAACTCGATATGATGGAACACTGCCAAGAACTTCTCCGATCTAAATCAGCTCACCAACAACGCTTACTCATGGCTGGCGCCGGCCCTTCATCTCCTACTTTCCCCTTTCCGAACAGCCCAAGGATGGCAGCAGCATTGATGATGGGGGATGAGATGAACAAATTCAGCCGTTCTAGAAACGATTTCTCGACCGGTATGCTAAACCCCGGTTCAAGACAAATCTACCTAACTTTTCCGGCCGACAGCACCTTCAGAGAAGAAGACGTTTCCAATTACTTCAGTATGTACGGCCCGGTTCAAGATGTTCGGATCCCATACCAGCAAAAACGAATGTTCGGCTTTGTAACTTTTGTTTACGCGGAAACCGTTAAACTCATTCTCGCAAAAGGCAATCCACATTTCGTGTGCGATGCACGTGTGCTCGTCAAACCCTACAAAGAAAAGGGTAAAATCCCGGAAAAATTTAGAAAGCCGCAGCAAACTGATAGCCCTACTGGGTTCGATTCACGCGATCCTTTCGATATGCAACTCGGTAAATATTTGATTCATTTTTGTGGACTTATTAATCGTTCTAATTATGTTGTTCGAATTAGGGGCGAGAATGTTGTACAACAGTCAGGATTTACTATGGAGGAAAAAGTTGGAAGAACAGGCGGATCTGCAACACGCCATCGAGCTTCAGAACCGTCGGATCATGGATTTGCAACTTCTAGATGTCAAAAGAAGCCACCGTGCACTTTCCACCGGTGCCGCCATTCCGTCGCCCACTCTCTACTCACCGAGTTATCTCAACCACTCGGTTTTTGCTTCTGACACCCGTAGCAGTTCCAGTCCCGATTCCGGTATCCAACTTGTTTCTTTTTTACTTCTCTTAAAAAGTAAAACTAATTAAAATTTATCAATTCGTTTTTGTTTTGTTGTAGAGGATGGTTTAATTTCGAAAATGGCGACTATCAATGTCGATGAGCCTTTAGAGGCAAATTTAAGTTCAAATTTAAAATTAAATTTAAATCTGGAGAAAGAAATAGAGAAAGATAAGGAATCATTGGAGTTTAAAGATGAAAATAGCAATGGAAAATCAAGCCCTCATCATGAAGATGATATTGATTTGCCAGAAAGGTAAATATAAACTTATATCTGATCATACCATTTTAAGAAACAATATGATTTTAGTAAAAACCTTTCTGAATTCGAGTATTATTTCAGCATGGAGCACAGTCTACCTGATAACCTTTTCGCTTCACCGAAAGCATCAGGAGAATACCGAACTATCTTCTCAAATGACGAAAATACCATTGTGTCTTCGGCCCCGTTTTCAACCAACAATAGTAACTTGATCACCTCGCCATTGGATTCGGCTTCACTTAAATCATGCTACTTTCAGTTTCCTAGGTACATTTATTTCAGCTCGGTTTTCAGCTAAATTAAATTATACCATAAGTTTCATTATGTTGGTTAGTTAACCACATTCGGTTATGTGGTGCAGGTTTTCTTCAGATCATGGTGCAATCGGAATGTAGTCTTTAATTTGTGTTTTTAGCTTCCTTAGATTAGGTAAGATCACCGGGATGATTTCCCTTTTTTTTTACATTTTGATCCGTTTTTGTGTTTATTCATATGTTTATATTGTCTTTTTACAGGAAGAAGATGAATATATGTAACAAGAAAGGATAATACGCAGATGATATAATTAGTAAAATTGTCATCGCCACCAATAACCACCGCCACAACCAGTGTCAGCCACCACCACCAATACTACTTACTAAAATACAAAACTATATAATATAGGTAAAAAAAATGCATCAAAGGGTATTTAGATCCATCTTCCCTTCACCTTCTTGTTGTAACCCTTCATTATTCTAGTTAAATTAAACTGAAGTATTAAAGTTAAAGATACCATTGGAAAAAGCTTGTCATAGATCAAGGAAAAAGGTCAAGGAAGAAAAAGTCAAAATGTATGTTAGTAGTGACTTCAGGGGATAGAAAATTACAGTCCTACCCCTGGTTGTAGTGTGTGTTAGAAAAGAGAGGGCATTTGATGTGTATAGTACAGTTGCTGAAAAGAGAGTTAGAAATATAGGGGCAAATTTGTAAAAGCATGCAGTGTTGGGTTTGGGGAGGGAGTGATGTGTTTTATTGTTAAAAAAAGGCAGAAAAGAAATGGCTGGATTTATACCATAACTAGTTAATGTTGTTATTTAATTATACTTCGTATATAAAATATTTCAATATATATAGTATATATGTATGTATGTGTATATATACAACATTATCATGATCATCGTGATCAGGCAATGAATAGAGAAATGACATTGACGAAATAACAAACAGAACAAAGGGATTATTTTATGTTATTTTGTTTTTTCATAATATTAAAATGTTGTTTTGTAGAATCTTTATTTGCTTGTACTGTGGCTCTAGTTTGTCTACTTTTCCAAGTGGAATGGTCAAATATAGGAGCACAATATGTCATTCTATCTCATTATCATAATAAATTTTTGGGTAAATGTCAGAAATTGTCCATGTGGTCTTGGATTTCTGGTTTTTTATCCCTAAACTTTTTTTTTTCAAATTTTTGTCCTTGTATTCTTTAAAATTCTGGTTTATTGTCCTTCCGTCCAAATTTAGCTGTTAACTAACAGAAGATGCCAAAAAACCGAGGGTATTTTCGTCCTTTTTCATTTTCTTTTTTATTTTCATTTTTTCTATCTCCCTCCCTCATCTTCCTCAATCTCCTCCACACAAATTCTTGTAGATCTGGTACGTATGTCGAAGATGTACGGTGTTTGAAGCCATGGAATGAGAAAATGAGTACCTTCACCAACAGTATCGTCAATGACTCCCCGGAAACGATCGAAGAGAACGGCGCTGGCCGCCGTCAACGGATCTGTTGGCGACATATCTGTTTGTTTTGATTTTGGGTCTGTTTGTTTTGTGTGCGATTCGGAAGAAGAATATTGTCGATCTCTTTACCCATCGGAAATCGTAGACAAAAATCAAGATTAGTTGGGTTGTCTTCTCCGACGTTTACTCCTTCAGAAATCGCCGGCAGAATTCAAGATCTCTTTACCCATCGACGTTTATCCCCTCCGAAATCGCCGGCATAAGAGCTCCGATCGGCACTTCATCGCCTTCGAAGGAGTGCTCGCCGGATTCGAAGTCTTCTAGGGCTCACCGCTGGTCGAGAAGCTTAAGCAGATTCTCAAATCAATTGATGTAAATGGTGGATTGGCCCGATTAAAGCCTAATCCATTAGTTTCGTTGTACATTTTTAGACTTAAAGATTTAAGTATCTGGAGTTCATCTTGTTTGCATCGAATCAATTTTGGAAATCAAGCGAAATAAATTAGGGAAGGATCTGAAAATCCGTTAAGGTTTATCAATTGGGGATAGAGGAAGAAGATGAAAAAATGAGGAAATGAGTTTCTAGGGTTCTTCGTCGTGATGAAAGAGAAGAATCAAGATGAACATGAAGGAGGGGTAATTTGGGAAAATTAACAAAAGTATCGTCAGTTAACAGCCAAATTTGGACGGAAGGACAATAAACCAGAATTTTAAAGAGTACAGGGACAAAAATTTTGAAAAAAAATTTAGGGACAAAAATCCAGAAAACCCAAGACCACAGGGACAATTTCTAACATTTACCCTAAATTTTTATCATTTTTATTTTTCATGGTGTCTACTTCTATCTTTTTTCACAAGACATGTTGTTACTACTAAAACTGTATAATCTGTTAATTTTTTTTTTTTTGGAAACGGCTATTGAATTAAAAAAAATCTAGCACGAAGCTAGAAAAAAAAAACAATTCAAATAGTTAATTACAAGGTAATATAAGCCACTCGGCCCAACTAACTCTATACTTCACTTTCCGATTATAAATCCACATATAAGCAACCTCTTTAACAGCATCAATCATCAAATTTCTCCGAGCTGCACGATCATTGAAAGTTCCGGTCCGGTTCTCAAAATTAAGGAACCTGGAACCGGTGGATACCCTGGAACCGACGGTTTTCCGGTATATTTTTAATAAATATAATAATATATAAGATAATATACATTAAAATTAAGAGGTTTACCTAAATGTAAAATACCTCACAAACTTAATAGTCTAAATATAATGAGTCTTATCTTTATTATCACTGATTGAGCCATATTTAAACTCGTTGAATATGGAAGTCAATTACCAGAAAGTTATTTTTGTTCACTTATTTCTATTTTGAACTCGTTCAACCATATTTAAAATCGTTAAACGGTATCTATAATCGTTTAACGATATATGTAATTAAGAGTTTGTGTGATTTATTGTCTTGTTTATTTAGTTTGTAATATTTAAATTTTTATGAATTTAGAGGTAGGGTAACCGGAACCGGTTCTTGAACCGGCGCTTCCGGTTCCGAAAATTTAAGAACCTGTCTTCCAGGTTCCGGTTTCGGTTCCGATATTTCAGGAACCTGCGGTTCCGGTTCTGGTTCCGGTCGGAACCGACGGGTACCGTGTTGTGCTCACCCCTAGTGGTAAGAGGTAGTAGTAGTATGTAAACAACATCTGTTTTTCGCTGCTTGAATATCATCTTTATATTAAACTAGCAGATGTTTACCTGCGCGTTGCCGCGAGAGATTTTTATATAATACTCAAAATAATGTATATTGATATTCGTACAATCATAAATTCGTATTGTTAATAATATTAATACTATAAACAATTTGAGTTGTAAAAATAAATTGGTAAATGTTATATTACTAATATCCGTACTCATTATAATATTTGGACAAAATCTAATATGTTAAAATAAAGGGGTTAAAATGTAAGTATTTAAAATCTAAATGTTAAAGTCTGACATTAAAAAAAATATTGGAATATAATGGCTCAAATTAAAAAGAAAAGAAAATTTGACCTGTCTAGCATAAATATTAACTGTTTTTTATAAAAACAAAAAATAAAAATAAAATAAAAAAGATTGAGGTGTTTAGCTGTGTGCCACTATTCACCTTATACTAGTGAGATTATGAGCCATATCAATAAACATAAGTTAACAATTAAAATTTACACACTTAAACGTAACTAGTTAGCTTTTGAAAATTTATAAATGCTCCACATATTTTACATGTTATATGTATTTTCCATTAATTACATCTTTTAAATATTTTACCTGATATTTTATAATTGTAGTTTTACATATTACACATGCTTTTCACATATACATACTTATGACACCATCTATTCACATTTTATTTTATTTTTATTAATTATTTTTTTCACCGTATATTTTTGTCGAGATCTTTTTGGAAGCAGTCTCTTTATTGCCGAGTAGAGGTATGAATGTCTACCCGAGTACGTGACAGCAACAACGGGTGGCGGCCTAAGGCTGTGGGGTATGGGTACCACACCCACACCCAATTTTTCTGCCACATCATCTGCCACCTCTGCAACCACACCACCCTCACACCACATCATCACTAGGAAATACTCACCACACCATACCACACCACACTACACCAATTTTTTAATATATATTACTCCTCCCAAGAGCTCTTTTTCCATCAAAAATCACACCCCCACAACATTATTCCCCGTTGCCCGTGGCCTCTTCCCACCACGCCAACCCCCATGCCGTTGGGGGGAAATGTTGTTCCTACACAGCACCACGTCGTTGCCCTTGCCACCTCACCCCACACCACTTTTTGTGGCCCATACCGATAAGCCTAAATGGTGGTGGTATTCCGCAGAGGCAACAATGGAATTGGAAACATATATTATGTCGATCTATACATTGCCGAGTAGCAAATGGCGATCTATACATTGAACCACATTGGAATTGGAAACATATATTATGTCTAATATGCTAATGATTTTGGATTCCTTATTTAGTTATTTGAAGGGATTTCTGTTCAATAATTTTGCCAAACAAACACCTAATGGAATATTGGATTTTGAAATTTATTTTTTTCTTTCAGTTGCATCTAAATGATATTACATCAGGTTGTTTTGTAATTACAAGTTCAAAGTGTATGAAGGCCAGCGATATTAGTATAAGGTGTGATTATAACCTATAAATTATAAGTTTAAATCTCAGTATGGATAAATTAGAGTAAATTAGGTGTCATTTAAAAAGTAAAAAAGTTCAAAATATGTATAATATTCATATTTTTCAATGACAAAAACAGTTGACAATAAAACAAAAATATTTAGCAACAATAACTGAATATATATGTTTTAAAACATGCTTCTGAATAATTATATTGTCTAAATTTTCTTCGCTGATTGTTCATTTTAGACTCTTTTGTTTTTTATATGATACAGTTGTGTTTGTTTGTACATGTTTTAAAGGAACACCATTTAGAATTCATATTTTAACATAAGATCACATAAATCATACTCCCTACGTCCCAAATTAATTGTTCACTAGACAAAAGACACACTATTTTAAGAAAGTGTAATTATTACATTGTCCACAAATAAAATATCATATTTACCCACTTATAAATCATATGATTGGTTGTAATTAGAAATTGACACTTATTTTTAAACAAACTAAAATAGTAAGCTGGACAATAAAAATAGGACGGAAAGATTACTAAACAAGACTCTTATATCTATACCATTTTGTTTAAAATAGGACTCAAATTCATGATCAAATGCTCATGCTCAACCGTATCCCCGCAACCAACATCCCCACAATGTTGTTAACGATAACAAATCCTATGCCGCCGCTGTTAGGGGGCAATCTGCTCCTGGTTCAGTTAACACTCGCCCTCCGCTACAACTTATACCATCTCGCACTCTTGATAATCACCTGAAGAGTTTTAATCTTATTGGCGAAATCTCTGACATGAACAAACTTAGAAATCTCCCTATGTTGCTTGATGATGATGGAATTTCTGAGGTCAAAATATACTATTATGGTGGCCTGCATGTCATGCTTCACTTCAGTCGCTCTTCATGTGCAAAAGGATTTCTTGACAATGAGACTTGTTGGAAAAAATGGTTCAAATGGCTGAGATTTGGTGAGCATGCAATGGATATCCCATATCAGCGTCTTGCATGGCTTCGAATCACTGGTCTTCCACTCAGATTCAGAGACTGTGATAACATCACAAAAATCACAACCAGATTCGGAGAGTTAGTTGAAATTGTTGATGTTATGTGGGAGAGTTCTAACTTATCCAATATTAAAATCGCAGTATTATCATCATCTAAACTCAGAATCAATGAAGAACTTCCAATATCTTTTGCTGGCAATATTTTTCACATTGGTGTTCCTGAGGTTTTTTTCGATTGGCATCCTTTCTCCTCTTGTTCATTTTCCTTGAAACCATATAGACCAGGTGATTTAGATGACGAGAATGATGAGAACTTTGAGAATGATGAATTTACATCCAACAATGACAATGATAATGATTCCGCTGATAACGATGGTGTCTCTGCTACATGGGAAAAAAACTCGGTTAATAACACACCTGAAGATGGCGAATTTATCCCAGATGCTCCGGCGGAGATGGCCGTCGATGATAACCCTCCGGTGGGTTTTGCCGCCGTGGATAATGATGATACGAACTCCAATAACATAATCAATGGCATTAATGGCAGAGTGAATATCAGTTCTAACTTCACGATAGTCGAGGAGTCACAATCTCCTCCCCATGCTGATGGCTCGTATGTTGAGGCTAGGTCCAGTGACATTCCCCACGTGGAGATTCCTCGTGATGCTGACGTCCCACCTTTATTCAATCAACCGCTGGAGGCTAATTTCGTTGCTGAGCCTTTACTAAATTTTGGGCCTTTTCCATCTAGTGCTCCGGTTGGGCTTGTGCCTGTGGACTTCTGCTCTAATCCATTTTCTACTGGTTTTGTCCATTCAGTTGGGCCTAACGCTTCTGTCTCAAAAAAGAGAAGGCGTTTTTCTCCAATTAGATTACGTCTTACAGAAACGTCGGCTGTGCATATCATCGCACCTGTGAATCCTAACCCTACCATCGATCTAAACCGCAATCCATCCACAATATCTCAATCCGTTACTCCATCCTCCTCTGGCATTTCTTCCTCCCAATCTCCTGTTCCGGAAATAGTCAAAGCTGCCGCAATTGGGGCAGAAGTCGGATTTCAGGTCAACGAAAATGACCCAGTTCTACGTGAAATTTTCTCAGGCGACGGTGTATCAAATGTTCCTCAATGAATATTCTTTCTTTAAATACAAGGGGGGTAAGTGAATCTCACAAAGTGGATTGGGTTAGAGATTTGAAAATCAAACATAAAATCGATTTTATTGGCCTTCAGGAAACACATATGTCGGATCACAATAAAATCGACATAAAAGGCTGTTGGGGCGGGAGTAATTTCAATTTTGAGGCTATTAATTATACTGGCAGGTCGGGTGGTCTCATGTGTATTTGGAATCCGGAAATTTTTACTATGAACTTTTGTAAAAAATCTCGCAACTTTCTTTCCGTTGGTGGGCTCTGGTCTGGAGTTTCTGGGCCTACGTTCTTTGTAAACGTTTACGGTCCTCAATCTATGGCTGATAAGAGGCTACTTTGGGCTGAACTAGTGGCTCTTAAAGCTTCTTATCAGGGCAATTGGTTATTTTTCGGTGATTTTAATTGTGTAAGAAGCCCAAATGAAAGAATTAATTCTGCATTTTGTCACACTTCGGCCTTAGACTTTAACAACTTCATTAATTCGTTGGGCTTGAAGGAATATAGTATGGGCGGAAGATGTTTCACTTACTTGAGCCCGGACTGCGGTAAGCTCAGTAAACTCGATCGGTTCCTAGTTTGTAGCAATTTCCTGGCCGCCCAGCCTACATCTTCTGTGACGGCATTACCCAGAGAACATTCCGATCACTCTCCGGTAATTTTATGTAAGAGTTTGGTCGATTTCGGGCCACTTCCGTTCAGATTTTACAACTATTGGATGCTGAGACCGGGCTTTTCTGATATTATAAAGTCTGCTTGTACTTCTTTTCGCGGTTTCGGTACTCCGGATTCCATTCTGGCTGCTAAACTTAAATATATAAAAAAAGAAATAAAGAATTGGAGATATGTCGAGGCTGCAAAGGAGAATAAAGAATTAAAAGATGTCAAAACCCGTTTGGCAGCCCTTGACTTGGCGGTGGAATCTAGAGCATTGTCGGCTAACGAAATTGACTATATTAAAACAGGAAAGATCAAACTTGCGGAGTTAGAAAGAGTCAACAAATTGGACCTAAAACAAAAGGCACACATCAAATGGGCTGTTGATGGTGATGAAAATACCTCTTTTTTCCATGGAGCTCTCAAAAATAAAAATAGAAATAACCGCATTCATGGTCTTTCTATTAACGGCAGCTGGGTTTCGGATCCCGGAGAGATAAAGAATGAGGCCCATCGCTTCTTTGCTGCGAAATTCTCCGAGAATTGGCCGATCCGGCCTCCCTTTTCTAACAATTTATTTGCTTGTTTATCTTCTTTGCAGGTTGAAACAATCGAGCAGGCCTTCTCCGCATCTGAAATAAAAAACGCAATCCGTGAATGTGGTGGTGACAAGGCCCCCATGCCCGATGGTTTTACATTGAAGTTTATTAAAGCCCATTGTGATGAACTTTTTGACGACATCATGTCTTTCGTGCGGCATTTTGAGAACACGGGTTCAATTGCCAGGGGATGCAACTCATCATTCATTACTTTGATCCCAAAAATCAAAGATCCGGTCAGTTTAGGTGATTTTCGCCCGATATCTCTAATAAATTGTATGTACAAAATTCTGGCGAAAGCATTATCATTTAGATTGAAATCTGTGATAGACGACGTTGTTAGCCCTTCTCAATCCGCTTATGTTTCCGGGCGGAACATATTGGAAGGCCCTTTGGTTATTAATGAACTATTATCTTGGGCAAAAAATACTAAAAAGAAGATGTTTATGTTCAAAGTAGACTTTGAGAAAGCTTTTGATTCAATTAATTGGAATTACTTGGATTCGGTACTTGCCCAAATGAATTTTGGTGTTAAATGGCGATCTTGGATTCAAGGTTGTCTCTCATCTTCATATGCATCTATTCTCATTAATGGCTCCCCTACGAAAGAATTTCAAATCAAGAAAGGCGTCCGACAAGGTGATCCTTTATCTCCATATTTATTTATCATAGCAATGGAAGGATTAAATGTTGCTATGAGAAAAGCTTGTGAGAAAGAATTATTCTCCGGTCTAAAAATTGGTACAAATGGGCCTTCTATCTCACATCTATTCTATGCGGATGATGCTATTTTCATTAGTGACGGGTCCACAAAACACTTGAGAAATCCTGCTAGAATTCTTAGATGCTTTCACGCATCTTCCGGGCTTCAAGTGAACTTTCATAAATCAAAGGTATTTGGTGTTGGTTTCTCCACGGCTCAAATAAACCCTTGTGCTAATATTCTTGGGTGCATACCCGGCACATTTCCATTCATTTATCTTGGCGTCCCGGTCGGTGCAAACATGAATCTAAAAAAGCATTGGGATCCGGTAATCAACCGTTTTAACTCCAAATTGTCCGGTTGGAAGGCAACAAATTTGTCTTTTGGTGGTAGACTTACACTCATAAAATCGGTCCTTAGTAGTCTACCTTTGTATTACTTCTCTCTATTTAAAGCTCCTTGTTGTGTTGTTGAGAGGCTTGAGCAAATTAGAAGGAAGTTTTTATGGGGTAGCAATGAAAGTATAAATAAAATACATTGGGTAGCTTGGTCCACGGTATTGGCTTCAAAACAAAGAGGAGGTCTTGGGGTGAGTTCATTGAAGGCACAAAACATTGCTCTTTTACTAAAATGGTGGTGGAAACTAAGAGATGGAAATAAATGTATTTGGAAGGACGTAATTACGTCTATTCATCATTTAAAAAGGAAACCGGTTCATCAAATGATTAGAAGTAAACCGGTTGGGGTTTGCAACAATATCTCTAAGGTGGAGTCGGATCTAAACAAGCTTGGGTCTAACTTCTTCGATGTTTTCTCATTAAATTTGGGTGATGGAAGCTTGTTTCTATTTTGGAAAGATATGTGGTTAGAATCTGCCCCATTACAACTCAGATTCCCTCGTCTATGTGCAAGAGAAAGGACAAAATCTTGCCTTGTAAAAGATCGGATCACCCCAAATGGTTTTGTTTGGGACTGGGTTAACGGTATAAACAATATGGACGTTTTCGATGAATTGTGTGATCTTTTGCTGTTAATCAGATCTATTAGGCCTCGTAGTGGGATCGGTGACAAGATTTCATGCAAAATTGCATCCGACGGCTGCTTTGCGGTTCAGGATATTCGGCGTTGGATCGACTCAAAGATAACGTCACCTGGGTACGTTCAAATGCCATGGTTAAGTGCTGCCCCGCTTAAAGTAAAATGTTTCATTTGGAGTGTCGGGCTCGGACGCATCCCAGTGGCTAGTTGTTTAAGATCAAAAGGCGTTGATGTTGCCCTATCTGGTTGTTTGTTATGCAATTGTGGTATGGAGGAAACTGTTGATCACTTTGCCATGCAATGTCAATACACGATCGAAGTTTTGAGTTGGATTCTCAAATGGTGTGATATTCCCCTTCCATCGTTATCATCTGCTAAAGACCTCATTGAATTTGGGTCAAGTGGGGGGAATAGTGCAAACAAGACTAAGGTGCTTAATACAATTATACAATGCACACTTTGGCTCATTTGGAAGGCAAGAAACGAGGCGATCTTCAATAAAGTCCATAAACCTATCATGACAACGGTTGGAGATATCATTGCTACTTCATACTTATGGACTAGACATAGGGGCAATATTGTTTGTAATTGGGTGGATTGGAGTATTTCGCCGTTCAAATTTTCGTTGTAATTTTGTTTTCTTTGTATGTTTTTTCCCTCTTAGTATCTTGCTAAGTTGGGCGTTTTATATCATTTGCCGTTTCCAAAAAAAATGCAAATGAAAAAAACATACAAGATATTACGAAGATTTAATAATTTCCTCTCTTCGTCATTATTGCACTGGATTTTACAGTAATAAGCTCTCAATAAGTGCCATACATTTAGTGCATATTATGAAATCAGATTAAATTTATAACTATTGGATCATTAAATAACACTAACACACTAAGTGGTTATCACATTTTTCTTTTTCGCAAAATAAATAAATTTGGTCATTGTACTATTTTTTTATTTTTATTAAAATCATTGTACTTATAAAAGTAGTTATTTAAGTTATTAGCTACCAGATGGATTTTAATTGGTGATAAAATGATGAAATGACTATTATTTATCTATGTGGAAAATATTAAAAAGATGAAATAGGTATATACACTTTGAGGTCACTGTTTAGTGTTTAATGTTCAATTTCGTCACTGAATTTTACGAAAAAAAAGTTTTTTAATGATAGTGGTAAAAATGATATTTCCACGTGGTAGGTTACATGAATACACCTGACTCGCCAAATGCCCAAACATAATCGGGTTCAGGTTCAGGTTTGGGTTTGAGTCGGGTCGAGTAGACCCTTTTGACACCCCTAGACTTAAATATATGTCTTTAAAAAGTTTTGTATCCTATAATTAATAATCATGTAGTTAAGTATATGGCCGTAAAGGGTGATGAAAAAAGGTGAAAAAAGCAAAACAATAATTGTATAATAAAGTATAATAACTTTAATAAACAAAAACAAATACATTTTAAAATTTAGCTCTTTCTAAAATTATTATAACTACCGAGTACATCTATATTATAATAAAACAAGGTTTATATGTCCACATGGCATCTTTTTAGACCCTCCTTTGTACATGTGGCAGCATATTAAGAAGCCTCTAATTACATTTCCAGACCATTAACAAATTAATGTTATTAATCCTGATTTTTATGCAATTATCAACAACATATTTTGAATTTCAAATTTTAAAATATCATTATTTAGTTTCTTAAATTATGGGATTTATTAACAAAAAGTATCTCAACTTCCCGATTAATTGCTGAAATATGCTGTTTCACAATTTTTAACAATTAGTCCGTAATTAATATGATATATTATATTCCTTATTTATCAACAAATATTTCGGAACAATATACTATTCCACAACTGATATTGATTTTATTTAAAGCGTTTAGTTTATAAGTGTAAAACATTGGATAGAAGCAGCTTTCAACATTACCTTCAACCAGGTAAATCTTACGTATTTTCTTATAAAGTGTTTACGTAATTCTGTTTATTTGTTCATGTTACTGTTAATTTCACATTGATATCTTTCCGTTTTTTATTCTTTCCGTTTTTTAGTATATTGTTAATTTCTGTTAATATTTAATCCATTTGTTAATATTTCAGCATATAATATTGCTGCAGTCTGCAGATTATATTACTGCAGGTCACAAATCATACTTAGAAGTTAGAATTGAGGTAACTGTTTATTGTAGCAGTTTGTATTACTGCAGATTGTGTTTACAAAAACACATCTAAAATTGAGAATGAAAATGAACAGTTTTTATCAACTGTTAAATATTATGTTATTGTTAATTATTTAATTTTTTTGTTTTTCATTATTTAATTCGAATTAGGGTTTAGGGGTTATTCGATATGATGTAGATTTTATTTTTAAGCTTTTAGGGTTGATTATAAATCCTTCAATTTTTTTAAACACTATATGCATATCGTTTCATAAATCATATCTTTATGACTCCAATATTTAAAATATTTTTTTCAATTTTTTTACTTTTATGAAACGATGTTGCATATACCAATATGATATTAAGTATTAACAATATAATATTTAGATGTATGTATGTATTCTATGTATGTCATTATAATAGCACAATCTCTATTTTTGTTTTTTTTTAATTTTCTTTTATTTATTGCAGTAGCCTCTATTGTATTTCTAATCTTATTATATACTGCATTTTATTTTTTAGAAAAATTTATAATGACAACCCTTAAGGCTGTCAATAGCAAGGAAAAATCAATGTAAAAACCGCTCCGGTACACTACTCCATCAATGAATGTACAATATTCTTTTTATGCATGTTAGAGACTGCTCTAAGAGCTGTCATTAACAAAACCCTGTTTTTATCGCATCAGCCTCTATGGTCAAAACCGTTTCAATTGATAGTTTAACGCATCAGTGTTTAGGCTAATGGTCTTAAATTCAACATTGACCAAAAAAGTCGAAAAAAATGTCTTACGAAGTAAGTAAAATAAAATAAAATTTAAAATATAATAAAAATAAATATAAGATCAGAATAATTGCGTTTTTGGTCAAAATTGTAGAAATGACTTTACAATTAATTATTTCAAGGGTTTGTATATATTTAGGCTTAGGGTTCTTAAATTGTAAAATTGACTAAAAAGGTCAAAACACGCTTCAAAATTAAAAACAATATCAGATCATAATAATTGTTTAATATTTTAAAACTGTACAAATTAATTCTAGGAAGGGATTTGTTAAATTTAGGATTAGAGTTCTTAAATTCTAAGGTGACTAAAAACTCAAGCATTCCTTTATATGAGATAATAGTATCTATGCAGCATTATAACAAACAATCAATTTAAGTTATTAAAGTAGAAAAACCCTTTTTATATAACCTGATTTTATCTTATGATACTATGTAATACAATTTAAAAAAATAATTTTTTGATTAAAGTTTGAACTATTTTTGAAGTCAATAAAAAAACTGTATACAGGCTACCACACTGCATATTTCAAGGCTGCTGCAGTGCATTTTTAAGTCAACTTTGTTTTTGACTAATTTTAAAGTCAATTAAAGAAACTGTTACAGTGCATATTTCAAGGTTGCTGTAGCCTGCAGTGCATTTTCATATACTCCATACTAATTAATCCTCCATTGAAGGCAATTAATCCTGTATTTAATGCAATTATAATATTAAGGCCATAAGAAAATTTTGAAGGCAACTAATAGTTCAACCCAATGTTTTAAAACCCGGATTTTGAATTGAACGGGTCGATGATTCAAAAATGGTATATCGTAAATGTTCCAATTCGCTGGAGAGTTGTTTGATTATAGCTACATGGCATAACTAAATTGTTGAAACAATAAACAGTCGTTAATTCAGTGCACTTTAGGGATTTAATTTCAACATTTATTGTATATCTTAATTAATCCATGAGTAATTACGAAATAAACAATCGTCCATCCATTTACCATATTACGGAATAAGCATTTATGCAGTAATTACGAAATAAACAATAAAGGGGTAGTTACTGCATTTACGGAAACAATGAGTAATTATTTTTTTCTATTTAAATCCATCGATATACGAATGAATTATGTAAATTGAAGATATACCTCACAATACAATTTCAGTCCGTCTCAAGGAGTATCAAGCATCCTCAATTAACGAAGTATGTTCTTCATGAACTTTCATTGTTCTTAATGTTTTTCATGACATATATAATCAAATATGGTGTAATACTGTTTTTTTAATGTATAATTGTACTGTTATTCAGTTTACTGTAGTACGTAAATATTCATTTTAATGTAATATTGTTATTCAATTTACTTTAAAAATTGATATATAGTCAAATGCAATCACTATATAGTCCACATATAGTCATGTAGCAGTAATACCTTTATGTTGATATTTTTATGTATTGACTTTTAATTTTGACCGTTTAATTTGATATATAGTAGTTTAATTTGATACATAGCAGTAATACTTTAATTTTATACATTAATGTTGGATACATATATGTATTGACTTTTGATTATGACTGTTTTATTTGATATATAGTCAAATGTAATGACTATTAAAATTTGATATATTATAATTCGTTAATTTGTATAGTTAAAATGTCATTAGTGTTTAATACTCCGTATGATATATAGTCAAATGCAATGACTATTATAGTCAACATAAAAACATATAGCATCAATACAATAATGTTAACTTCTTTAATTTTGACTTTTGATTATATGAAAAGCAATATCCTTAGATAAAAAAAAATGCTATGAGTAATTATGTTTCGCTTGGTATTATGAAATTAGGTAGTATTGTTGAATTAGGGTCATATTTCTTACATAATACAGTAAAAAAATTAGTATATTTATTATATAAATACAATGATCATTTAGAAGGATTTATGAGATAAATGATCACGGATACAATGACCATTTAAATTACAATCTAAGATAAATAAAATGCTAGGAGTATATTTATTCCGGTACCAAAACAGTTTTGGTATAAAAAAATTACAGTTTTAAAGTCAAAACAATTTTGTAACCAAAAAAATGTTTATGATTCGTCTTTGACTTTTGTTTTCATCTTTATAGTCAAAATAATTTTGTTCATTTTTAGTATTGTGTTATTATATATAGTATATATTAAATTAACATATGCCTTTTTAAAATTATTTTGTTAGATCTTGGTATAATATCTACAAACGGAGTATCATTCATTAGAGATATGAGGTTAAACACGACTTTACATTTAAAAGTCAGAATTATATGGTTGTGTATTCAAAATGATCACAATAATAAAACACAAATTTATTCAGTGAAAATGATGTTGATGTGACTCAAAATTCTGTTAATGCTTTGTATTTATGGGATAATGTTGGATGTCATACTTTTATATTACGAATTTACGATTGTCTTTGACATTATCTGACACCAAGATTCCATTGCGTTTTATTAGCATTATATATTTTTCTCATCCTTGATGTAATAACCATGCAATTCATGATACAATTTTCTATTCTATAAAAATTACGTTCGGCAGAATAATTTATAGCCCGTGATTTTTCACGGGTTATAACCTAGTTTAATCATAATCCAGTATGAAGTTTATAAGGAGTTGATATATATATTTGATAGAAAAATCCTATTGGTTAGTCTTGATGTTTCATCCTCATAGTAAAAAAAATTTATACTCGTAAAAAAATTTACAAGTAAAATTCAATAATTCTTTTTTAATCTTATTATTTAATTTAAATATTTATATTTATGAAATAAATAAAATAATAATTTATTATTTAGTAAGAAATAATATTAAATGAATCTGTTTAACATTATGAAACATAAAACTGGAAAAGAGATTTTGTCATGTTGTGTTGGGGGTCGATGGATGGAAGGAAAGGAAAGTGGGGCCACAATAGGGACACTTCCACATGGTGCTGACTATGCACTGGGGCCCACTTGGTCTTTTTATTTTTTTAAGCATTGAAATTATGTTGCCAGGGTGTGTGGGGCCTACAACTGCATGAAAACCCATGTGACTGATGCTCATAAAATCAAACTTTTCTCCCTCCGTAAAATCTTCAAAAAAAAAAAAAACATATTATTCCCGATATTCGATTTCAATACTGTATTCCACTTTTTTAATTTTCAAATTTGACACTACAAATATTGTCAATACATAAAATAATTACACATTTCATATTATTGTATCTTTTTTTTCCTTTCCAATTTTATGCTAGTAGCTAGTACCTTAACTTGGTTTAGTGATACACTTTACACACTGAAAAATAATATATGCTTCTACATCTTATGTCCACATATATCCATATTAATGTGATTGTGAATTGGTAATATACTAATACATGACAAGATAGAGAAGTAAAAGTGCCAAAACGAAAAATTAACTGATACTTATATCATATCAGATGGAAAAATTAGACAAAAAAATATCTCTTATACAAATATAACTAATGAGATGTATTCGAGGAAAATTAATACTCCCTCAAGTTATTATTCTTTTTTAGCACAAGTTTTTAAGTAATAGTTAGTGGTGGAATCATTGATAATACCCAGAGAGAAAAAGATAGTTAGTAGATATAAGTGGCGAGGTCCTTAGTAATAATAATATATTATTATGTACAACTCATCAAATGTGAGAAATGGAAACTTTTTTATGAAATCAAAATCTAATGAAAAATGAGAACTTTTTCATAGAATGTCATTTACCTTTAAGGGCCGTCATTAGTAAAACCCTTTAAAATTTTATAAAAATAAAAAATTTATGAAAATAATAAAGATGTGATGGCACACGCATGCAAAGGCCTAGCCTCGACCTCCTCAAATCTCTTGGAATATTTTGGGTCATGGGATCCCTTGTTTTTTGTGGCTCTATTTTAGCGATGCCAAATACTACGTGAACTCTATATTGTATAATGTCTAAGCTCTTGAAAACTGTTTTAAACTGAATACATTAGCAATAGAAGGTTTAAAATCCAATAATCCAGGTTACTGTATATTAGTAAGTTGGAGCAAATCACAGATCAACTTAGTACTGATGCTGCAGTTGGTGATAATTATGTTTATTACTGATGGGGCAGAACATGTTACTACTGATGAAGTTGATACTGGTGTATACTATAACTAAAGTTACTACTGATCAATGCTTATTGAAGATACTACTGATCATTGTAGTTACTACTGACGATGTATCTGGACTTACTACTGATCACCAAGTTTACTACTGATCTTCATATTTACTACTGGTGATAAGTTTTACTACTGACAACGCATATTTGGAACAAATCAAGTCCGAGATCTTCGCAGAGATAGTTATAGAATGTAAATCAATGTATATCGTTTATAATTAGATGTAAATCGTATCCTAGAATAACTAGGGTAAATAGTTTAGCTTCAAGGACTATTATATATAGTTCCTTACGAATTGTAAACGTACGTGTGTATTGTTAACTCGATAATATACATTGAAGCTTTTTGTGAAACTGTGTTCTTAATATTCTTGTTTATTGTTCATACAGTTCATTGTTCTTAATTATTGATATAGTGTTGATCCGCTGCAACTTCTATCATCAATTAGATCTAAGGTGTTTATTAACTTGTCTATAGTTAATCGATCCTGACAAGTGGTATCAGAGCTTATTGGTTCTAGATCTACTATTTGTTAAGAACAACAAAAAGTTTTAATCTTTAAAACACACACATTATTAATCATGACTGATAATAATGAAAGCACTCAGGCCAACAAAATTCCCATTCTCACTCCCAATAACTTCGGGATGTGGAAGAATCGTATTAAGCAATACATGCTTATTACAGATTATTCCATGTGGGAAGTAGTCTGTGAAGGAAACAAAACTGGTCAACTTCAAGCAAGCAGCTCTGCAACTGAGGCAGACAAACTTAAATGTGAGAAGGAGAAGAAAGATAAAGGCATCGAACTCAAAACTCTAAGCACTCTCTTACTGGCCATTCCTAATGATTATCAACATCTCTTTGTTGAATATGATGATGCAAAAATACTATGGGAAGCACTGGAGAAGAGATTCGTTGGGACAAAGAGCACCAAGAGGAATATGAAGTCTGTTCTCAAACAAGACTTTGAAAATTTCAAAGGAAAGCCCAATGAAACACTCACTCAAGTGTTTGACAGATTCAACAAACTAATTGGTGAACTCAACCAAGTTGGTGTAAAGATGGACCAAGAAGATGTCAACATGAAGTTCCTAAGGTCTCTTAGTGAAGAATGGGCCATGTACACAGTGGTGTATAGACAAAGAGATGCTTTAGAAGAAAAGGAGTTAGATGAACTCTATAATGATCTCAGAGTGTTTGAAACTGAGGTAAATCACAAAAACCCTTCTATTTCTTCTAACAATGCTGCTTTTGTGTCTAGTACAGGTCAAGGACAAGAAACCTCCACAGGAAAGACTGCAGATTCTGAGGATACTGCAAGAGAATCCTTCTTCACTAGTCATGTGCACACTGCATTGATTAGTGATGACTTGGAACAATTGAATCCAGATGATCTTGAGGAAATGGATCTTAAATGGCAGATGGCTATGCTGAGCCTAAGGACCAAAAGATTCTTAAAAAGAACTGGTAGGACAAGCCTAAATTTCAACAAAGGTGACAAAGCAGGATTTGACAAAACTAAAGTCAAGTGTTACAACTGTAACAACCTTGGTCACTTTGCAAAAGAATGTCCTCAACCAGACAAAAGATCAAAATCAACTGCTCTTGTGTCACAACAAGGACAAGGCTATGACTGGAGCTTCCAAGCAGAAGAGCATGCTCAAAATCAAGCTCTCATGGCCTTTACTGAAAACAAAACTGAGGTAAAATCTAAACCTTGTACTCCTGAATGTGCTAAAATTATTAAAAATCTAGAAAAAGAAAACAATAAATTAAATGAAGATTTAGCAAAAGCAATCAGAAGAAATCATGAGTTTGATGGTGTGATTGCTGACCAAGAACATCAAATAAAGGTGTACAAGATGATTGATCAACGGATCAAGGAAGAATTGCTTCAAGCTGTGGATGAGAAAGAGTTCTATGAAACAAAAAATAAAGAACTAACAAGTAAATTAG
Organism: Calendula officinalis; assembly: GCA_963853835.1. NCBI lineage: Eukaryota > Viridiplantae > Streptophyta > Magnoliopsida > Asterales > Asteraceae > Calendula > Calendula officinalis. The sequence goes on along the minus strand of OY970823.1, from coordinate 71,299,287 downwards.
AAGAATGTCAGCTTGAAATTGAACAAAATAAATTAACAATTAAAAAGTTTGAAAGAAGCACTAAAATTCTTGATGAATTAACTAATAATCAAACTACAGAAAAAGTTGTTCATGGGGTGGGATATCATGCTGTACCACCTCCATATAAAATCATTCCACCTCTTAAAAACAGTTCAGAAAGAATCATTAATGAATTAAAAACTGAAAATCAAACTGAATCATCTAATGAAACATCTGAATCAAATAATTCTTCTGATAATGAGCAATCAATTGAATTTACTATATCTCAAAGTGAATCACCAAAATCAATTGATACAAGTTTTCACACAGTTCCAAGTCCAAATGAATCTCCCAAATATAATGCAGATAATGTACCAAAAATTTTAACAAGGGGGAATGAAAGAAACAAAAATCAACTCTTAGACCAAAGAATACCTGAAGGTGCTAAAAATAAGAAACTAAGATGTGTTATATGCAATAAAATGAACCATTTAGCAAAGGATTGTCACTTCAATCCAATAAACTGCAAAGAGTTAAAAGAATTTAAAGTTTTTAAAGAAAATGCTAAGACTCAAAAGTTAAAAGTTACTACTGGTCCTTCAGTAGTAAATAAAATTAAAAATCCAATTGTTGAAGATCCAAGATTTGGAAGAAGTAAACCAAGGTTTGTGCAAAACAGAAGAGTTGGAAGCCCAAAGAACAGCAATTACTTCAAGAATAATGGAAAATCCAATCAAAATAAACAATATTTTAAATTTTCCAACACCAGTAGAAACTCTAACAAATTTACTACTGGTGTTAACCCTAATTATAATGCTGTATGGTACCAATACAAGAATACTACTGGTACAAACCCTAATTTTAAGAATACTACTGCTCCCAAAATAAATTTCAAAAATACTACTGGTAGTAACTCTAAAAACACTACTGGTCATTCTAAACATGGTAAGTACCCAAATGCTACTGGTCCATCAGTAGTAAAGTATTCAAAAGCTAAAAATCATGGGTATAAACCAAAGTCAGTAGGAAATTCTCACACCAGTAGTAACTACAAAAGGGCAGTAGTAAAACAAAACACCAGTACTAAACAAGTATGGGTACCAAAAGTGTTTAAAGTTAAATCTCCCAAAGCTTATTTCTCAAAGGATGAACCCAAGACATATAAAGCTTGGGTTCCCAAACTTAACTAATCCTTTACTCAATTGTGCAGAGCATTCAGATCCCAGAAGAAGGAAGAACATGGCATATTGATAGTGGATGCTCAAGGCACATGACTGGAAATCTGCAAATTCTTAAGGATTTCAAGTCATTTGATGGAGGATATGTGGCATTTGGTGAGAATCCCCAAGGAGGTAAGATTACAGGTAAAGGTACTGTTACTAATGGAAAAATTACCTTTGATGATGTATTTTATGTAGCTGAATTAAAATACAATCTTGTCAGTGTGTCTCAAGTTTGTGATAAAAAGAACAAGATTCTTTTCACAGACATTGAGTGCATCATTCTTTCTCCTGATTTTATTTTAGATGAAAAATATGTTGTTTTAAGAACTCCAAGGAGAAACAATGTGTATTGCCTAGATATAGGGGGAGAACTCATTTCTACAAATGAGGTCAACTGTTTTATATCCAAGGCAAACACCACTGAATCAGAACTATGGCATAGAAGGATGTGTCACACAAATTTTAAAAACATGAATAACTTAGTAAAAAGAAATCTGGTCATTGGACTACCTCAAAAACAATTCATGTGTGATCATCATTGTGTTGCATGCCTAAAAGGTAAACAACACAAGACTTCTCATAAGTCCAAAATTGTTAACTCTATTTCTGTTCCTTTACAGCTCTTACATATGGACCTTTTTGGACCAACAAATGTAATGAGTATTGGAAAGAAACAATATTGTCTTGTTATTACTGATGACTTTTCCAGATATACATGGGTTTTCTTTCTCAGGACAAAGGATGAAACAAGTGAACTCATCAAGAACTTAATTGTTAAACTGGAGAACTCATCTGATCAAAAAGTTAAAGCCATAAGATGTGACAATGGCACAGAATTTAAGAATACTAACTTAATTAACTTTTGTGATCTTAAAGGTATTGACAGGCAATACAGCTCACCCAGAACTCCACAACAAAATGGTGTAGCTGAAAGAAGAAATAGAACCATCATTGAAGCAGCAAGATCAATGCTTGCAGACTCAAAATTACCAATCACTTTTTGGGCAGAAGCTGTCAATACTGCTTGTTACGTTCAAAACAGAGTATTAATAGTGAAGCCACATTTTAAAACACCATATGAACTTTTTAATAAAAGAAAACCTTCTATAAATTTCTTAAAATCATTTGGTTGTCCTTGTACTATTTTGATTACAAGAGAACAAATTGGTAAGTTTGACTGCAAAGCTGATGATGGAATATTTGTGGGATACTCTACTCAAAGTAAATCATACAGAGTGTTCAACAAAAGATTAAGAATAATTGAAGAAAGCATTAATGTATCCTTTAATGAAAACATTGCTAATGAACAAGGAAATGGTCCAGATTGGCTATTCAACATAGACAATCTAACCAAATCCTTTAATTCTAATATGAATTTCAATACAGGTAATTCAAACTGTCACAATCAAAAGGAAGGAACATCATCAGTTAATACTGGTCAAGAAAAGATGAGATACATAATAGTTGATACTGCTCCCATAGTTAATACTGATGTCAGTAATAACTCAAATATTGAAAGCAGTAGTAACTCTGAGAATGAGGACAGTAGTAATTCAAATACTACTGGTACCAGTAATAGTACTCAAAATACTACTGGTCCCAATAATAACCTAGATTCTCAAGATACTACTGATACCAGTAACAACTTCAATACTACTGATCTCAATGAAGATGATAGCAGTAGTAACTCTGACCAAGATAATGATGAACCAAATACTAATGACAATGAAGGATCTCAAGAAGAACAACTACCTGAGGCAAATGAGTCCAACCTTGAAAATCAAATAGTGGTTGATAAAGCTACAACAACAAGGACTCAAAAGAACCATCCATTAGACCTTGTTCTAAGTGATGTTAACTCACCACTTCAAACAAGAAGCAAATTAAACAAAAGTTTAACTGCAAATATGTGTAATATAAGCTTAATTGCTAATGAATGTATGTATGAATGCTTTCTGTCTCAGGATGAACCAAAGAAGATTCAACAAGCAATGAAGGACTCAAACTGGATTGAGGCAATGCAAGAAGAGCTTCTTCAATTCAAGTTACAAGCTGTTTGGACACTTGTACCTCTACCAAAAGGAAAAAGAGCCATTGGAACCAGATGGATCTTTAGAAATAAGAAAGATGAAAGAGGCATAGTGATCAAGAACAAAGCCAGACTTGTAGCCCAAGGATACACTCAAGAAGAAGGTATAGACTATGATGAAGTATATGCTCCTGTTGCCAGAATTGAAGCTATAAGAATATTCCTAGCATATGCTTCATTCAAAAGGTTTAAAGTCTATCAAATGGATGTGAAGAGTGCTTTCCTGTATGGGAAGATTGAAGAAGAAGTTTATGTTTGCCAACCTCCAGGATTTGAAGATCCAAAACATGGTGATTATGTGTTCAAACTTGATAAAGCTCTTTATGGCCTACATCAGGCACCAAGAGCATGGTATGACACACTATCATCATACTTATTAAAGAACAATTTCAAAAGAGGAGCCATTGATAAAACTCTATTCACAAAGAAAGTTAAAGATGATATCCTACTGGTACAAATCTATGTAGATGATATCATCTTTGGCTCAACCAATGATTTACTATGCAAAGAATTTGAAGAACTGATGCAGATTAAATTCAAGATGAGCTCTATGGGTCCAATGAATTTCTTCCTTGGACTCCAGGTTAGTCAAAGAACAAATGGTATTTTGATTAATCAATCAAAATATGTGAAAGACATCTTGGAAAAGTTTGATATGAAAGACTGTAAGAGTGCAAGTACTCCAATGGAAACACACAAACACCTACATCCTGATATTGAGGGGGAGGATGTAGATGAACACTTATATAGATCAATGATAGGTTCGTTGATGTACTTAACTGCATCAAGACCTGATATTATGTATAGTGTTTGTGTGTGTGCAAGGTATCAAGCAAGACCTAAAGAACTACACTTGCAAGCTGTCAAAAGAATATTCAGATACTTGAAAGGCAAACCATCACTTGGTCTATGGTATCCACATGATTCACCCTTTGAACTCATAGCCTACACAGATAGTGACTATGGAGGTGAATGTCAAGACAGAAAATCCACTACTGGTGGATGTCAATTCTTTGGATCAAGACTGGTGTCATGGCAATGTAAGAAACAAACAAATGTATCAACATCAACTGCTGAAGCAGAATATGTAGCTGCATCTTCTTGTTGTGCTCAAGTACTATGGATTCAAAACCAGCTCCTAGACTTTGGTATCTCTATCCTTAAAACTCCTATTTTTATTGACAATCAAAGTGCTATTAGTATTGTGAACAATCCAGTAAAACACTCAAAAACCAAACACATTGAAATAAGATTTCATTTTATAAGAGATTGCAATGAAAAGAAATTAATCAAAGTAGTTAAAATTCATACTGATGATCAATTAGCAGATCTTTTTACAAAAGCATTTGATGTAGGAAGATTTAACTTTTTGGTTAGCAGTATTGGAATGATTTTAATAAACTAAGTCTCTTAAAATCATGTGTAAAGTTTTTGTTGTAAATTATTATTTATTCACTTAAGTGTTTTACTACTGGTATTTCTGTACTACTGGTGTGTAGGTATGTGCACAAAATACTACTGGTAGCTTATTACTACTGATGTGTATTAGGTTTACATAAATACTACTGGTATGTCAGTACTACTGGTGTTCACATATACTACTGGTCTTGTGTGTTAGTAATTACTACTGATGTCCTTAGTTACTACTGGTGTCAAAACCATGAGTTACTACTGATGTTTGTGGTTACTACTGACGTTTCTTACTGGCATATCATTTACTACTGGTCCTTCAAAATCAAAATTACCATACGTTACCATGAAAATAACCGTTATGTTATGATTCGAAGGGCAATTTAGTCTTTTTGTAGGTGAAATCAAAAGATATAAAAGGCGGAAATCGTTTAGTTTATCATTATCTTCACCTCGATCTGTCAAAACCTCTCAATAAACCCTAGTTTACGATCAAAAACCCATAGTCAGTAACAAAATTCCTGCAAAAAATTCAAAACGATGGCAACTCTACAATCTCTTGATGTGCAAACCGATCTGAAATATTCAGAATTTCACAATATGGTTGCCTTTTTAAAGAATCCCGACGGAACAAAAGATTTCCGTCCAATCGTCAAATTCTTGAGAAATTCTTACATACAGTTCGCTCTAACTGTAAAACCAAAATCATATCAAAAGCACTTGATTGATTTTTGGACAAATGCTGAACGAGTTGAAGGGTCAACAATGCCCATGATCAAATCAACTGTCGATGGAAAGACTATCACCATCACAGAAGAATCCATCAGAAATCACCTTCAACTACATGATGATACAGGTATGACCACTCTTCCTAAAGAAACTATTATTTCAAACTTACAAAGAATGGGTTATGAAGGAAGACTAGACATAGTCACATTTCAAAAAGGTCTTCTTTCACCCCAGTGGAAATACCTTGTTCACACTATTCAACACTGTATTTCTCCAAAAAGAAGTACTTGGAATGAGTTCAATAAATCAATAGCATCTGCTGTTGTTTGTTTGTGCACAGATCAAGTCTTCAATTTCTCAAAAATGATTTTTGAAGGAATGCTTGGAAACCTATCCTCATCAAAATTTTTAATGTATCCAAGATTCCTATCTCATATTTTCAACTGTGAAATTCAGGTTCTATCTGAACATAAAAATCTTTTTCTCTTTCCTGAATTAAACAAAAAGGTGTATGCTAATATGAGAAAACAATTTAAGTTTTCGGGCAAGGAAACCCCTCTGTTTCCTAACATGATCCAAGATCACACACAAACTGGAGAGGGTTCAATCATTGCTACAACCCAAATTGAACCTCAACCCACTCCATCACCCCCAAATACAGCCCAAACACCACCCCAAACAGCCACTCAATCACCCAACTTAGAAGTCCTGAATGTGTCCCAGGAACTTGATATAACTCTACAGAGTGCTACTCTTCACTCTGTGGAAGACCTACCAGACAAAACCAAAAACATTTCCTCAATTTATAAAAGAAAGAAACTTTCTTCAAAGGACACCAGGGGACAAATAGAGTCACACCCCAGGCTCAAAGAGTTGTCCTCCAAGGAGGAGAGAGGACATGAGGGGAGGGCTTTCACTACTGATGCCCCAAAGGTGGGTGCACAGGATAGTGAAAACATCTTTAGGACCCAAACCTCGGCAACTTTGAGTGATGACTCTTTTGAGGAATTACTCAAAGGACCCCGGTGCCAAGAAACCACAAGGGGGGGCATCTCTGCTTCTTCTAGGAAGAAGAGGATGTCTAAAAGACCCAATGAATCACCAAGAAGTGATGAGGGCAGAAGTATTGATTTGACGGATAGGATGGAAAACCTTCAAACCAAAGTACCAGTTAGTGAGCCCGATGATCTTGCTAGATGGAGTGAGGGCAGTATTAAAATCCAACAATTGACGGCTAAAGTGGATTCCTTGGAATCCACTGTACAAGATTGTCTTTATTATCAAACAAATCAAGGAAAAACTATGGCTGCTATGAAAAGAAATGTCAATATCATCAACAAAAGAATGATACAATATGAACTTAGGCTTCATCAACAATCAAAGCTTATCAGGAACTTGAAAAAGAGGATTGATGATAGTGAGGCTCCTCCAGTTGAGCTCACTAAGGGGGAGAAGGATAACATACAGACAATGATTGATGAATCCATTGCAGCAGCAGCTTCCTCCCTCTTGAATTTAAAAGGAACAGAAGTTGATGAAGGCCCAGAGATGATGATTACAGAAGATGAGCCCATTACTACTGCTACAATGGAAGAACAAGTTGAAACAGAGATACCAGTAGTAACTCCTACTACTGATGATATAGCAGTAGTAAGTCAAGAAGAGGAATTAACTGCACTAAACACTACTGATGCCCTATCAGTAGTAACTCATGAAGTAACACCAGTAATAACCACCTTGGTTACTACTGAAGAAGAAATTCCTGAATTTCCTGAACTCATTGATGCTAGAAGACATGTCATCATTACCAAACCACCAACTCCTACTCAACCACTTATCATACCTGACATTGATGATAATGTGAATTGGTTTGAGGTAGATGAATGTACCCTTCCTCCTCACCCAAAAATATTACCAGAAGAAGATCTAAAATTGTTTTATCCAAAGTTACTAATGACTGGTATTCCTCACATGAAATACACTCCACCTCCATCAATTTTGCCTGCTTGTGTTGGAAAGGGAAAAGAAATATATGATGATGATTATCCAAACAGGGCATTAGGGCATCACATGGTCAACAAAATCAACCATGTTAGAAAAGAGAAACAATCAAGATGGAGGATAAAACATAGAAGATTTCTGGAGAATGTAGCTATGTATCAAGCTATTGAGGAAAAGAAAAAGAAAAAGAAAACTGAAAAACCTCAAAAGACTGAAATACCTGAGTTAATGAAAGATGGTCAGATTGAAGCTCAATTGGCAGAATTTCGAAGATACAGAAAAGTAGAAGAGGAACATCTTGATTTGCTTGAAGAGCTAGTAGCTGAAAGCAAAAGAACTAAAAGTCCCTTAACAGATGATGTGTTTGAACAAAAAGCACTTATGATTGACTTTCTGAAGTCAAAAGGGCACAGTGCAAAATCTTTTGGCAGAATGAAGATGGTTACTATTATAGACAAATACTGTACTGCCAAGAAGAAAGATTTAATTGAACAAGAGGCTGAAGAAGAAAAGAAATTGAAATCAGCAAAAACCTTAATCCCAATAAGTCCAAATTTAATTAAAGATAATAGTGTGTCTACTATTGGTGAATCCTCATCTCCCCAGACAAAGAAAAGAAAGAATGAAGCTCAAGAACAGAGTTTTCAAAAGAAAGCAAAACAAGAAAAAATTATACCTGTTCTTGAAGTACCTGTTGCTCCACTTCAAAATAACTCAATACTAAACTGGAAAGTCTTGCCCAATAATGCTCTATTAGTTGTAAGGGAAGACAAAATCATTCAAAAGTTTACTGGATGGCTACCTTTGATCAGATCCTGTACAAGAAGTGATGTGATTAAACTTCTGATCATTGGAAAACCAAGAATGTCAAAGAAATCTTGGAGAGAATCTGGAGCTGGATACTTAACAAGAATGATTGATGCAGCTTTTTATCCAGATAACTATCCAGAGTTATTTACAAATCCAGAAAATGTGTATGCATGGAATGTTCTCCCAACTTGCAATATGTATTTCTTTGAAAGATCAAGTAAAAATTGTGAGTTGTACTTATATGAAAGAGAATATCCTCACTCAGAAAAGGAAATGTATCAGATATTCATCAACACTCTAATGAAGCCCTTTGATGCTGTTATGTTCCAGAATAAATTGAATTATTTTATCAAGAAGAACAGCAAATACATAATTGAACAAAGACTTCAACAAAATCAAAGAACATTAGAAAGAAGAAAGAAAGAAGAAGAAGAACAGAAGAAACTTGATTGATTAAAACATAATCAATAAGTTTAGGGGGAGATTGTTGGAGCAAATCACAGATCAACTTAGTACTGATGCTGCAGTTGGTGATAATTATGTTTATTACTGATGGGGCAGAACATGTTACTACTGATGAAGTTGATACTGGTGTATACTATAACTAAAGTTACTACTGATCAATGCTTATTGAAGATACTACTGATCATTGTAGTTACTACTGACGATGTATCTGGACTTACTACTGATCACCAAGTTTACTACTGATCTTCATATTTACTACTGGTGATAAGTTTTACTACTGACAACGCATATTTGGAACAAATCAAGTCCGAGATCTTCGCAGAGATAGTTATAGAATGTAAATCAATGTATATCGTTTATAATTAGATGTAAATCGTATCCTAGAATAACTAGGGTAAATAGTTTAGCTTCAAGGACTATTATATATAGTTCCTTACGAATTGTAAACGTACGTGTGTATTGTTAACTCGATAATATACATTGAAGCTTTTTGTGAAACTGTGTTCTTAATATTCTTGTTTATTGTTCATACAGTTCATTGTTCTTAATTATTGATATAGTGTTGATCCGCTGCAACTTCTATCATCAATTAGATCTAAGGTGTTTATTAACTTGTCTATAGTTAATCGATCCTGACAGTAAATATTTATAAAATATTACAACCTCTGTTAAGATAGTACGCAATGAGTTCAAAAACAACAACGAAGATATAAATGTCACAATTCGAGATATATTAAAATAGATCCACAAAAATCTAGCAATTCGAAGTGGCTAAGGTTATTCAGCAAGGGCCCACAATACAATATCAAAATTTTTGTCATGTCAGATTTATCTAAGCAACAATATCATCACCGCGAAAAGGGGGGCATGGTCCTTCACGCCGTAGTCATATGCCATATCGGACAACTTCACGATGCGGTAAGGTGGTATGACGCAAATATCTTAAAGTGGAAAAAGGTTAATTAATTTGCTTGCATTTAATAATGTGTTGATTATCAAATCATGTCATCTTTTAAGTTTAACATTAAACCATTTCTGCAATGTTCTAATTCTTAGCTTTAGTTAGAATTTTATAGTACCTCTTGTAATCGGTTTAATGAGTCAAATATGTATGCATTTATTTATATTTTGGCTGTTTATTGACGTCTAATCATGTGTATTTAGCTTACTTTATTATTTTGAAATGTTAATTGGACCCATTAATAACAATATTTTTTTTTAATAATATTATTAAAATAAAAAATTAAAGATCATCAAACTATTATTAACCCTTATTTATGTATCATATAAACTGATGTCCTTATACGCACTGATCGGAGACATAAGGATCTTATGAATTGTCCCTAAAAATAACATTTGATGGTTTTCCATAGGGTGTAGGCCCCAGAAAGGAAACTATGAAAAGATCAAGTGTCCAACTCATCTATATGCTATAATTAGATCGACAAAAGGCAAACTTGCCGAGTTTCCATGGACATATATGCCCGATAACTGATTATATACGCATATTGACACCTTTTACCTTTAGTTCAATGCTTACGATTGTTTTGGTTTAATTTGACCCCATTAATGTTCGGTTTAGTTTTGAGGTAACTAGTAGTGGGCATTATAATCATAGTTCTAAAGAGTTTGTTTTGGCTTCATGTCTCGCAAAGGCTTAAGGCTTGATAATGTCGTCACGTCTTAGTCCAAAACTTAGACGTAAGGCTTAGCGTATGTTTAGGCGTATTAAAGGTATTAGAGCATATAGACCAAATATATACAGGTATTTAGTTATATGAATTGTTGAATATGTTGAAAATGAAGAAATATTTGATGAACTATGTTATAATTTTATAATTATGTGTTTTTCTATCTTTTTTATAACTATACATATAATTATAATTTATATAAAACATTGCCGCCTTATATCATGCATTGAGAAACGTCATGGTTCACCATAAATTGCCATGTCTTGAGGCTTGATATTGCTGTCACGTCGCGCCTTATGTTTTTTTTTTTAAACCTTAGATTATAATTATTCTTTTGAAAGGCGGGCATTTTATAAAACCAAACAAGAAGCTAGAAAAAATGGATAGAAAACTTTTATAATTCCTATTTCTAGAAGAATATCACAAAAACAAAAAATCAACAATTTTATCTGGTAAATCCTTTTGAACCATCTTCGTGTCCCTGAAAATTGTATTGTTAAGGAATAGCCATAACATCCAAAACCAAAACACTCAATATAGAATATAGAATGATCTTAGAAGTTTTAAGCGAGCATCATCAAGCCAGTTGAAATAAAAATTCAGGTTATCCACATCATGAAGAGGAATATATATATCAATCCATTTGAAAACAAAGAGGACAAATAATAGCATGAACCTCGAAATCTTCCTACTTAGATTCCAACGGTTGGCATTTGATCTCTCAAGATACACCAAACCAGAAAATTACCCGAGAAGAAGTTGGCCCATAACGATTCTAGATGCTTATTTATCAAGATAGATATGATCTATCACTGATAGAACACAAATTTGCTTTCCATTTCGATAACCTATTACTGAACTTCTCAATAACAAGGTTAACGTAGCAAGATTGGAAAATTCACTATCATTAACCTAATACCATTGAAGCAGGCTAACAATACCGATAATAGAACAAGACCATTCAAGGCCCATATTTTCCCAACAGAATTCAATTAGCTCTTGTTTAGATTTATGTTTCCTCATACTTTTTCTCTCATTCTCATTAAGAATACGTTTTGTAAGTATAAGAAAACTAAACTGAGTGTGGTTTTATATTCTATTTGGACTTGACTTCGATGTCAGTTGGGCCTTGTTAATAACTTATTAGCATCTATTAGAATATTACATTAAGAAAAATTAGTAAGTCCACAAAGCCCAACTGACTGTTACACCACAGCCCAAAGCATTATACCGTTATGTTAATTTACTATATAACATTTAACATCACGAATGAATAGTGACACACGGGTAAAATATAATTCTTTACTTCGCAGCTTTTGTTGACCAAATAGTGCCACCTAGGTAAAAATAAAATTCTTTACTCTCGCAGGACCAAATTTGGAGGTAAGTATTATATACTTCCTCCGTATCAAAATAAGTGACACAAATTAGCTTACACGTTTTTTGAGGTAAAAGATTAAAGTAGAGGTTAAAATATATTAAAGTACATAGTTAGTGGAGAATGAGTCCCACTTTTCTTGAATAAAGTGATATTAATGAGTTTTTAAAGTAAAAGTAAGGGTATAAGAGTAATTTCATTTTATTAAAGTAGATAGTTAATGGGTATGGGTCTCACTATTTTTACCAAATAAGGAAAGTTTTCAAAGTGTGTCACTTATTTTGATACATCTCAAAATGGAAAGTGTGTCACTTATTTTGATACGGAGGAAGTATTACTTTTTCAATATAGTCTTTCTTTTCAATATACATATATGAAATATTTTGACTAATCTGAGGGGATGAATCACCTTATTAGGGGTTTACCTTTACCTTAAGAAATATTTTAAACCTATAATTAGTATTAATATAGAATTAGAATATGTTTTTGAAAGTTAAGTCATCGTGAATATCTTGGAAAAGAGAAGTGTTATAACGTATATTTTGCTTTTTAATATAAAATAATATTTTGTATGTAATACGAATATCAATAAACAGTCTTTTGAGTATCATATAAACTTACCCCGCGGCAACGCGCGGAGAAAAGACCTACTAGTTTACTAACAAATTACATGATTGAATAGGATTGATTGATGTTTTCTCGGTATAATTGATCTCGAGACGTATCGATATTATCAAATTCTCATGATATGTTGATTTTACCACATGTTCACGGTATATTATGTTCTAGTGAGACATCGCCTAAATTTGAAGTATGTTCCTATGTAAAGTGTGCATTTGTTGGGTAATATGCGAAGACCATAGATATAAACCGAGTTTTTTCAATTTAGTTTAACCAACAAAAACTAATACAAAATTTTAGATAAAGCTAAATGTATGGATCAGGTCGGGTCGAATGAGTTAGGTAGTAATTTAAAGCTAATTATATTCGAACAAGGCAAGATAGGTTGCGTTGGAGAAAATCACATACGTACACCTTACGTTTTCTCAGTTTAATTTTACATATATGAATACTTTTGACGAAATTGAATATCATTGTTGCCAATATAAGAAAAAGAAGGTAAAAGTGAGGGGGGGAAAATCGTCACTAAAGGTCAACAGTGAGGACATGTCCCCACCTTAAAGTCCTCACTACAGCTCTGGCGCTATTTGTCTATTAGCGGTGATTATCGGGCCAAAACTAAACCGAACCGAACCGATAAAACCGATAACCAATAACGATGAATTTTCAAAACCGAAACCGAACCGATAACATGTTATCGGTTCCGGTTCGGTTCGGTTATTTTAGGCCAAATGCTCATCCTTTTTCGAAAACCGGACCGAACCGATAACGATGAATTTTCAAAACCGAACCGATAACCGGTTCGGTTCGGTTTCAGTCGGTTTCAGTCGGTTTCGGTTTGGTTCGGTTTTTTCGGTCCAAATGCTCACCCCTATTGTCTATTATGAGGATAGTTTTTTTCTACATCTTACTGATATAAAATAAATTGATATTTGATATAGCGAGGACATCTTTTCATCATATTTAATTACACATGATTATCCTAATAATATAATGAGTTAATTACACAAATGGTCCTTTAAGATGATACTAGATTGCAAGTTTGATCTTAATCTTTTAATTTCGACAAATGTAGTCCTTTATGTTTATCAATTTTGCACGTTTAGTCCTTTTCTGACAGTGTCGTTTATTTTGAACGTTAAGTACGATAACGTGGTCTGCACGCGAGGGTAAAAGTGTCCTTTTTCTTCCCTTCTTCAGATTGTCAATCATAAAAGTAGTTGTTTTGTCAATCCAATTGTGCAGTTTTCATTACAACAAAAGTAGCAGTTTTCATTACAAAAAAAGCTTTAATACACTACAAATACACTGCAAATCTAATTTAATACACTGCAGTTTTAATACACCTTTGTTTTAATACACTACAATTTCCCAAATGCAAATCCTATCTTACGATGAACACATAAACTCCAAATGCAATCCAGATTAACCAAAGCTTGAACCTTCTTGCTTCACTTTTTTGCATCATTTAGCTTCTCCTCAAGCTTATTCTTTAACCTCAATAATCCAGGTATTATATTCAATGATCGGGGACACATAGGGGGGTCAATCCATCCTATAAAGCTGCAATTACAATTCCGGGAGAAAAGATTCGAAATTTAGGTCAAAACTAGAAATCATAAATTGAAGAGTTATTACATGTCATGGACAACCATAGAATCGTTGCCCAGGGTTTCTATCGGCCCACGAAGTAAGAATTAATGCTTCTTGACCACACTTGCAAATCATCGCCCAGGGTTTTTGTTCGTCTTGGGTGAAAGGGATGAAGGAGGAGTGAGAGGGGAGAGGGGTTTTACTCTTTTAAAAGGAAAATAATCTGAAGAAGGGAAAAAAGACACTTTTACCCTCGCGTACAAACCACGTGATCGTACTTAACGTTCAAAATAAACGCCACTGTCAGAAAAGGACCAAATGTGCAAAATTGGTAAACATAAAGGGCTACATTTGTCAAAATTAAAAGTTTAGGACCAAACTTGCAACCTGGTTTCATCTTAAAGGACCATTTATGTAATTAACTCTAATATAATTAGATATATATAATTATTGTGAGGATATATCCTCACTATAGATAAATATACGGAATATAATGCATTTACCAATCAGTATATATTGTGTATAATACAATTGTGAGCATCCTGTATTTCATTATAATGATCTTTGATGTTAAATAAAATGATCATGGAGCTAGCTTTTATATATTTTGTATACCTTTTTAAATGACTTTGCAAATATTGACTCGATAGACCATTTTTTTCATTTAATTATTTTAACAATTTTGACAAAGCAGAATCCAATTTAATCGGTTTACATCAAAAGCCACCTCTTGGTTGATTAATCTACCAAACAGTGCGGTTGGTTTTCCAATTTCGGTTACTTTTACCACCCACCCCTTGTGTTAACTTTACTTGGCAGTTATACAAATTGTAAAATTTAGAAAGTTTTGGGACGTGTTTGAGTAAATTTTGCCACTCATATAGAAACGGTCAACCTATTCTTGGAGCATAGTTGCCTACCACTTCTACTTTCACGAATTCTAAGGTTGGAAGTTTTCCTTACAACTTTAAACTCACAAAAAGAAAATACACACACTCATTGTCTCCTATCGATCATTCACAAATTAAGGCCAAATACATGTTGATTAGATTCATCAAGAAGAAACAATAGATCGAGAATGGAAAATTACTTGAAGGAGAACTTTGACGTTGAGCCCAAGAACCCGACCGAAGAAGCGTTGAAGAAATGGAGATCAGCCGTGTGGCTCGTCAAGAACCCCCGTCGCAGGTTTCGTATGGTTGCTGATCTTGCCAAACGGGCTGCAGCCGAGAAGAAACGAAAAAAGATCCAGGTTTCGTTTTTCTAAATTATCATATATAAATTTGTTATTGTTAATACCTTCTTTCTTCTTCATCTTATCATTTGAAAACCATGAATAAAATATACTTCACTAGAAAGGCATCATGATTAACCGATCGATATATCATAAGTTTGAAAGAACACATTCACACAAATACACAATGATATATTATCTACATAAATGTTGCATATTAATTAAGGATACATCATAAGTTTGCGCTTTTTGAATAAAATATATATATATACATTAGTCTTTCTTTATTTAGGATGGGGAAATTCTTTGATTATGTAATTTTATGTTAATGTTTTCAACACTTTTATTAATTAAGAAGACGACTTCACTTTTTGGAGTTTGACAATAAGAAATGTAGCACCATGTTTTTCCCACAAAATATGTGGAGTATGCACGCAACACGATGGCCTTACTAAATCCTGAATACACATAGCTTGTGTCCCAAGTATGATTTTTTGTAGTCCTCTTACTTAATTTATATTCTTTAAACTGTGTGAGTTACCACTCTTTTAACTGACTTCGTTTGAGGTTTGCTTTGCCTACTCTAATTTATTGGTGATCAGCTTCATTTTTCTACATTGTATACAATTATTATATTAAAATATTCATAAAAGAGATATTAATGGAGACTTTCATAATATTTTTGTGATACCAATTTAAATGCTATCAAATTTTGACATTTTGTGGTACGCACGTTACACACTTACACGAATACACGTATATACTTAACGGGCCATATAGGTGTGTTCTTTATTTAATACGTGATGGGCCGGCCCAATTTTGTTGCAATCGTTTGAAAAGTAAATGCTAGACTTTTCCCATGGTCGTCGTTGGAAAGATTTATGTGAAACGTAAAACACACTCATACTAATTTTATACGCAAGAAACTTCATATGAAACTTCAGTTTTATAAACAAAAACAGTATTCTTTCTTGTACCAACATGTTGCATACTTTCCATGTGTTTTGTGGGGTTATAATTATTCTATAAACAATGATCTTCAACTAAAACCAATCGAACACTCTTTGTGTTTTCTTGAAACCCTATAAATTAATTCGCAGACCCACTAACTTTTTGTAACTGAAAGTTTATAATGATCAATAAAGTTGTTATTCAAGACCAATTTTTTAGTTTTGTTTCTGTCTTGAATTATAGTCAAATCCTCCATTTTAGTAACGAATTAGCTTTTACATATTTCCATGGATGTCTCCATATGCAATGATTTCGATTTCGAGGTTTTTAAGGTGAGTTTTTGTTATACATGTGGTCACTGAATAATGTTTGAATTATACATCGATCGAGGTCAGAATAATCAAGTATTAGCATTTCTTTACTTGCCTCTTTTTTGTCATGTTGACTGAAATAAATCATTCAACAAGCCACTAGTTTGAAGTTTTCTACATTAATTTTCCAAAACATAAATTCTCAAATTCATTGAATATTTCTCATATATTCTTCTTTATGTATCGTATACAGGAGAAGATACGGATTGCTTTGTACGTGCAAAAAGCAGCATTACAATTCATTGATGGTACACTTTCAAAAAACTTATAACAAAAATATATAGTTTAATTATATTCATTTATATGCTAAACTTTGTGTTTTAATTAGTACAGCTGCTAACCGAACCGAACGCAAGCTTTCTGAAGAAGTTGTTCAAGCCGGTTATAGCATAGAACCCGATGATCTCGCATACATAGTCCGGTCCCACAATAACAAAACTTACGATTTCCATGGAGGTCTTCAAGGTCTTGCAAGAAAGATCAAAGTTTCAATAGGAGATGGTGTTCTTTCAAGTGATATATCAAAACGACAACAAATATTCGGTTGTAATCGGTTTGTTGACAAACCTCAAAGACCGTTATGGATGTTTATATGGGATGCATTGCAAGATATGACTTTAATAATTCTCATGGTTTGTGCCGTTATTTCCGTTGGTGTTGGGATTGCAACAGAAGGATGGCCAAAAGGTATGTACGATGGTTTAGGGATAATTCTTTGCATACTTTTGGTGGTTGTTGTGACTGCAGTTAGTGACTATAAACAATCGTTACAATTTAAAGATTTAGATAAAGAAAAGAAAAATATTATTATTCAAGTTACGCGTGACGGGGGTAGAAAAAAGGTTTCGATTTATGATTTGGTTGTTGGTGATATTGTTCATTTATCAATCGGTGATCAAGTGCCGGCAGATGGGTTATTTATCGATGGTTATAGTTTATCGATTGATGAATCGAGTTTATCGGGTGAAAGTGAACCGCTTAATATCGATAAAAAGAGACCGTTTTTGTTATCCGGTACTAAAGTTCAAGATGGTTCGGGTAAGATGTTGGTTACATCGGTTGGAATGAAAACCGAATGGGGAAGATTAATGGTCACACTAAGTGAAGGCGGTGATGATGAAACACCATTACAAGTTAAATTAAACGGGGTTGCAACGATTATTGGGAAAATCGGTTTAGCTTTTGCGGTGTTGACTTTTGCGGTGTTGACCGCACGTTTTGTTGTCACGAAATTCGTTAATAACGAAATGGGTAATTGGTATATGAGCGACGGTTTGGAACTTTTGAATTATTTTGCAATTTCGGTTACTATACTTGTTGTTGCGGTCCCAGAAGGATTACCATTAGCCGTAACATTAAGTTTAGCGTTTGCTATGAAGAAATTAATGAATGATCGAGCACTCGTGAGACATCTTTCGGCTTGCGAAACAATGGGGTCCGCAACGTGTATTTGTACCGATAAAACCGGTACTTTAACCACAAATCATATGGTTGTCACACGACTATGGGTAGCAGGTCAACTTAACGAAATTAAAAATAAAGAAAAACTCAAATCTTCAATATCCGAAAAAGTTTTGAGTGTTCTTTTGCAATCGGTCTTTTTAAATACGTATTCCGAGGTGGTTAAGGATGATGTCGGGAAACCGAATATATTCGGTTCACCAACCGAGACCGCATTGTTGGAATTCGGTCTACTTTTCCAAAGTAACCACAGTGATGTTTCTAAAAATGTGAAGATACTTAAAGTCGAGCCGTTTAATTCGGTTAAAAAAAAGATGTCGGTGTTAGTTGCTCTTTCTAACGGTAAAATAAGAGCATTTTGCAAAGGTGCGAGTGAAATTATATTAAACGTTTGTGATAAAGTTTTAACCGAAAACGGAGAGGTTATAGAAATGCAAGATAAACAGAGGAAAGCTATAACCGATATTATAAACGGATTTGCATGTGAAGCTTTGAGAACGATATGTTTGGCGTTTCAGGATCTAGAAACAAGTTCTAGCATCGATAATATTCCCGAAAATAACTACACGATTATAGCGGTAGTTGGGATTAAGGATCCGGTTAGACCAGGGGTTAAAGAGGCGGTTAAGACGTGTTTGGATGCAGGGATAATGGTTAGAATGGTGACTGGTGATAATATTAATACTGCAAAGGCGATTGCTAGAGAATGTGGGATTTTGACAGCTGGCGGTTTGGCGATTGAAGGACCGGATTTTAGAGAGAAAAGTGATGAAGAATTGAAGGAAATAGTTCCTAGAATTCAAGTAATGGCGAGATCCTTACCTTTGGATAAACATAAGTTGGTTACGTTTTTAAGGAACGAATATAAGGAAGTTGTTGCGGTTACGGGTGATGGGACTAATGATGCACCTGCTTTGCATGAAGCTGATATTGGATTAGCTATGGGTATAGCTGGAACTGAGGTTTGTCTTTTATTTATTTTTAATTTATATATTAAAATTAAATGTTGGAATTTAAAACTATTTACTTTTTATTGGGTTGATGCATGTTAATTAGTTTGGTAAAATAAAAAAGTCTAATATGGCCGGGTTGAATGAGAGATTTGTAATATTTTGTACAGGTTGCGAAAGAAAATGCTGATGTTGTGATTATGGATGATAATTTCAAGACAATAGTATACGTTGCTAGATGGGGTCGATCGGTTTACATTAACATCCAAAAGTTTGTGCAGTTCCAGCTGACAGTTAATGTAGTTGCCCTCATGACCAATTTTGTTTCAGCATGCACATCAGGTAATATTCTCAACAACGGGATTTCTTTTCTTTTTTTTTCTCATAAATATTTAACCTCAGACTTCCTGAAATATATATATTTTTTTAAGGGTAAAATGCATAGAAGGGTAACTTACTTTCCATCAAAATTCATTTAAGGGTATGTACTTTTGTTTTGATCACTAAAGGGTAACATACTTTCATAAAGGTTGATCAAAGGATAACCTACTTTCATAAATGTTGATCAAAGGGTAACCTACTTTCATAAAGGTATATAAAAAGGGGAAATGACTCACTCAACAAGTTTAATTTACCTGTTCCAACCAAAATGAACGGTTACAAAAAAAAAGTTTAAAATGTACATGCTTCTTCGCTTCTAAATTATTTTACTCAAACAATAAATTCAAAAAAGGATCATGTATTGGTTCTTAAAGTTGAGCTTCTGAGATGAGTCTTGAACTTGATTAACTTGGGTCACTAGATCAGTTTTGTTTCCATACCTTAACCATTAGTTCAAGAAAAGATGGAATTTTGGAATTTGAACAAAGAATTGATCGACTTTATTTTGACCTAGTTTGAAGGCTGTGAAACAAAACTAATCATATAAGCATTAAATAGTCACGTGGGAAACAAATGGAAGAATTGATTACCGGTAACAAGTTTCACAAGTCACATTTACCTTTTTATATACTTTTATGAAAGTTGGTTACCCTTTAGTGATCAAAACAAAAGTACATACCCTTAAATAAACTTTAATGGAAAGTAGGTTACCCTTTAGTGATCAAAACAAAAGTACATACCCTTAAATAAACTTTGATGGAAAGTAGGTTACCCTTCTATGCATTTTGCCCTTTTTTTAATAATTTTATTTAAGTGTGATTAAGAGTGTTTAAATAACGTTTCAGGGTCTGCTCCTCTAACCGCTGTCCAACTACTTTGGGTGAACATGATTATGGACACACTTGGTGCTCTAGCTTTAGCTACAGAACCACCTCACGATGGCTTAATGAAAAGACCGCCAATCGGGAGAGATGTTAACTTTATTACAAAGATTATGTGGCGCAATATCATTGGTCAAAGCATCTATCAACTCGTCGTTCTTGGCGTCCTTCAGTTTGATGGAAAACAGCTTCTTAATCTTGATGGTCCAAATTCTACACCTCTTCTTAATACACTCATCTTCAATACCTTCGTTTTCTGCCAGGTACGTACTACCTTTTCATTTTCTTAAAAGTGATGGTTGTATGTTAATTAGCATTGTGTTGATATAGGTATTTAATGAAATAAACAGTCGTGATATGGAGAAGATAGACGTATTTACGGGAATGTTTGAAAGTTGGGTATTCATGTTAGTGATGGTTTGTACGGTAACATTTCAAATCATGATAGTGGAAGTATTAGGCACATTTGCATCAACGGTGCCATTGCCTTGGAGCTTGTGGCTCATTAGTGTTGTAATGGGTGCCATTAGCTTGCCTATTGGAGCCGTGCTCAAGTGCATCCCCATTGAATCTTCTGGTGAACCCAAGCCGCATGACGGTTATGAACCGCTACCCAGAGGTCCAGATATGGCTTGATCCAGTTTTTAATTTATATATTCTTTATGGGGTTTTGTTTTTCAAGGGGAAGGGGATGGTAGAATACTAGGGTTTTCGATCGTTCTTTCAAATTTTGCATTTAAAATGACAACTATATTACTATGATTTGTTGAATTGGTCATTTGGTTGTGTACTTGTTGAGCAAAATGGTGATTTTAAAGTACATTTCTTTACCATTCAAGTGTTCGTGCACATTCAGTATGGGTGGTGATTTTCACACTACAAAAACTTATTAATTATATTTTAGTATACTTGTACAGTTTGTTTTACAACTTGTACAATGTAGTGAAGGAAGTAGTTTTTGTGGTGTAGATTTCACTTTCCATTTAGTATGGTGATTTTCTTGTGGATGTATGTTATATGTTGAAGGGTGATTGAAAGTTTGTATAATGAGCAACAGAATTCATATCATCATTTTAAGTAAAACAAGTGTGTGCTATTCTTGACTAAAACAAGTTACAACTTACAACCACATTAAAATTCACTTGGAGGTCGAGGATTCCGCCCCATTTCTTTTTGTAAATAGCTTGTTTATATCTTCTGTAACCACATTACTCCTGCAATAAAAATGTGGCAATTCTCAATATTTATTCATTCCAAGTAAAGAAGCATAATATCCAAATCCAATACAATCACACATAAACAAATAACATATGCACTATTACTTGGATAAAACAGATTTGACCATTTTATATTAGAACTGTGGAACACAAGCTAACCTTCCACTAAGCTGAGGTGGACGAAGAAGACCACGAGCTGTCTCGGGGCCACTGGGTAAATTCCCTCTAGGAATCTTTCCACGAGGAAAAGAAGTTGTTGAATCTCGTTTGCGTGATGCATTTTGAGCCATTGCAGCTGCAACCCGAGAATTGTGGTCATAGTTTTCACTCATAATGGATGGTAAAGAAGGTGAATTCAATAAAAGTGATGCATCAGGTAGCCTAAGAGTAGAAGAAGAAGACTCTGAATGCTTTATACAACCGTCTGAAGATTGTTGTACTGCCAACTTTATTAATTTCCTGCACATAAAGAAACCAATGAAGCATACAGATTTATAGATAGAGATACAGATATATTGATGATCGTCGAAGAGAATAAAATAAAAGTTATATCTGTACACATATTTTCTATGCAGTCAATTACGGTGTAATTGCGGTGTTATTTCACAAAAATCATGAATATTGTGGTGCAAAATCTAAATGGAACCAGCACTGAAGCACATGCTTTTACATTCCTATAGTTGATTAAACAATTTACATAAGAACAGCGATAAACAAGAACAAAACATCTCATCCAATTTGTTATCATTGGATCATTCTTTTTTCTACAATTTTCTACCAAGCCTGAATCAGAGCTACATTTTGACTTTGAAGATGGCATTTGTGTAGCCCTAGTGTTTGTGGAAATAAGCTTTTTAAGTTTCATTATAGCTTCTAAAAACACAAAACTGATAGGTGTTGATTGTAAATTAAAATAAAAAATGTATTTAATATTTATCTCAAAAGAGACAACAAAATTTGATAAATTCATTGAATTAGAACCCTAATTTTACCCCTTTTGATGAATATCAAGAACAGGTTAATGAACTTACTGATCGGGAGGATAGGTTTTCTCATTCTGGTGAGAAATTACAGGATTAGCCTTGTTCCGACCTTCTCTACCAACTATAGCTTCATCTTCTTCATCTGATGAGGCATAATCCACCAGCGACATTTCTCTCCTGCACCCTTTCCCTTCAGCAAATACTCCGTATATGTTTATTTGGTTAAATTTGCGTTTTAGGTCCTTCAAGTTTTCATATTTATTTTACTTCTCTTTTTGTAAATTTGACCACCACAGATTCTGGCATTGCAACTTACGTCCAAGAATCACTCTTAACTAGTCTTTGAAAAATGTATTTCGTTTAGTATTCCGCGATATAGAAATACAAAAATGGATTTTCGGTTGGTGTGGAATTCCGTTTACTCAACAATCATCGGTGACATCCTTACTTGATTTTGGAGTTTCATGGGGTAATTGCCAAAGTACGATGTTTATTGCAATTTTACATTGTATGCTATGGTGCACATGCAAAACTAGAAATAACAAGGTGTTTAAGGGGCGCTTCAGATCACCAACATTGACTGCCGACGAGATTATATCAACGTCTTTCACTTGATTAAAACATAGGGAAAATTTTCCATGTAATTGGACAAATTGGTGTTATGGTTCATTGTCTTTTTTTAACTCATTGTAATTGTAGTGTTCTCTTTTTCCCCTTTGCTTAGTTTATTGCTAAGCTTGGGGCTATTTTGATATATATCTATTTGTCGTTTTCAAAAACAAAAAAATAAAAAAAATCAGAAAGTAAGAAATTATGGTTACATACTAAACTTATTTAGGTCCTAAAGTATGAGTTTTGTACACATAAACAGTTGATTACTACACATGAACAACACCACCTCTAAAGCATATAGTACAAGTCGTTACAACATGCACTTTATATACGTACATCAACTTTTTCCGTCATTTTAATTTCACCAAAATTCAATGGTAGCTAAAAGAAGATCGAAGAAGAAAAGAAATAGCTTAACGAAAAGTGAATTAACACAATCAAAACAACAAACGCAACTTGCACATTATATCTCAAAATCGTCCCGCCTCACAAACAACAAACAACAAACAAGATACTACACTAAACTTTTGGCAAAAGAAGAAAACTAGTTCCCTAAGAGTGAAGGCATGTAGAAAGCATGAGTTTGAGCAATTTCAATCCGATCCCGAGGATCATTCATAGTCTCATCCCTCAATGCCTGAAGAATAGCCTCTGATGCTACCTCCCTGTAAAATCACAAAAAAAAAAAAACAACTTTCATTGCCTCATGTACAACTCATCATTACGTGGAATTTTTATACTTTAAAAAAAAAAAATACTCAGGAAAAAATGAACTCCTACCTTGAAATAAGTATTTTGTGGAGGGTTTTCAAAATGGGACAAAGCTCGACTGGAGCAACGGGCTTTTTCTCCTCCGGGTGAAGAATGCTTAAATGAGATTGACTAAGTAGCTCATAAAATGCTTTCACTGCTGATATTCCCTGAAATTAATTAAAAAACGCACATTTTAATCCACAAGGTTTTATATAATCTATATTCTATAACTTACCAAACACTGAAAACAAATAATTATCCAATTATTAGAATTTTAAACAGCAAAAACACACCTGAATCATCCCTTTCCCCTTGATACTATCCCCCATATCAAGAGTTAATTCTCCATTAGCTAACTTTTGACCATACCATGCATTACGACCTTTTAATAATGTCACATATGTATCAGCCAATAGTGGGCCCGCTAATTTCTCCGGGTTTTTAGCCAGTAAATGAGTTATAAATATCATTTCAGATGTACAATGTGCAAAATACACCGATTTGCTAGTGGCACTCTCATTGGTTAAAGCTGCTACCATACCTATTAAGTCAAAATTCAACAACACATCAGAAAAAACATTTCTTTATATTATTCCATAATAATAATAAATAAATAAAAAGAGTATAATGTTACCAGCTCCAATTGCATAGACATTTTTTAACCCACCCATTACTTCATGAGTAACAAGATCACCGTTATCCCACACGATAAAATGTGGTTGTCTTAGAAATTTGGCAAGTGGTTTTCTCCATTTTTCTGATCCGCATATTCGTGCATTTGCATATTCTTTGTTGTAGATTTCTGAAGCTATATTTGGTCCCCCTAGATATAAAATGTTCTCCATTGAAATTCCAGCTGTTACCGGTTTTAAAAAGAAAATTTAGCTTAATTTTTAGATATATGATCAAACTATAATTTAAGCAACTAAAAATAAAACAATGAAAAATCTTACTTGATCTACTAATCATCTGAGTAGGGGTAATTATATGTGGTTCAGGTTCCAACTCAGCTTCTATACCCTTTGATAACGAAATTATAACTGGAACTGTAATTCTTTCTTTCCAATACTTCCTAATTTCATCAAAAACTTGGTTTGTTTCGGTCGATGGTAATCCGTTAATAACAATATCAGCATCCCAAACAGCTTCTTGCAGATTAGTAACTACTTTCAGAGGACAAAGTGGAGTATCAATCATATTCAAACAAAATCCATCTTTCAGAATCTCATCTGCATACAAGGTTCTGTCACCTAATCTTGCTTCAACATATTTCAAATACGCACATCTTCTGATCAATCTTCTTAATATATCTTCTCTTGAATTTATAACATCGAATAGATGTTGAGCAGTTGCTCGATCTACTGTTCTTCCAGCTCGTCTCCAGATCCTGATTTGGACTTTATCTCGAAGATGACCGTATGCATCTTGTAACATTGCTACAAATACACTACCCCAAGCACCAGCACCAACACCCACAATTTTCAAAGGATCGTCGTCTGATTTACCCAATAATTTACGAATTTCATCTACTTTTTCATCTAATAATCCGTTATTGGTTTGAATTGAACCATTGATATACTCATTGATTGATCCCTCAGTTTCTGTTCCCGCCATCTTTATCGTACAAATTGAACACAATTTGTGAACAGTGATTTAACAAATAACAGAATCAAAAATAGGTATTTGTTTAATTTATATTTATGAATGGAATTCGATTAAAATAGACGAATTAAACAGCGGTAGCGGTGGGTACGTGTTTTTTAGAATTAATTTAACACGTTTAACATCTAGAAGAATCGGCTGAAGTAAATCGATAACGAAATTGAGTATGAAACGCTGAAAATGTGAAATTAAACTGGAAATGAATCGAAATTCACACGTTGATTGATTAATAGTGAGAAAGCGGTGAGAAATTACATACCGAATGTAGGTTTTGCGGTTCTACTTGTGGTGTGGCATTCAGAAATGGTTTGTTCGGAAATTACGAGCTGATATGTTGACGGATTCCTAATACTCGTACTATTTTGTTTTTGCTTACAAGAAACCTTTCGGAATTGCCGTCTCGTGCTAGTTAAGGTCCCATGGCGGTGTTTCCAACGAGGTGATCCAATTCCAGCTTGTTAACTTTATAAAAACTACAGAAAAGCCCCTCTCAAATTTGGATAGTTGCATATAGGTCATCGACGGTTTGACTTTATGAAAACGAGTTATTCATATTACACTTTTAGTTAACGTTACTTATCTGGATGGTCTAGCAATATACCATTTCTTCTCCTTAAAACCACACATCTCGATAATTACTCACCCAAACGAGATACAACACGTTTCGTCTTCATAATTCCAATTCGGATGAACTTTTAGGTACCGGAAACCCAATTGGCCGACCCTAAATTCCAAGAAAAAAGCTTCCAGAAAAAGTTGAACGAAAAAGAAAGCAAGGTTAGAAGACCGGAAAGGAGACGAGGATGGATCGATGCTTCGGATGACCAATAAAAGGGCACTAGACAACCGGATGCTCATTTTTAGAAACTTATTTTTATATGTTGTTTAACAAAGAGTCGTATCAACTTTCTAATCACCAAAGTGAAGTTTGGTTATGGGTGATGTTTGGGAATGGATTAGCTTACATCACTCCAACCAATAACATTAGGCTAGCGAGAGAGAGGATGTCTACGTCTTGGAGTTGACAAACAAGTAGTATAAACTCATTTACTTTGAAGTACCCGTATTTGATTGATATTGTTTGTAGTCATCCAAAATGGATAAAGTTTATTCATTGGACTTTCAACCAAGAGAGATAGTTTCCCAACTTCTAAAGAATCCGTTCACCCAGTTGGAACAAAACAGAGGCTGGATTGGGCCGATCTAATTTGAAAAGGGAAACATCTGGACCTAAAAAAGGAAAAGAATATTTTGAATGAAAACTCCAGTTAAAAATTAAGATGTTTCTATAAGTAATTTGGGATTGTGTATTTTGGATAAGCTTATAGAAACATTAAGTATTAAAATATTGAGTTTTGTAAAACATTGACATAAAAGATGATCTGACATGAGTACTGACATTATAGTTAAAACTTAAAAATTAAGATGTTTCTTAAAAGCTTATAAAAGCTCTATTAATAAGCTTTTCCAAACACCCCCTAAGTATTGTCCAAAGCATTTCATTCCCTGAAGATTGACCTGTACGCAAATCATGATCTACCTTTTTTAAATATGGAAGCTATGGACTTTAGAAATGCAAATTTGCACCAGTAAATCTACGAATTCCAGAAGAAAAAGCACTGCCAATTTTTTCTATTTTTTATTTGATTGCAGATCAAATAGCAACTGATCAAGGCTTATATCTCGACGATTCAGGTATTCCTCCTGGAATCGAGACCATATAAACTGCAAAAAACACAAGTACGAATGTTTGCAGAAATGATATGGAGTTAGTAGCACGTTTATAGAATTTATAGTTCGAGAATTGCATTAAACATAGATGTTTGGCAGCCCCGGGAACAGTTGCCAGCCAGAAGACAAGTATACGGAAATAAACATTTTGATTTCTTCAAATTAGTGAAGAATTAGGTGATTTTTTTTATCGTAATCAGAATTAGTATAATATATTAGAATATGCAATTTACTTGGCAAACAATGATCCTGAGATTTGGGGGCCTTAAATCGATTGAAAATTTAAATTGTGCTAGCAGATGAATTCATTTTTATTACTATATGTCATGTTCATCTTAAAGTAATTTGGTTTGTTTCTTGTGATTTTTTTCTGATACAAGTACATGTCAGTACTCATATCATCTTTTGAAATGGAAATTACACAATGATGATCATTTTGAAATACGTTGAGCAGGGAGTACCTGTTTACCATATATGAATAAAAATCCATAATATGCAACTTTTATTCCCAAAACTATGCCATCCAACCATCTATTAATTCATCATTGGAATCTAAAAAGGCTGCAACTTCTTGGTCCTTACAAACCAGTCGTTTTGTGTCGGTAAGATGGAATTTATGGGGCAATCCTGCTTCCTTGATTCCAATCCTCAAGTTTCTGACAGAAATTTGCTTTCTTGATTTCTCCTCTCTCTTCTTTTAGGATTCTCAACAGTATCATAATGAGTGTTTCTGTAGTAAACAGTAACATATTAATCATTTAAAGGTTTCCAATTATCCAACAGCATGTGCTGCTGTCACCAACAAAGCAACTGTTTTTTAGTAGGGTGCAAAATGCGTTGTAATTTGTAAACAGGTTGGCGGGTTGACTCATTTATCAACATCCCAACCCGAACACGACTCATTTTCTTAAATGGGTTAGGCGGGTCGACCCATTTACAATTAGTTACCGTTTAGTCCCAACCGTAACACATTTATTTTCATGTCAAGTTCATATAGTGTCAGGAATTGTGATGCAGACCCAAATGTGGAGGAACGGACCCTTTTATTTTTTGAAGCCCATGATCGCGTGAAGAAAGGGGGGCTCCGCTGAAATGGGCATAACTTTTGACCCGGGTCTTCGTTTTCGGCCCATTTGTGATATTTAGCATGCTAGAAATTCTTGGGCTTATTTAATGTATGTTTGAGACTCTGGAAGAGTTAGTTTTTGATTTTAAAAAATTGAGTTTTTCTCTCAAAAGTATTGTTCTTTGTGTTGGACTGTTTTTGATAATCCAAATCCACGCTATTCTTGAATCAACGTGGTTTTTGGTTTAGATTGTCCAATGTATTCTTAGAATCAACGGGACCAATCTATGCTATCGTTTTTGAGTCTACATCAAATTGCCACCCCTAAATTTAAGTGTTAAATTGCTCAAAGATTGTTGATGTAAAAAGAATATTGATTTGTTTGTTTGTTTTATTTGTTGCATTTCATTTGACAAAACTTTTTGAAGATTACACGCTAATTACTGAAGATAGATATGCAAAAGTGAATTACTTCGAAAAGTATGGATTTTTTCATTTCAAGGGAAAAAGGTAGACTTTGACTTTTGGAGCCAAAGAGCTTGTAGATTTATACATATTTACGAACAGTACAGGTACTTGATAACTAAATAACACCATGTAAAACAAATAACACAATAAAAAGAACAAAAATTTCCTTAGATTCAAAAGAATAATTTACATCAATCTATAGAATCCGTTAAGTCACTAGTTTTTCTAACTCTTGTTGCTGCAACATGTTCAAAGAATGAACTTTAACTCTTCCAAGAAATTTTCTTGAATCTTTTATCTTCACCCCAACTCTTTTTTTTTTTTTTTTAAAGAGTTACTTTATAATTCTTCAGGTCTCAAAAAAGTAAAAACTAAAATTCAAGTCAACTTCCGTTACGAGTTGAGTCAATGATGTGCAAGTGAACCGAACCCGGAACTCGTGATTTTTTCTTTTCTTTTTCAAAATCCTCCATTACCGCAAACATTCCTTTCACAGGGTCGTTTTCGTCTTTTCACAATAGTTATAAAACTATTGTCACAAGTCTAACACTCCTTTTTGAAAAATTCTCTGGCCAGGAGCAAGAATTGCTAAAGGGTCATAAGCCATTTTCCTCCGTTGAAAAGTCTCCCACCGTTGACCAAAGTGGGCCCGCCACTCATCTTGTGTGGTATAATGTGGTAAATATTGTTTGACTCCAAGTTGTTGTTCATCACAGAAATTTAAAACTTTTTTATTTTGACTCAAAATGTGTTGTAAACCATCTTTTCCTGATGATAAAGGGTTTGCTTGTGATAGGAATGCCACTAAGTAGAATATATCTTCTTCAGGTATTACTGCTGAACTCCTGTTGTTCCATCTGAAATATTAAAAGTAATATACACTTTTAGAAGAATCTTTATCATAATAAATAATTTCACTTAACCCCCTCACCAATCTTCCTTTGACAGATTACCCCCCTCTATCTATTATCAACAAATGTCAAATGAATCTTAACTATGTAATAGGGTTCATTCATCGTTTTTCATCAAATTTTACTGGTACAAAGTTCAATTTGTACATTTATAAAGTAAAGGGTCTGATTTGTCACCATAAATAGTACAAAGGTGTGACTCATTTATCTCATATTTATAAAGCTAAAACTATAATATGGCCAGTTTGTTTTTCTATTCATTAAGTCATGTCTCGGTAAAATAGCCATCTAAATAAATCGAGTTTGTATGAAATAAGCAATGTTGTTGTTTTTTTTTTTTTTTTCCTGAATAAACGGTCTGGATGATAGCAATTGACCATTTTACTCTTTTCCTAGACGTTAACGGTCTGAAAAAGAAATTAATTATATGATATACCTTTCAAATGAAACTTCTAAATGACAACACAAATTATTTTCCTCAAAAAGTATTGTAAATAATATAGGCATATTAAATTTAATCATACAAAGTACAAGTGGTTCAGGTGACACCTTACTTTGATTTGTTAACGGGATAGATAAGAACCGGCCCGTTGCTTGTATCTGCTAATATATTTCCAAAAACTTCATCACCAAATTTATGAATTTTACTCCTTGGAACAAGAAGATTTAACCACGGGTGCGGTACATCCCATAAACCCTTTTTTCTTAATTTAATCTCTGCTGCATGAACTCTATCAAGAAATTCCACATATGTAACTTCCCTCATGAAAAGTGTCGATTTTATATAACTCAATTCAGATAACATGCTCTCAATTTCCTGCAACCAACACAAATAATATTAATTACTTCAAATTACATCATAAATTTTATATTTATTAAAGTACCTCTTTAGTTGTAATGATATTGTTTGGATTGAAGTATTTTGCCAATTCAAGACAAAAAAGTGTTTTTCCTTCGGATTTGAATTTACTAGCTTGATCCTCGTCTTTTGGATTAAACGATGATCTCCAGCTATTAAGGAGACCCGTTCTGTTAATGATCACAAGTCCTTCAATGTAATCAAATGTCTTTTCTGAAGTTATTAATCGTTCTTGATCTCGTGTAAATGTCGAGAAATCCGAATACAAAACTCTGATCCATTTCACCTGTTCATATCGAATCCGATAAATCTCTTTAACCTTAAAAAAAAAAATTAATATAATATATACCATCTTTGAAGCTGGTTCTAACGAAATTCTTGCTCGTGTAATTATCCCATATTGACCGAGTCCTCCAAGAACACCATTAAAAAGATCCGCATTTTGTTGTTGTGAACACGTCACCACTTCTCCCTTTCCTGCAGCCAGATTGTAATAACTATTTAATAATTTGCATCAATTTAATTTTTAATACAATTATTTTAAGAATATATACAAACCTGTAACAACCTCGAGCTGGTGAACATTACTAATCTGTGGACCATGTTTAAAAGCTTGACCACTAATTCCAGCATTAGACAAAGTACCACCAACTGTTAAATGCAAATAATCCGTCCAAGATTTTGGTGCCAACCCATATTTAATACTTTCTTTTAAAATATTAATCCACAATTCCCCACCAGAAACATCCACGTAAGAAAATTCACCAATTTCAAACCGCATTTTTGGCGTTTTTAACGATTCCATATTAATCACAACGCCACGTTGAGCCTGTGATTGACCTTGAATCGAGTGACCATGGCCTCTGGCTGCAACCGTGAGCTCTGAACTCGGGCCCAATTCCCAAATATGTCTAACCGTTGTGGCTATATCAGCAACGGTTTTCGGGTGCAAGACGGCTAAAGGGAGGAAATGAAATTGTTTTCCGTAATCTTTTGATGCAAATTCGTTGTTTGTGAAACTAAAATGTCCGTCGACATTAATGGTTGTTAATGAAGATGGGATGTTTGAGAAAGAGAGGTTTAGTTGGATAGCTAGAAAGCTTAACAACATGATCATAAAACTTCTAATGAATAATAAATTTGTATGTCTAAGAATACTAAAATAACTCATTTTAGGTTTGTGGAAATAAGGAAATTTGGAGGGAATTTAAAGAGATAATTTGGTTGGATGGGTCTGGTTACAAGATTCTGACTCTCAAGTCTACCTTTCTAGCTTCCTTTTTGGGCTTTACTTTTTTTTATTTAACTATTTATGTGAAAGAAGGCATCATCATATTCATACATGATGATACATGTCATGTTGAAGATCATAATTCATAAAGTCATAAGAAAGAAAGATTTCACAATCTTTGCACTTATTTCCTCACAGTTGCAACCATATGTGCACATCTTGACTTCCCCTTTTACTATGTTGCAACACGAATCAAAATGGTAGCGTGGGGCCCGCGAAATCGTATGAAAATTTCAACAGTTGTGTTGGGACCTCTTTGCACCATGGAGTTGACAGCCCACAACAAGACACGGGTCGCCCATATTTAGACATATCCGTCTACGAATTCGGATAGTCTTATTGAGTAATTTATGGTTAAAAAGATTTGTACAAAATAATCCGTAATGAGGTTTGTTTTGTTATGAATAAGGTGTTGTACCTTATGTTTTAATGATAAATTGGTGTGCGTTTAATACCATTTGTGAGGAAGAAAGCTAGGTGGAAGAAAACTGATGTGAAGTTAATATGATTTTGTTACCATTAGCCTAATCTGATAGTGGTGTAGTGACATATGTGCTTTTTTGGAATATTTAATACTAAAAGTTGAAGCATGAAGTCCATTGGATGCCAAGATTCATATCCTGTCCCTCCTTACCATTACATACTTGACCCTTTTTCTATTGTGGGCTATATTAATTAGTGAAATCTCAACCATTAAACCTTGCCCTGTCATTTGTGGTTAAAAACCTAATTTCTTGACTTGCTTTTATTGCTAGACACCGACCATTAATGAAATTAGAAAACAAATAACAAGGTCGGCCCATTCGGAATAACATATGGGTAACTTTGTATGATTTTGATTTACCCGATTTGTTCACAATATTTGATTTTTTGGAATTATTTAAGTTTGTTCATAAATGTTACCATAGTATTTAATGAATTTTATAGGCCTCCAAATTGAATATTCAATTTCTTAAATTCTAAGTTCAACAAATATAATGTTTAATTTTTTTGAAAACCAAGAATGTTGTTAATTACTTTTTCTATACTAAAAGGTAAAAATTACCAGAGTTTAAAGTCAATTTTTAGTGTCATTTAACATGTTTTTCACTATATGTAATCAAACGAAATTTAATACATAGTAAGGTGGCGTCGGTTTGTAAAGCTAATTTGATAGTTGGATTACCTTGATAAACAAATATAAATACATGTATGACATTTCCGTATAGATTAATTGCTTGATATCTTGTTCATACTCATTGCTTACTTATTAGATTAAGATCAGTGTTAAAATCAATAGATGATATATGGAAAGATAATTAGTAGACTACACATGTCAAGTTTAAAAGTTGGTAGAAATATGAGTAGAAAGAAAATGTATGAACAAACATAAATTCTTTTATTAAAACTATGTGTAGTTTTTTTTAGTGAAATGATTTATAAGGTTTTATATATAAAAAAAGTACATTTAAATTCTGACTGAATGCATACTCGCGTGATCAATCGATGGATGTGGAAATTGCGTGAATGAGTAGACCAACCTAACCTAAAGTGGACTTTAGAACCATTTGACCCATTTCACAAGTATTTCTTTGTTTCCACCTATTTAAATTGATAAAGATAAGTACTCTTTCCATTAAAAAAAACACAACTTAAATATTGTATTTATTACATTATGCCATCAATAAAAATTGATTTTACCACTTACAAGTTTTTTTGATTATTTAAAATTTAGTACTAGTAACTAATTATTTTAAAATATACTAAAACTGAAAGATAACAAATAAAATGGAATAGAGCTAGTAATCTTAATAGAAATTGACACCTCCATAACACGCTACAGTATATGCATATTCTGGAATCATGTGATGTATGTACACATGTTGATGCATAGAGTACAAGTAGAGCAGTGAGCATATATCTTGTTGAATGAAAAGGGAACAAGTGGGGTGAGACTGTATGCCACCATGAAAGATGAGATTGGCCGGGCTACCACTAATGGGGTCGTTGGTCATTATGGCACAGATGCTAAACAAGTGTAAAGAATAGTTGGTAGGATTTTTAGATTGATTTAGGATTTTGCTAATTAGATCATAAGTAATTATGGATGTTTTTTCTAATAATGCTTCATGTCTAACTTTCATTCCCTTATACTCGATGCTGTTTTGTCTGGTTCACACTCCATGAAATCTAATTCCATATTTTCTCCATTTATGTCTAATTTAATATTACCCCTTTAATAGACTTAAGATTATTCATAATGGACGACCGAAACCTTGCATCCCCACCCTGATGCGTTCCTCTCCATTACGTGACCTGGCGCTTTTTCCCTTTGTTTTTTGCTTCGTTTGGTCACTATGGCGACTGAACTTTTTATGAGAGAAGTCCTCCTTTGGTTGCTCCCTCTCTCCTTCCCCCCTTTTTGGTTTGATAATGCATTTGGTTACTACTATGGGTATTTGGTCATGTGTTTAGTCTTAAAAAGGAAAATTGAGATCATATTGAGATGACAATGATAATCACAAATTCACAGTTATGTTTGATCACTATTACTATTAGTATTTTACTTTGCCCACAATTAAACCCTACATTTGGTCTTGATTGTGTTTGTGCATTTGTTTTAAGAATTTTGTCTTATTAAATCATGAGTAATGAACATGCTTTCTATGTCCATCCTGTAACTTATTTTGGTGTTTTCGTTCTTTTGTAAGTTTAAGAATTAAATTGTCACTTGTCACGTAAACTACATTCATGATCATTTCTATATATCTTACAAATTCACGTGCTTATTCTTATCACTAAGAATTGTTAATGTTTGGATTTCTAGATCAGATTATTCTCACTTGAAGAGCACAAGTTGGCCGACAAGTTCCTAAATTAATATGACTTTTTGTTAATATTTATTTTCTTCAAATATAACTATATAGGTATTTAATTTAATAATTGATATATAACTCATTCTTATAATTGTAATTTTGGGATGCATTTGGTTTGCTGAAATGTTAAAAAAAAACTAAATTATGAAGAAATTAAATTTTAAAATCCAATATAAGCAAATTTGAATTTTCAGCACACTCACTTGATTTGTTAGGAAAATCCTTATTATGTTGTGTCAAAAATAGTACAAGTATGTGGGATTTGTAGGACTCGAAATCTAGACCCATCGAAGAGAAACAATAACAAGAACCAATTGAAGCACATCATGTGTGAAACACATGCCTATTTTAAATATCCAAAATAGATGGCCGTTTGGGCCCTGAAATTAATAAACCGGGAGGTTTTGTATATTAGTTACGAGTCATGTAGTCAATGCCACGATTTTAATGTTTTTGCCATAATCCCCTTCCAATTATTTTAACAGTCAACGCCACAATCTTTGATGCTTTAGCTTTTTCAAAATTTAGGTATTACACCAGTCTAATTTCTATTGGCTCATAAAATCAAATTTGATAAAGATTGTGTCCACTCGGTTCCTGATCATTAGTGACAACAATGTCCGGTCAAGAATACTTCAATCAAGGTCATACACAATGTGTTTGGTTCTTATTTGGAACGCGTTTTTGAAAAGGATGGTGATATATAAATCACAAAAAAAAAAAAACTAATTAATTTACTATATATGACAAGTTTTAAAGCAGATTGAATAAACATATAATAAAATACAATATGGCGTGTAATGTAATTTTTATGATGTAAATATCACTTTCTTTAAAAAATGTTACGTCCAATTTTTGGAAGGAGATTTTTTGTTCGGTTTATGTGAAGATTATCTGCATGGATTCAAGAATTTGAGGGACTTATAAGATGTCCGTGTTATAATTATATGTAAAATGACAAACAAATGGTTTTATGTGGTAGGTGTAGTAGCTTAAAGATTTAGTCTTAACAATTTAGAATACATTTCCTAAATTTAAATCTAGAACAATGCAATTATATTGTCTTTAACTTCCATCTTGCTCTAATTCACAAACCTATTTTCTTATAATCTTAGAGAAATAATATTGATATTATATTTACTTCATATTGTGACTCATCATATGATAATATATGTAATTTATTAATTTCCATCCTTTATATTATCTATTAATTTTAACATTTAAATTGATAAACTAAATATGCACAAATAATAAACACTAATATCATTTCTCAAAATCTTATTTATTACTCCATTAATAACGTTTTGTTAGTTATGTCGAAAAGACAAAAATATGCTGACGGGTTGGCCCAACTGACTAGCGTGGTCTATACCGGATAATGGGCTCATTGGTTGGGCTCGTATCAGTAGATGACTTCCGACCCAAAAATATCCTCTCTTCACCGGCTCTCATCTTCGGCCGACAGCCGCACAAATCTCTCGCCGTCCAGCTGTATCTTCGCTATCTTCTGCGCATTCCAGTCATATCTTCTCAAGTTTTCCGGATTCCAGTCGTATCTTCTCCATTTTGCTACTGTGAGGTTGGGCATCTACACCTAATAATGTTGTTTAATTGTAAATTCTTGACCTATTGCTACTGGGATATTGAGCATCTATACCTAATAATCTTGTTTAATTGTAAATTTTTCGCCGGCCACAATTATAATCATGTTTATCTTCTCCATTCTGAAAAGCAAAAAAAAAAAAAAAAAATATATAATAAAAGAGAAGGTAAAGATACAGTAATTATGCATAAATATGCTTTATTTTGTCGTTTATAATTTGGAATTTTATAATTTTTTAGAGAGGAGGAACACTTCCAATAACCGAATGAACCCTAGAGACTGTAATTAGGCTTTGTACATTACAGCACATGCTAAACTGAGATTGAGCAAAGAGGTACTCTAATCCCATTTTGCTACTGAAATTATAATCTTGTTTACCTTCTCCATTTTGCTACTGTGAGGTTGAGAAGCTTCTTGATCGTACTTTAATTGAGTGATAGACATTTTCAATCTTGTAAATTATTTTAATATGAGATACAAGAAAAGAGGATCCAATGTTTTAATCTCTTATTGCTACTGTACCATACTTGTTCAAATTGCTAAATTGTTGACCTATTGCCACTGTACCAATTTCCACGGATTAGTAAAACACTAAAATATAAACATACTTGTTAAACCGAATGGTTTTGATTTTCTAAAGACCTAAATTTTCGGGTTGGTTTCGGTATTACCCCAAAACTCTGATCCAGATGTTCTATAATTCTATTCCATGAGTCCATGACCATTTATTTAATTCTTATTCAAATCACAGGTTATAAAGTTCTGAGAAAAAAGGAAATGCCCACGTAGTTAAGCAAAATCTCAAACAATGCCGCCCCAATCGCCGCCACCAACTACCACACTCAAAAACCTAAACTTCATCTCCGGCCACAGGAAACCCACTCAAAACCGCCAAACCCACAACCCTAATCAAAATCACCACCACCCAACCACCAATTTCAACCTCCAAAAATGGGCCCCACAAGAACCCACCCAACCACCACAAACCACCCCATCACAACACTTCTTCTCAATCGCCCAAACACTCTCCCCAATCGCCCGTTACATCATCGATTCCTTCAAAAAACACAAACACTGGGGCCCACCGGTAGTCGCAGATCTCAACAAACTCCGCCGTGTGACCCCAAAATTAGTTGCAGAAGTACTCAAAGTCCAATCAGATCCCGTTATTTCCTCCAAATTCTTCCATTGGGCCGGTAAGCAAAAAGGTTATAAACACGATTTTGCTAGCTATAACGCCTTTGCTTATTGCTTAAACAGAAACAATCAGTTTCGGGCAGCTGACCAGGTGCCCGAACTCATGAACATGCAAGGTAAACCACCATCTGAAAAACAATTTGAAATATTAATCAGGATGCACTCTGATAACAACAGAGGTCTTAGGGTTTATTATGTGTATGAGAAAATGAAGAAATTCGGTGTAAAACCTAGGGTTTTTCTGTACAATAGAATTATGGATGCTTTAGTCAAAACGGGCCATATGGATTTATCATTATCAGTTTATAACGACTTTAAAGATGATAAGTTAATTGAAGAAGGTGTCACTTTCATGATCTTGATAAAAGGGTTATGTAAAACGCGCCGGGTCGATGAGGCAATCGGGCTTCTGACCCAAATGAGAAAATTGTGTAAACCAGATGTTTTTGCTTACACTGCAATGATTAAAATCCTGGTTTCAGAAAGAAATTTAGATGGATGTTTAAGAATTTGGGAAGAAATGGTGAGTGATAAAGTCCAGCCCGATGTTATGGCTTACACAACTTTAATTATGGGATTATGTAAAGATAATCGGGTCGAAAAAGGTTATGAGTTCTTTACAGAAATGAAAGAAAAACGGTATTTAATCGATCGGGCTATTTATGCATCTTTGATAGAAGGATTTGTGAATAATGATAAAGTTGGGGTAGCGTTCGATTTGCTTAAAGATTTAATAAACTCGGGTTATCGGGCGGATTTAGTGATATATAATCATCTCATTAGAGGATTATGTAATTTAAAACATGTTAGTAAAGCACATAAACTCTTTCAGTTTACAGTTGAAGAAGATCTCAAACCGGATTTTGAAACTGTTAATCCAATGTTGGTTTGTTATGCAGAGGTAAAAAAATTTGATGAATTTTGCAAATTGCTCGCGCAAATGGAAGAATTAGGGTTTAACGTTGTTGATGATCTTGTGAATTTTTTCACATTAATTGTAGAAGATAAAGATAGTGTTCAAATGGCGTTACAAGTGTTTAATAACTCAAAATTAAAAAGTTATTGTAATGTTGAAATATACAATATTCTTATTGGTGCACTTTATGAAACCGAAGATGTGAAAACCGGGTTAAATCTATTTCAAGAATTAATAGAATCTAATTTGGAGCCCGATTTATATACTTATAGTCATGCAATTTTGTGTTATGTTAAAATTGGGGATATACACGAAGCGTGTTCTTGCTACAATAAAATAAAAGAGATGTCTTTAACTCCATCTGTTGATGCTTACGTGGCATTAGTTAAAGGGTTGTGTAAAATTGGGGAAATTGATCCGGCTTTTATGCTTGTTAGAGAATGTTTAGGTAATGTTACAAGTGGGCCCCGAGAATTTAAATATACACTTGGAATAATTCATGTGTGTAAATCAAATGATGCAAATAAAGTGATGGATGTTATTGGTGAAATGGTCGAAGATGGTTGTTTGGTTGATGATGTGATATATTGTGCGGTTATTTGTGGTATGTGTAGATATGGGACGATTGAGGAGGGTAGAAAGGTCTTTTTGAGTTTGAGAGAGGGCAAGATGGTTACTGAATCGGATTTGGTTGTTTATGATGATTTGTTGGTTGATCATATGAAGAAAAAGACGGCTGATTTGGTGATTTCGGGGTTGAAGTTTTTTGGGCTTGAGTCGAAGTTGAAAGCAAAAGGGTCTAATCTTTTGCCAAGTTGAGAAGATGAATTTAGTACTCATATGGTTATGATAAAGACATATACAATAGGACAACTTGTAACAATTGAAGAGTATTTTAAAATTATAAGAAGTACGTTGTAGCAAAGTTATCATATCATGATCACAAAGTTGGCTTTTTCTTCACACCAAAACCTTGTATAAATACTAAACCCCACCCTTCCATCAAACATTCACATCTTGTTTAAACGAGAAACAGATCAAGAACAAGTATGAGGAACTTGAGCATAGGTACATACTTTCTTATCCTACTGGTCGTTCTTGTATTTGCAAATTCACACCAAATTGAAGCTCAAACTTGCAAGCCAAGTGGTAGCATAAGAGGAAGAAAACCCCCAAACGGACAATGCAACACAGAAAACGACTCGATTTGTTGCATTCAAGGCAAGTTTTACACCACCTACACATGTTCACCTCCCGTTACAACCAACACAAAGGCGACTTTAACACTAAACAGTTTCCAAAACGGAGGTGATGGCGGTGGGCCATCAGAGTGTGACAACCAGTACCACTCTGATGACACGCCGGTTGTTGCACTATCAACGGGATGGTATAAGGGAGGGGACAGGTGTCACAATTTTATCACCATTAACGGTAATGGAAAAAGTGTACAAGCTATGGTTGTAGATGAGTGTGACTCTACTATGGGTTGTGATGATGATCATGACTATCAGCCACCGTGCCCGAATAACATTGTTGATGCCTCTAAAGCTGTTTGGAAAGCGTTGGGTGTACCATTACAGAATTGGGGAGATTTAGATATTACTTGGTCGGATGCATAGCTTTTCCACACTTTGTATTGAATGTATATTCGTATGTATTAATGAGTACCTTTTATGAATTAATATATAACTAAGATTTAAAGATTAAAAAGTAACCTTCTAAGTTCTAACACCCAACTAACCACCCGAATAACAGAGTCAACCGCAATGAAGAACTTCTATACTACATGTTTATAAAATATCACCAAGTTCTTAATCACAAAACTATACATATAATGTGACATAAATTACAACATCATGTTGAATGAATCATAGTATCAAAGTATAAAGATTAATTATGTGAACCAAATCGACCAAAACCTGTACTTAGCAGTTCCCTTTCTCGGAGATCAAGTCAATTTTGGTCAAACTACCAAAACCCATTTTCTAG
The DNA here is from genome assembly GCA_963853835.1 of Calendula officinalis. NCBI lineage: Eukaryota > Viridiplantae > Streptophyta > Magnoliopsida > Asterales > Asteraceae > Calendula > Calendula officinalis. The sequence continues at coordinate 71,258,935 of OY970823.1, read as the reverse complement.
CCTAAAACGTTTATGAAATGAACTACCTTCCTGAAACCTCAATTTCACGTTTGGGCCGGTTACGAGCACGCGGACGAGATGGCTCTTCATTGATTGGAATCACAACATCTTCATCCCCATCCTCTGCTTCTAATATTGATTGATTAACTTCTAGCTGTTTCATTTTATAACAAAATTCAGATTCCTTTCAATGCAAATAGCAGTTTCACTTGAACATTTATCATGACATGTTAGCAAGTGTAAAGTGTTTCTAAAAGCAAAATGTTAAGTTCTTGTCATTACAATGCTTATAAACTAATTTCACGCAGAACTTATCATTGGTACTTTCATCAAGCACTTGGTGTGAATCTAGTAAACAACTAATCCTATAATTAACAAAAACATTTAAAATTCTGAAAATGAAAATATTGGGGGGTTTTACCTCCTCGTAGAAGTCTCTGTCGAGTTTATCAGAGATTTTGATGGAAGTGAAGATAGTTACAGCAAGAAGAGAGAGTGGAAAGACGAATGCGAAGATGTAAGTGGTGGCTCCTGGTGCTCCGCCACGTGTCACTACCGAACCTCTGCTTCTCCTGCAACCAACACCTCCGCCGAAATGCTGCGGATAACTCGGTAAAAGTGGAGCAATCTGAGGCGGAGATGGTGGTTGAAGGCGGAGGGCGGAAGAACTGGGGGTCACGGTGAAACTCGCCATGACCATTATCCAACCCCCAAATGGCTAAAAATGGATGGCAAGCTTATCGATTACGGGAACTATCAATTATATCCTTATTTTGCATAAGAGGTCCCCATACTATAGATTGTAGCATATTATTCCCTCAAAGATTGCTAAAAAGAATCGAATCTAGTAAAAATAACACCTTTAAATTGTTTTTACATTTTAGATTCATCTATCCAAGACTATAAATAGAAGACCTAATCAAATGTAATTGGTATTTGAGACTTATATATTCGGTGTGTAAGTGAAACCATAGTTTGCATCACTTGTACTTTATGAATTCAGTACATGTTCGTACTTGATTATTAGTTAATCAAGGTTTGTCTTTAATCTTTGTTTTGTACTCCCTCCATCCCATAAAAAACTTCTCATTTGCCTTTTGCATAAGTTTTTAGGTGATGATTAATGGTGGGGTCATTGATATTACTTTTGATTAACTTACAAGGTTGAGTTGCAGAGAGAAAGATAGTTAGTGGATATTAGAGCATCTCCAATAGTAGCTTTTTTAAAAGCTTTTTACTATTCAAATAAGCTTTTAAAAGACTTTTTACCATTGGAATATGTAGTTTTTTTAAAAACTTTTTGCAATGACTTTTTTTCTACTAACCTTTTAATGCACTATTTATGTTTGTCCTTTTTAGTCCCTCAATGTTTAATATCTTTTCATTTTAAAAATTATATATATTATTATATATAAATTCTTTACTTTTTTAATATTTGTAATGTAATGTTTCTATTATTATAATATTTTTGTATGAAATATTTCTAAAAAATATTTAGTTTTATAAGATGTCAAAAAAATTGTCAATTTATATATAAGGGGTATTTATGAAACATTTAAGATTATTAAAGGTAAATTAGAAATATTATAAAAGAAAAAGCTTTTGAAAAGGTTAACCACTGGAAATGTTATTTAGTAATAACTTTTTGGTTAGTGAAATATTGATGTGGCAAAAGTAATAAGCTTTTGTAAGGTTAACCATTGAGGATGCTCTTAGCGTTGAAGTCTTTAGTAATAATAATTTTTTATTGTGTGGAGCCCATCAAATGTGAGAAATGAGAAGTTTTTTGTGGGACAAAAATTTAAAGGCAAATGAAAAGTTTTTTTTTGGGACGGAGGGAGTATTTGTTATCATCAAGTGTATAGGCTACGATTTCCTTTTATAAGAAAAATAGTTAATTATTAATATTAGTTCGATCTAAGTTCTTATCAGAAACAAATATTAAAAACTACCTATTTTTAACCAGATACAAAAGCCGTCTTAAACACTCTCATTTAATTATCTCCCTCTTGCTCCTGTTACCACAAGCCACAAGTTGTAAAAAGAATGCCAAAGTGAGTGCCATGTGCTACGGCTCACTAGCTAGATCATATATATTTATTAATAATGCAAATCGTCCACCACTTTTGAATACCTTTATTAATTTTACATGTTTCTACAACAAGTATTCTTAAATATGTGATAACAAATATACCCATGCCTAAGTAATGGATCTATTATGATGAAAAAACATAATAAAAGTACAAGCCACATACATCACAATTGTTCCACGCTCTTTATTTAACTTCCCTTATAGTCACATGCCCGTTACTTTAATGGTCACACACACCATATGGCAAACTTCACTTGTCTATAAATTCCCCACACATGCAAGCACACACACACATACTGCAATAAACACAAACAGAACAGAAAAACAAAAAACAATGGCAGCAATCATAGGAAATGTTCTGAGGTGTGTGTTGGCAATAACTGTACTCATTGTATGCGTTAGCAGCATCGATAATATTGCTCCATCCAGTAGCAGCACCATTGCACCATCCAGCAGCACTTTTGTTTGCAATGTGCAAATGTCGGATCTTTTAGAATGTCTTCCAGCGATCACGGGTGTACTACCACCAGCCCCCACTGAGAGTTGTTGCAGTGTGATTCATAAGGTTGATCTCCCGTGTTTGTGCAACTATAAGCCTGAGTTGATCAAGTTTGGGGCCAACCCTGTGGCCGCCGTGGGTTTACCCAAGCAGTGTGGAATCGAATCTGCAATAACATGCTAATTGTCCTACTCGTGTTTTGTTTTTTGTTTTGTTTTGTTTTCTTTGATCTAAGTGATCGAGCTTCTATGCTATGTTATTCAGTTTTAATGCTAAGCTTAATTTGATGTTTACAATCAAAATGTCAATGCTAATTAAGAATGTCCACATAAATATAAGCTAATATATAAGGACGATAAAGCAATATATAAGGTAGGAATAATGGAGTATATATAGTACTGATGATTACAATCCGATCCTTATTCATACAACAAACAATAAACATATTTACTCGAGTAACAACAACTAGGCTGTCATAGTGGAAAATGAAGTCCTTTGTCTATAACAAGAGACCGGGTTTCAAACTTCAGTGAGTAATATTTTAGAATGGTCAAGGCCATTTGTCTAACAAGAGATTGGGTTTCAAGCCTCACTTAATAACAATTTAGGATGGTCACGACCCTTTGTCTGACAAGAGACCAGGTTTCAAATCTCACCGGGTAATACTTTAGGATGGTCAATGGAAAAAAGGTTCAGAAACGGACACGCGAATACCAGTAGGCCGTGTACATCATCAAAGACTCGACTTTTCTCAGGTATCATGAAGAGTTCGTTTTACTCAATAACAACAATAAATTGTCTTGGGCGCGGTAGGGCGATGCTAGTAAACCTCTTGTCAACGTGTTAGATCTTGGTCCATATATGCACCCATATCCATTTACGTGATCCAACAGATTAAAAACAATTATCCGATAAGCAATCCATTTAGGCTAAAACAATAACATAATATTTTAATTTCATTTTGCATAAAATCTGAAAGAAAATAAAATGCGTTTGCCGGGAGTCGAACCCGGGTCTATTGCTTGGAAGGCAATTATCCTAACCGTTGGACTACAAACGCAACTGTGACTAACATTGAGATGTAATATATAGAACTCTTGTATGAAAAAAAACTGAAAAAACAGGCGGCGCATGAAAAAAGCGACTCTGCTGGGGATCGAACCCAGAATCTCTGGTTTCGTAGACCAGCGCCTTATCCATTGGGCCACAGAGTCAAATATTTCATACAGATTGATATTATTTTAAAACTAGACTTCGACGGGAAATTGTGGGGTCAATAGATTGGCAAAAACCTTTTTTCATTCGAAGAAGCGTAATAGAATAGTGTTTGATTAGTTATACTGGAACCAAGTTGAAGCAAATTAAAGTTGACTAGTCAAACCGATATCACTTCAATAAATTACAGACTACTGAAAAAATATAGCGTTCATACTCGAAAGTATAGTAAACTAGAAGGAACCATTTAGGGTGTCATTACATAGCTCATTCTGCTCGTTTGACCCTTGATTGAGTCAACCATGAACTACAGGTGCACCACACCAAATATTACACACTTTAAATACATCTATCTATCTCATCTATACATCAAACAGAATATCACATATGCTTCTACACCCCCCCACAATTTCCTCTCTTAACGTACATACAACTGCACGCTTGGGTAATACGATCGGGAACAACCTGAGTCAAAGTCAAAGTCAAAGTCAACTCTACCGACACACAAGAACAACTATTTGTTATCAACTACAAATTCGTCGTCACGCTGGGCCCAGGGGGAGACAATGGCGGCACAGCTACTTGGTCAAATCCAGAAGCTTCTAGAACCTTCCTAACCGTTGCCTGAGATTGATTCTCTGTGTTTTTTCCAATCTTACTAGAGTTACTAGTCTCGATTGAAGCTAAAAATGTGTCCCTTGAAAGAGTTGCAGGGGCTTTAGCAATCACAGATTTAAACACACCTGATTCCTTCAAACCCTCAATGATTACCTGTTTTTTTACAATTATAGCGTTTATCAATTATCCCATAATTGTATTATTTTACTATAATATCATTAAATTGATTATTAATTCCTACCGATGGAGCATATATGCGAGTCAAAATGCCTTTCCTCAATAGTTTCAAGTTTATTGTCTTGTCAGTCCATACCACATGTTCACGATACCTGGCACAACCATAATCAGATCAAACTAACGGGGTAATTTTTCGTATGATTTAAAGCGGGTCAGGTCGTTTTGGGTGAATACGCGACACTTTTATCCAAAATCTCTACTTTTTTTAAATAATCAACGTATCAGATCAGATATGAGTAGAAAAATGTATACTTTAATAATAATCTAACTTGTTGAATAAAATGATTCAGAAGGTTTTATGCATTAAAAATACACTATGGGAAACATTCAACCCATTTCCTTGTAGATTTGACCCGTTAGAAATAAAACATAACCCCAAAATAACCATTCATAAATAAATAAAACAAAAGTAAAAGTTTCAGCTGTTATACCAGTTGAGTTTTTCTTCTTGTGTAGCAGTTGAAGCAACTATGAATGCCTGAATCAATCAAATAATAACTTCATCTACAATGCCTCAAAATCTTTTTCTTTTTTAAAAAAATATAAAAATAAAATAAATATTGCAAGAAACTAACCGCTCTATCAAATTCTAACATAAAACATCTTTTAACATCATCTTTAGTAGGCTTGCAAGCACATCTATCTCTTCTTGATGTCAAATCAGAAAATTTAGCATATGTGTAATGTAAAACCGCAGCTTCTTCAAGTTTTATCTCCCTGTCATCACAAAATCAAAATTAATGTCTTAAATTATATTTAATTTGGAGATTATGATCTGATTATTAGATTAGCATACTTTGGAGTTTTCATGTAATTATGCCATCTATGAGCACCATTAGGGCGTAAATGATCTTGAACACGAGCAACTGATTTCCCATTTCCATAAGTCAAAAAGTAGTTAGGGTTTCCACGTGTAGATTCTTTGTACATGCCAAAATATGTGTCTTTGGGGAGATGATCATAGTTTCTTTTAAACATTGATACCTAAATGCAACAAATATTATAAATTATACTCAAGAATATCTTCTTTACCTTAATCCATTACATAATACAAAAAAAAACCTCTGTAAAAGGATCCTTGATGTCATCACGCTCAACGCTGCTCTCCTGTAAACAAATATATTAGCATCTTAAACTATAGTATTTATCAAATATGCTTTTATTATTTACAGGAAATTTATTAGAAAATGTAACATAACTTACATAATTGGGAAAAATCACCATATCAACATCTCTAGGAATATCACCAAGTATTCGCCTTAGAGAATATTCCCCTGCACCAGCTGGATGTATCAATTCATCTGTATCGAGATGAAGTATCCAATCCATGCCTGATTTCTACCAATTTTATAAAATTAAAGTTAATTCTTTAACGAGTTATATAAGTAAATCAAAAAACAACTTAGAAAGAAACGGACCAAATACTCAAAATGTATGATTAATGATTATGCATAGAACCTCATAGATCTTTTAATTCAAAGATTTAAATTAGTACTGATATGAAAATTTGTTTAAAAAGTTATTTGGTTCGACACAATTTGACCCGTAAAAAAGAGAATAATAAACGTACCCTTGCCATGACAATAGCCATCTCCATATTCAGTGATTGCTTAACAAAAAGCTCATAATTACATGGTTTGTAGAAGAAGCTTGACAGCCAAGTTTCGTTCCAGATCCGACTTTGATCCCAAAAAAATAAAAATTAAATGTCAGACAATAAGATAAGAACAATTGATAAGTGATAACTAACATAGTAACATGTAACATGTGGTTAGTAGGTTACTATGAGAAAAACACCAACGAACCTGTTAGCTTGTTGCTCTTCAAACTTTTTTGTTCTGTATATGACCCTCACCCCCTATAATTAAAAAACAAACAAAAAAACTTAAATTCAATTTTGCCAAGATTTTTCTAGAAAATGAAATTTAATAAAGCTTACAGGAATAGATTCAAGAATTTTTGATACATCAGGAGAAGCAGCTTTCCCTTCAACAAATAGGAAAAAAGTTTCAACCCCAATAACTTTATGATAAAACATCCATGGCAGAATCTGATCTAATCCACCAGATGTACTAGTTGTAATACATATCTGACAAACATAAAACATGTTAATTTAAAAGTTAAAGTAGCTAATTCAGAATTCCCTACAGAAATGAAGCTAAATCCAGCACAAACAGAGAAAAGACTGTACCTTAGGTTTGAGATCAGATTCAATTTTGAATGTCCAATCGTGATAGTACGGGAAGGATGGAGAAGTGGATTGGCCGAGTGAGAGGCAATCGGAGTGGTGGTCAACGACGGTGGCGAGCGGCGATGCGTCCATGCCGGGAAACTTGTGGGGATTGTGTTGAGGTGACCAATGAGAGATCGGATCGTCTATGTCGGCAACACCTCCGCCGCGCCATTGGAGGAGGAAGGCGAAAGCGGCGAGTGTGATTGGGAGGAGAGTGAGGAGGAGAATTAACTTGGAAGCAAAGGAATGGTGGTTGGTGGTGGCAGTTTGCGAAGGTCTCGGGCCTGCCATTGATGAGATGGCCTCCCTCTGTTTCTGTGCAACTGTGTGTTTGAAAGAGAGAGAGAGAGAGAGAGTGACGGGAGATCAGTTTTTGTTAGGTTCCGATTTTCTTTTTTCTTTTATTTTGTTTAAATATTAATTTGGTGTGAAGAATTAAGAATAGTGCCGACAATCAGTCAGTCATAATCTATGTTTTGCATAAAGTACACAAAATAAGAGAGATATGGTGTCATTTAGTTTTGCATGACCGATAATTGTCTTGTCCGATCTTCAAAGAAAGTTCCTTGACCCAATCGCCGCATTCAAGACTTGTGGGTTGAACTTGGTAGGCTGGGTTGAAATTGGTAGATTTTGGTGAATCAATAGAATGAATTGATTCGGTTGAATACTCGAGTTAAATATATTTTTGATTATGTGTAATATTATTGTACATGAATGTTTGTTTTGGTTGATTTGGACCCTTCGTCTTATTTGCATGGTTTTGTTAAAGATATTATGAGTTTAAAATACGTGAATATGCGAGCGGAGTACAAACGAATGGAGTGGAATCTACCGTTGAATAAATCTATTTGCTTAACCAAGGCCTTCAGGTCACATATCCTGCTTAAAGAGGATCAGAAGATGTTGACTGAACAAAATGAACCTCAGGTAGAAAAAAACAGAAAAAAATTAGTAGATGGAGAAAATGGTCGATCATCATTCAAGAGCGCCATCAAACGGTTTTGTTATTTCATAATAATTGCTTATTGATTCAATCATTGTTACCAAGACGTAGGGGTGAGCATGGGGCGGTTTTTAACTAAAACCAAACCCCGCCCCGAAAGTTCGGGTTTTGAGAATTACACCCCGTTTGGTTTCGGGTTTTTCGGTTTCGGTTTTTCGGGTTTTTCGGTTCGGTTTCGGGTTTTTCGGTTCGGTTTCGGGTTTTTTCTGTTTTTTAGTTTCCTTTAAATTTACCAATTTGTTACCTTAAAAACTAATATTATGATTCAAACTTCCAAACCTTAACTCATTTCATTATAAATAAAAAACAACTATTAAGTTTAATATAATGTAATAATAAATTCAACTAACATAATCTGAAAAAAATTAATAATAGAATTACATCCAACCATTTTTTCGCAACAATCTTAGTTAATGTCTTCATCCATATAAGTTTCATTGCATGGTTGCTTTCCTTTTGCAAATAAATTTATATCAAATTTTTTAAAAATATAAGAATATTTTTATAAAACTTGAAATATATATAAAGGCGGGGCGGGGCGGGTTTTTCGGTTTGGTTTTTCATATGCCCCCGATAACCGCCCCAAACATTCGGGTTTTCCAATAATTAAAACCGTTGATGTCGGTTTTTCAAATGGTTCGGTTTTTTCGGTTCGGTTTTTTCGGATTTTTCGGGTTCGGTTCGGTTTTTCGGTTTTTATGCTCACCCCTACCAAGACGATCTTGTTGTAATATATGCCTCAACTATTAATTTTGAGACACGTTTTTACATCACCAACATGTTAACTTTAGATGAGAGAGTAAAAAAGCTATAGAAAAATACGCATCTTTTAACACTTGGCGAGGACTAATTTAGACTATCCATACAATACCCAATTAAAAGATAACAGACTTTAAAATGTAAATACTATACAATTTACTCTTAATTGAATAAAAAACTTGAAAGGGAGATAGTATGAAAGTAGCAAAAATAGAGGGACCAAAAATGCTATTTTTACCAAGAAGAAAAAGAATTAAAAGAAAAAGATTTAAGAAGGAAGAAAAAGGAAAACCTAGACCTAAGCCAAAAACAGAGGAATACAGGCCGCCTCTTCTATTCCCCACCGTCGATGCGCCGTTCATCGGTCAGATTTTCGGCTCATCACCGCCACTTTCACGGCAGCCGATCTCACCGTCTTTCCTCTGTTAAAAGTTCTCTTCTTTCTATTACATGTCTTCTCTCGTTGACATTTCTTCAAACACCTTCTGTCCCACTCAAATTTTACTGAATTTTCCTATAGGTTTCTTCTATTCATCTTTCATAATACTCGGTTTAATAAACAAGTCACTTTGAATTTCGCTCGCTAATCACAGCATGGCTGATCAACCACAGGTAAGCATCGTTCTGCTGTATTTGATTAGAGAAAGATTGGCTTGTAGCGTTGTTAGTGCTATAATCGTGAGTGTTTTATTTGTTGTGACGGTAATATTTTGATTGCTAAGATGGAAGTTCGTTTCTTTTTATATGATCAAACTTGGGTGATTTTAGTGAATCTGTAAATGTATTTTCTTTTCTAGAAATAGAAATGGCCGACATAAGCCTCAATTGAGTGCTCTATTTTAAGACTCCCATATTATCACAAGTTTCAAAATTCAAAAGGCTTTTTAGTTAACTAGTTCTCAAAATATTGCTACAGAAGTTGTTAATCACGAAATTTTGATATACTCTTAATTTGCAGGTAGTGATATTTGGGTCATTTTCTGAAGATGAAGTCAAATCATGGCTTAACAAGCCATCTGAAAATGCTGCAAAGCCCGCGAAAAAGAAAACCCTAGATATCGATTCATTAAAGATTTCAAGTGAAATATCTTTTGGTAGCTTTAATGGTGAATCACACAACAATATTGACTCTTCAAACGGGCCAATTAATGGCAACCCGAATACCATTTGCAGCAACGGTAAAAATAGCAGTCATACAGAACCAATAAACAAGCCCAGCCCAGAAGCTATAATACATCCAAAACAAAATGGAGGGCTACATTCTAATGGTAAATTGGAGCTAAAAGCAGTTGAAAATATAGATTCTTGTTCTTCACACGTACCATCGAACAATGTTCCTGATTCTGTAGTTCAAAATCAAATCCAAATGAAAGAAGAAAAGTTGAATAACAATATTGTAACTGAATTATTACCTCACGGGTTAATTAATTCAGGAAACATGTGTTTTCTAAATGCTACATTACAAGCTCTTTTATCATGTTCACCAGTGGTTCAGCTTTTGCAGGGTATAACAGCCCGTAATATTAACAAGGTTTGTAATTTTTTTATATACATGTGTTGGGTGGGTTTCTAATGGGCCAATTTCTTAATTTCTTAATAATCAAAATCTTTTAATAAAAACAGTTAGGAGGTTGTATACTTGTATGAATCAAAATAAAACTTTTGGCAACTTTCAACTTTGGCCCGTTTGCTCTTTCCTCTTTAGCTAAATATCTGGATATGACCCGTTCGAGATAACCATAACCCTATTTGGCCCATTTATAAGTATACATGTTTCTGTTGTACTAGAGTATGTATCCAACATTAGCTGCATTTGGGGAATTTATTTCTGAATTCAAGATGCCTGCTGGTGCTGGTGCTGGTGCTGGTGCAAGCCCAAAAGACATGAACAATTTGCAAACGGGCCGGCCTTTTAGCCCAATTATGTTTGAACCCGTGTTGAAGAATTTTACTCCTGATGTTCCTAGTAGTATTTCCAGAAGACCTAGGTATTTATATTATCTTTTTTCGTCTGTATTAATTATATTTTTTACAGATTTAAATGTCTGAATTTATTTATCTGATTATTGCAATTGATTTAGGCAAGAAGATGCACAAGAGTTTTTAAGTTTCATTATGCATCAAATGCACGATGAATTACTAAAACTTGAAGGACAATCATCAACTGCAAATGGCAACGGTTCATCACTTGTTTCATCTGTAGAAGATGATGATTGGGAAACTGTGGGCCCTAAAAACAAATCTGCAGTTACAAGAACACAAACTTTTGTTCCATCAGAACTTAGTGCAATTTTTGGAGGAGAATTGAGAAGCCTTGTTAGAGCACAAGGTAAATTATAATATGTTAAATATCGATAGTAAGCTTTAGGGGTTGACTTTTCATTATCAATTCTTAAAGGTGCAAAATGTAAATAATCATACAACTTCGTGTTTTACACTAACCATGCTTGATTAAGAACCATATAATTATATAACATCACTTGTTAATGAGTAAATTACATCAATCGTAATTTTTTTACATTTGGCCTTTTATTTTTTGTTACGGGATAAATTTTTCGATTACCAATATTTTACAATTGTTACATATAATATTTATTTATTATGTTTGTTTTAATAGGAAATAAAGATTCAGCAACTGTTCAACCGTTTCTTCTGCTCCATCTTGACATATCTCATGATGCTGTTGCTACCATTGAAGACGCTCTCCGTCTTTATTGTATGCCAGAAACACTTGATGAATATCGAACAACATCTGGAAAGGTGTAATAATTGTTAAATATTATTTTAATCCAAGTTAACCACACTTTTTATTAATGGGAATTAAATGGGCTGAAAACATATTATGTAATATTCTATAACGAGATTCATTTAGTAAACGCATGTTTGACCCTGTGTTGACCTGCAACTGTTCGAACCTGTCGTTTTGTGTCGATGCAACTTTTCTTAGGTTAATACGGTTTAATCTTTAAACTTTCACTTATTTTCCGGTTTAACACTCAAAACTTTTTTGTCAATTTCTCACTGATAGTTTTACTTAATAACACTATTGGTTATGAAATTAATATTACTTACTATAGTTGTAAAAAAAGGGTATAAAACTTTATATAAAAGATAAGGGTATAAAAAAAGTTTAGTGGTTAACTTGTAATCACATATCACAAGGTTTTTTTTAACAAGTTAAGCGGAGACTAAATATTGTGAAAATAGTTAATGGGCTAAACCACCAAATGAATGAAAGTTTGAGGACTAAAACATAATTAAGCCTGAATGACGCGATAAAAAGTGGTGATATATAATTATGTTGAGTAAAATCATGATGTTTACAGGCTGGCGTTGTGAGGGCGAGAAAATCGGTGAATTTGCAGACACTTCCAAAAATAATGGTATTGCATTTAAAGAGATTTGGGTATGGAACAAATGGAAGTAGAAAACTACACAAACCTGTACGATTCCCACTTGAATTGGTACTAAATCGTGATTTGCTCTTTTCAACTGCAACAGAGGTATGTAATATTTGTTTTTTACTGATGTATACTTTGTTACATTTTCAGTAGATTACTAACTTAATAATAATTTTTTAGGGTCGGAAGTACAGACTAATTTCTTCGGTTACACACCATGGAAGAGAAGCCTCAAAAGGGCATTACACTGCAGATGCTTGTTACCCAAGTAACCAATGGTTTCGTTTTGACGATTCTTCAGTGGCTGCAATCCCTACAAATAAGGTCTTACATCACCAAGCCTATATTCTCTTCTACAAAAGACTCTGTTCAATTGGGGCCCACGTTTGACTGAAAGAAAGGTGAGTGAGTGAGGTCTTTGTATTGATATGTACATTCCTTTGCTTTCTTCCAAGAGCTTTAAGTTATTCAAAACCCATTATATTCACATTCACGTATACACATGGCATCACACATCATTGGCAAAATAAATTAAGGTATAAGAAATATATCGGATAATATGACTTAAATGAAAAGTGCAGTGTAATTTATCCAATAAGAAAATAATTCATCATATAAAATATTCTATACAGTTTTGTGTTTGCGTACTAATGCTTTTCTTATTTATCTCTTCCAACAAAATAAATTGGACCTTATTTTAGCTAATTCTCTTGTTACTACTTGGGTGTCTCCCAAACGAGATTATGTCAACAAAAGCAAGTCACTAATTCACCTCCACTTAAAAATATATATTAGATATGATATTAAATGATAAGTGCAACATAATTTACCCAATAAAGAAATATGTAAAGGAAAAAAAGAATTTATCATACAAAATATATCGTACATCTCTCCTTGGTTTGAGTGCTGCTATCCTTATGCTTTATCGAACTGGAAATCAAGTTTGAGTTGGTTTCGTTAACGCGGGAGGGGAAAAGGGTCTTGAAAGGCTGTTAGAGTTTTGTAATTTTCCTAGTACGAAGTATATATTTTCTTATTTATCTATTCCACCAAAATAAATTAACATTTTTCTTGTTTCATTATGATGTTAAAACGGGTGAGGTGAAATATACATAAGGATACAATTACTACTAAGTCGGGTTTATCAATGTTTTAATTTTACTTTTTGTAAATTAAATTTTTTAACACATGAACCTATATGCTACAAGTTATAAGAAATCAGTAGTAGATTATTTATCATTTGAACTAACTGTTTCATATTTATGTATTCAACTAATATAGTATTAGCGTAAAGTAATGTATAATTATATGTTTCATTTTCATTACACAAGTGATATAGACTGAAAATATAAATATTAACCAACTTATATTATATGTTACTCGGGTTCATCGATTCGCTGATCAAATATAATTAATTTGCTTCTGTTATAAAATATTTAAAATGTTATGTTAAATAAAACTCTTGTTCAATGTAATTTTCGATTTTAATTTTCTTTTTTTTTGAATGGAAGATTAACTTTTATTGAATTGCAATTTCTTTTTCTTTTCTTTTTTGTTTATGGAAGAAAAATATTGGTTAAGATAATATACTAAATCTTCTTTAATAATTTAAAGTAGAATAAAATATGTATAAGGGTAAAATAAAATACGTAAATAAAGTTATTAAAGTTTTTTTTAAAAAAAGTAGAATAATATATGTATAAGGGTAAATTAATAATTTAAGTTGTCTTAGTATTTTAAACTAAGACGATATTCGAAATTAATTATAAACATCACGTAGAGATAAAATAAATTTACCTTAAAACAATATAAAATTAACCAAATACATATATGGTAATTATCCAATATCTTCGTCAAAGTTAAAAGTCAAACTAAAAGTAATGGCTAAGTTTCTTTAATTAATACGAGTATCTTTTAATAATACACATATTACTATTAATTATTTAATAAATTATATAAATCGATCAGTAAATAAGAAAAGACAACTAACGACTAATTAAGTCAACTCGTTTTTACAGAACACGACCGAACCCTGATTTATCGGTAACAAACTTCCTATTATCATTAAAGATTCACAAAATCTTTTTCATTTTTCATTATATATACATTCCTCCCATATTTTTCATTACATACAATTCTTTTTTACTTTCTAAACATTACCCTAATTAATCATATTCTTACCGCTTCGAAGGTCACCACCATGGTTCTAACTAACATCACCGGAGCCACTAGCCTGAAGAAAAAGACGACCAAAGGCCGGAAAAAGATCGAGATCAAGAAAATTGAAGAAACGAACAGCCGTCAAGTCACATTCTCTAAACGCCGGACCGGACTTTTCAAGAAAGCGTCGGAACTTTGTGTCTTGACCGGTGCACAAATCGCTATTCTCGTAAACTCTCCTGGCGGTAGGGTTTTTGCATTCGGTCACCCCAATGCCGATGTTCTTGTTGACCGTTATTTGAATGAAAACAATAATAATAGCATTGATCATACGGTAGCAACACAGATTTCTCCACCACCATTGCCGACGAATGAGTTTAATCAACATTATGTGGAGGTTTCGAGGGAGTTGGAGGCGGAAAAGAGTCGGAGAGAGATGATTCCGTCGAGCAGCAGCGGCGGTGTACCGTGGTATGATGAGGCGGTTGACGGGATGGGTGTTGATGAGTTGGAACAATATCTTTTTTCGTTGGAGGAATTGAAGAAAAAAGTGGTGATGAGAGCTGATGAGTTGATGATGATTAAGAAAAATCCGGCGTTCTTGGTTCGCAATGTGTACGATATGGGGTGGAGTAACGGTCATATTCAGAATCTGTGTGTTCCTACAAACGCCACCGTCAACGGTGGTCTCAATTTTCAGCACGACGGAGAGGTTGGAAACTTTAGGTAAATAATGAGGGTTAAATTTGTCAAATCTGGTGAAGTTCATTATTTAGTTTTTCATTTATATTTTTGAATTTTATATGTTGGGTTTTCCGTTATTAAGCATTTTTTGTTCTTCTTGTAATTAAAATGCTATCTAGTCTAGAATATATGATCGATTACTTATCGAACTTCTGTTTGTTATCTTTTTATATGTTAGATTTATGAGTTGTTTTTTAGCATTGATAGATTATTTTATTTAATTATCCCGTTAAAACCCCGATCCCACCCCGCCTGCCCTATTTAAGTCGCGTTTCCGGTTTCCACACCGAATCCTGGTATTTTTGCCATCCTTATGTACAATACCATAGTCACTTATATATTGTTTCTAAATTGCTTTGATTTTTATGCATGTTTAGAGTCTTAGAATTCAATTATTCGTTCATAAAAATCTTGGGTTCACTAGTCCTGTCCTAAAAATTTAGGACCAAAATCAACATGAATTTTGCAAAATTTGTCGATGCCTAAAAAGATTTTTTGGACGTCTAATTAATTATCTTATTTTACGAATTGGTTGGAAAATCAGAGAAACACGCTTAGGAATTGCCTTTTTCGTACGGAAGGTTGGCAATAATCTTGGCAATCTAAATTAGAAAACAAAAACAACAATCTAAATACTTATTTGTGACAAAAAAAAAATCAGTGATGAGTGATGACCTATAATATCTCCACATAAACAAATGTTCAAACATGATTTACGTAAAATAATATTAGAAGTAATATAATTTTTTCATAATATAATAATTTAGAAAGTTTTATAAATTATCCTCCCTCCGTCCCTTAATAAAGTTCTCATTTCTCATGGGCACAATTTTTTAGGAGATAGATAGTGGTGGGGTTAATGGTTAGAAATTTGATTAAAATATAAGGTTATTTTGGAGAAAGAAAGTGTTTTAAAGAGATAATTAGTGGTAAGGTATATTGTAATAATATTATTATATTGAGTGAGTCCCTCCAATATGAGAAATGAGAACTTTATTTTGGAACAAATATTTTGAGGAAATGGGAACTTTAGGGACGGAGGGAGTAACTACACACTTAGAGTAACTTTTGACTCATTTCCCTTTTTAATTATTTTATTGATTTTATAGACAAAAATGACTGCATCCGACTAATTCATACCTCAAGAAAAGATCTATTAATTACCGAGTTTGATCATCACAACTTTAGACTAGCCGTAACATTTGGTCGTTTGGGTGACCGTTGGAGGTCGCTTGGGTCATGCAATTAATGGTCATTTGTGTTTGGTAAGTAATAGATATAATAATAATAAAATGAATTATAAGGTTTGATGAGGTCATAGGTAGGGATGGGATATAGAACCGAAAAATCGTACCCAGACCCGTACCGAACCGGAACCGGAACCGTTTAGAACCGGATTGCTAAATATCGGGTCGGGTATCGGGTCCAACTTTTACATGAAATCGGGTCTCTGGTATTTCGGGTCCGGGTACATCGGGTATGGAACAAATCGGGTCTAGACCCGGAACCGAAATTTAATTAACTTTTCCATAACCCTAGTTAGTATTACCCTATTTTAGTTTAATATATAAAGTTGTCAATGCAAGCCCCAATATGATGCTTCTTTTTCGATCGACCGCTACTTATGTTTCAAAACATTAGAAAGTAGAAACCATTTGATCTATTCGATTTATGTTTATTATACGATTGCTATATTTAAAATATTATAATATTAAGTGTATAAATTAATAATATGATGCTAACACCCGAAACCGGCTCTAATTACTATTTCGGTTCCAATCGGGTCTATACCTGATTTACCCGAACCGTACCCAGAACCGAACCGGAACCGGATTCTATAAAACGGTTCGGTTCTCGGGTCTAGTAATTATCTAAAATCGGGTCTTGGGTATTTCGGGTCTGGGTCCATTTGGGTCGGTTCCGGATCCGATTCCATCCCTAGTCATAGGTTTAGTCACTTTTACGTGGTTTAGTAGACTTTGTCATATTTTTAATTAAAAAAGAAAAACACTAATTGAATGCTAAGATGACAGAGTGACTAAATTGAGTTTGGTCACCCCTTACAGATAATCTTACAACCATATCAATTACACCATTAATTTTCATCCAATTATTATCCAAGTTTCCAAATTAAAATTTTAAATTGAAGGAGCGTACGTTTAATGAATGAATTGATTTTTTTTTTTTTTTTTTCATAATTGAGTACATAATCATTAGTTGTGAAACCAAGTGATAACATAGGGATAAGACTATTGAAATTATCTTAATCTAGAGAGCATAAGTTTGATCTCATCTTTGATAAATATTTATTATATATTTAGGGCAAGGTTTGAAAACGATTAAGTTATAAGTATATCACGAACAAAAGTTGATCACCTCGGGGAGTTTATTACAAACAGGCATATTTTTTTCAAAAAGAAAATAAAAGTCATTGCTTGTGAACTAAAGATAAACATCAGCTATTGATAATTTAGGTTCGTTGAATTGCGCTTTAAATAGTTAAAAAGGTATGCTTTGTGAGAATCTGGTAAAACATGATAACTGGTTATACTATACACTAGTAACATTTATCATCGAATAGTACTTGTCCAATAATATTTTGTACATTAAAAACAAAACATATGTATAAAATGTTTTTTGTTGCACTAGTTTATTTAGATTGGTTATTCGACATTATCAATTGGTGAATTTATATCTGAAATTCTGAATTCTAGATGGCTATTTCTCTCGTTTCCAAAAAAAGAGGGCTATTTCTCTGGTACAAGCCCAAAAGACATGGACCATTTATAAACGGGCCGGCCTTTCAGCCTAATTAATTATGTTTGAAGTAGTTTTGAAGAATTTTGTTTTATTCTGTTTCTTCTTCACTAGTAACGTTTTTCTTTTAATTTTATTTAAATGTATGAAATTGAGTTTTAAGCTAATTTAAGTGGCTTTTAATGATGTAACATGAACAAATCCTGCTTATATAATGTATTTAAAGGTCAAATAATGAATTTTAAATTATTAGTTTCATATCGGTTGTAGCAAGAGTGATTATTAAAGGGTTACATTAAATTACTTAATTATCCCTTCGTTGAAACTAATTTGAGACACTTTTATTCCTAAATCACTAAAAGCTTGCTGCTTTTTCACAAAATTGTCATTTTGGTCTTTTTACTACATTCCCCAAAACGCTCTTTTTTACCATCGATTTGATTACAACTCATTATATGATTCTGTATTCACGACCGTATACTTCAAGGACAAGAATTAACTGCAAATGGAATCATGGAAATGACTCATTACTTGTTTTATCGGTAGAAGATGATGATTGGGCATCTGTTGGACCTAAAAATAAATCTACAGTAACAAGAACACCATTTTATTACACTTAATGTTGATATTTACCTATCAAATCCCACTTAAAATATGTTACATATATAATTAATTAATGTTTCCTGCTTAACTTTTTCTCGTCCTCTTTAACTAAACATATAGTTGAATATTCCTAAAAAGATGGAATAAACTTGATTAATGAAGATAAACATAGGTTAATGGTTCTTATTCTAATTATTTTTTATTTTTTAAAACGGAATATTCTTTGTTAATGACAGCATTTAGGACTGTTATTATCTAAACCTTATTTTTTATTTATAAAAAATGTTGGTTGTTTCCCATTATACATAAAGCTAAAACTTTGTATGCATGCCACATCTTCCAATAGAAGAATGCAAACAAGAATCCGTTATCACCGCTTTTACTCAACGATTAAATCGTGAATTTGCTATTAAAGACCTTGGTGACCTTAATTATTTCTTGGGATTAGAAGTCAGCTATACCGATGACGGTTTGTTTCTTAGTCAAGTAAAATATGCCAAAGATATTCTCACAAGAGCTGATTTATTTGATTCAAAACCCGTACCTACTCCTTTGGCTCCGCATGACACGTTTACATCTGACGGTCCTCCTCTTTCGGATCCTACCGTCTACCGTTCTCTAGTAGGTGCGCTTCAATATTTGACGATAACTAGACCAGATCTTTCTTATGCTGTTAATCAGGCTAGTCAATTTCTACATAACCCTACAAATGCACATTTTCAATGTGTCAAGCGCATTCTACGATATGTAAGTCCGGGAATTTGAGTGAAGCCTTGAGCAACGAGTCTGGCTTTAAACCAATCTATAGAGCCATCAGAGTTGTATTTGGTGCGAAAGACCCATTTAGAACCAACAACATTAGATGCATTTGGGCGGGGAACCAAAACCCAAGTATTATTGTTACGTAATGCTTCGATTTCTTCATGCATAGCAGCAACCCAATGAGGATTTTTAGCTGCAGTTTTGTAACCTTTGGGTTCAACAGCCGAAAGTAACGCAACATGTAAAGGATGCTGGGAAAGTGAGGCAAAATCAGCTCTATGTTGCGTTTTTGAGATACCCGATTTAGATCGGGTCTGCATCGGATGCTGAGGCACTGCAGCTGCAGCTGGTTGGGCAGAAGGAGCAGAAGCATGTGGCTGGGCAGCGACCGATGGTTCTGCAGCAGGTGGTGGAGCAGACTGTTCTGCAGCATGTGGCGGAGCGTGGACAGCAGGCTGTTCTGCAGCAGGAGCCAAGGGAACTGTTTGCGGTAATGTAGCAGTGTCCACCGAAGAAGTGCATAACCTGCAAGAATCAAAAGCATGATCATGGGCATTAGTAACGGGCAGCGTAGCAGGTGCATGAGCAACAGATTCTGTGGGAGCAGGCGTCGGCTGAGAATCATCATCAAAAAAGGTTGAGATGTTTAATTTAGTCAAATCGTGATCCACTTTTCCTGCAAAAGGAAAAGAAAATTCATTGAACCGTGCGTGTCTAGTGATATAAACACGGGAAGTAGCGGGATCAAGACATTTGTAGCCTTTATACTGAGAGTTATAGCCGATAAAAATGCACGGAATACTGCGAGGAGCCAGTTTATGAGCTGAATAGTCTCGAAGATAAGGGTAAACTTGACATCCAAATGTGCGAAAATTGTCATAGTGTGGTAACCGATCATAAAGTAATTCGAACGGAGATCTATTGCCAAGAACCTTTGATGGCACTCGATTAATGATAAAGGTTGCGGAGCTGAAAGCATTTACCCAATAAGAAGCAGGAACGTGAGCGTTGAACAACATTGCTAACCCTGTTTCAACAATGTGGCGGTGTTTGCGTTCCGCTCGCCCATTTTGTTGGGGAGTATAAGGGCAAGATAATTGGTGGAAAGTACCATTGTCTTCAAACATTTTACGAACAGTACTGTTAACGAATTCAGTACCACCATCACTTTGAAATACTTTGATTTTTCTGGAAAATTGAGTTTGCACAAGTTTCATAAAAGCACTAAGAACTGCATAAAAACCCGTTTTAGTTTTTAAAGGGTAAAACCAGGTAAAGCGTGAGTGATCATCAATAAATATAACGTAATAGAGGTAACCATCAGAGGAGATGGGAGCCGGTCCCCACAAATCACAATGTATTAAATCCAATGGATACGAAGCACGCTTAGAATTCAAATCAAATGGTAATTTATGTCTTTTAGAAAGTTGACAAGGTTCACAAATAACAGGTTTCGGTAAAAGTGAAGTAACTTGTAAAACTCCTAACTTATGCAAACTAAAAATAACATCAAATGAAATATGCCCTAATCTATTGTGCCATAGCTCAAAAGAAGCTTTATTTGAAACTCTAGAACACGCAACCAAGGCAGTGGGAGCGTGCCGTAGTATATAAGGCCATCTTCACACGTTCCGCGAGCTATCACTTGTTTGTTTACCCGATCCTGAATATAAAAAAATGGTTGGGAAAAAAGAACATCAACCGGATGATCCATGGTAAGCTTGCTAATAGATAAAAGATTTTTGGTTAAATTAGGAATCACCAAAACATCTCGTAATTGCAAATTATTGGAAACCATAGTATGGCCCGTATGAGAAATAGGGAGTGTGTGACCATTACCAAAAGCCACATGTAAATTACCCGCATAAGTGGTTGGTTGAGAGACATTATCAGTGGACGATGTCATGTGTGCAGTAGCTCCAGTATCAACATACCAATCGGGATTATTCTGATTAACATGGCATTGTGAGTGAAACGCCTGAGCTAGATTGGCATCCATAGTAGGGGCATTTGAAGCATATGTGGGAAGACTTGGACACGATGAGGCATAATGCCCATTAGTTCGGCACAATTGGCAATGAGGTGGACGACGTCCCCCACGACCTCGACCACCATTTGAGGAACCACGACCTCGACCACCACCCCTGGAGTATTGGCGACCACGGTTATTGCCAGAGGATTGCAAGTGATCGGTCATGAAAGCAGCCGGTGGAGTAGCGGAACCATGTAGGGATTTCAAAAACATCTCATGGCTTTCTGCCTGAGATAATAGATCCCTGAAAGTGGGAGATGGTCGTGTAGTTCGAATTGCCGTAGAGAATGTTTCGAACGATGCTCCCAAACCGCACACAAACCAATGGATTTTATCCATATCATCAACTGGTTGCCCGATAGCAGCAAGTTTATCACATGCTGCCTTGAAATTTCGACCATAGTCTGAAACAGAAGTGCTGCCTTTCGTCATGTTTCTCAGCGAATCACGGAGAGAATGAATTCTCTCGACTGATGAATTGCTGTAAGCCTGCTCGAGAGCCTTCCAAATCAATCGAGCAGTATTGAGTCCCAAAGTTTCTGCCGCTGCTTCCTCGGTGAGGGAAGAATTAATTAGAATTACAGCCCTTTGATCAAGGTCATACCAGGTAACATAAGTTGGATTAGGGACTGATTTATTATCGACATCATTGGTCGATAATGGGGCATCATTGGTGCCGTCCACATGAGACAGAAGCTTCTGAAACGAGAGCAGGGGAAGCATCTGATTGCGCCACAATAGATAATTTGTGGAACATAGTTTGATGGGGATCATGTGGAGAAGGGTGTTCATGGGAAAAGTACCATCTTGTGAAGTAGACATGGTTAGGTTCCAGGAAAAAAAAATCGAAGAAGAAATCGATTTGGTGAAGAAAAATACGAACGGCAGAAAGCGATTGGGGCAGAAGAGATGCGAAAAAAAAATTGAGGGAGGCTAGGGTTTTAATTGGCTGATACCATATAAGATGATATTAATGAACCACACATCAATTGATGGTGTGAGTTATGTATTTATACTTGTATGATACAAAAGATAAACTCCTATAATAAAGGAGATATATACAAGACTACATTTAAATACAGGATAATCTAAAATACACGTGATTATCTAATACATGCCACATCTTCCAACAGAAGAATGCAAACAATTATTGAGTAAAATTATTGAAGATGTTGGATATATTTGAAGCCTTTGTTGTAAAGTGTAGATATATACAGTTGTTTATTAAAGAAAGTGTAATTGTAGCAGGTTGCTTCAACTTTTGATGGGACCTCCATTTTGTTAGAGGGGATATCTTAACATGGTAGATCTATGTTGTTTCGTGACATCATTTAACTTTGTAAGACTTGTTTTCAAATTTTGGGATTTGCTTCCCAAGTTACTTGGATCACTCTCAACTAATAAACATTGACACTTCCGTTTTTATTCTATTCAAACCAGTTGACGCTCCAAACTGATACTTAACAAATATACGCATGTGAATAATAAATCTTCACTTAATATTTTATACATAAAATAACAATACCCACAAAAATAACCACTGGCGGATCCAATGCACACAATTGGGTTGGGGGGGGGGGGGTGCAAGGCCCCCACTTGTTGGGACACTCTCATGTGGAAAAAATTTTGATAAATGAAAATTAGTGTTAAAATTGTATATGGCCCCCGGTTAAAGTTTTGTGAAAGCCCCGGTTAATTTTGTTCCTGAATTCGCCACTGAAAATAACCATCTCCCTCGTCTCTTTACGCTTCGGCAAAGTGACATCCAACCGACTCAAGCCACCGGAGGTCTATCAGATGAATCACGATCAAGATCTACCCGTTTAAATAATCATGTCTTTTAGTATTAAAATTTACATTTCTTCACAGAAGGAACTAATTAAGCACTTAACCACCCTAGCAAACAAAAATAACATAAAATATAGACCAAGTCGAGATCTCCGAGATTCAAGCAAAAATTGAAAAGCGAGGCATTTAATAATACCATGACAAGCTTTACCCGCTATGATCCAATTTAAGACATATGACCATGTTACACAAAAACTATATTCCTTATATTTTGGGTAAATTATTGAACTTTTGGTCGAAGACAAATTTTGGAAAAAGTGGCCGAGGGAATAATCGAGGTAACTAACAACGATAATAACCAAGTGGGAGATTACTTAATTGGTATATAGACGAAAACCTATGTCAAAAGTATCATTAGGTGCATAATTACGGGTTAATATTATAACATTGTGCATATGTTGTTGTGCAACAACTCCATGTTCTTGGGAGTCTGTATAAATATAAAACTAAAAAAACATACACGGTACTTTAATATAAATGAATATTTTATAAAAATATTTTATATAGCAAAAGAGCATTCATATATGAGATATTTACCAAGATAGCTAGACATCTTTGTCTAAAAACAACTTGTTGGATTTGAGACTTATCAAGATACATTGTGCGGTTTGATTTTCTTCGGGCTCCATAAAATGATGCCAGAATACAAAATAAAGATAAAGTTGGAACATAAAAAATTTACCAAAATATACAAAAAAAAATCAAACGGAAATATAACCGTTAATTTAAGGATTTTGATATATTGATAAAATTTTCATAACCGAAATCATATCTTAAATTACCAAACTAAAACGAAACATACAACCTAAACTTGTACCGGTCAATTGAAAAAACCTCATAAATTTGGGCGAACTTAAAATCAGATGCATAAAAAATTGAAGAAAAATATTTATGTTATGCTATATTAAATTGAAACTTTGATGAATCATTTCCTACACTTTTACAAAATTCTATACCCATGACAAACCGCCATCAACTAACAACATATTTCTCAACAAAATAAAGGTGAAACAAATAAAAATAAATTAAAACTTCAAAACCAAAAACAAAAGCATGAATAAATTAAACACACTATATGAAAAAATGGGCACCGCAAACGCTCAAAAAAGGGATCAGTGCTTCAAGAAACCTTCAACTGTCACGACAAGAACTAACTAACATCATCATTAAACTGTTATCATCATCCTCGTACTTTGTCCAGAAGAGTTGGAATCATCTGTTTTAACCTCATCATAATAATGTGGAACCCACCAAACTCTTATACTCTTGTCAAGACTACCACTATACAGCAAAAACCCACCTCCAACACTATTTGGTGATGCTTGTAAACACTTGATAGGACCCTCCATGCCCTTTGACCACACCAATCTTGGTCAACCCTGTCATTTCTCTTTTCCATATGCATATACTCTTATCAGTTGAACCAGTACACAATATCTCACCTTTTAAACACATACACAATATAGCCATTTCATGTGCTTTCACCTCACAACTAATTTCCAACTGTCAAAATCTTTACTACTTAACCACCCCATTACATACCCATCTGAACCACCGCCGTACACGACCGTGTCGTCGCCAGAAACCGCCACGGAGTTTATTGATATGTCTTTATGACCCTCCAAAATACCCTTTAATGAATGTGAACTTTTCGGTTCGGCTTTACTTCTCCCCCAAGCTTTGATCTTTCCATCTGCAGAAGCTGAGTACACAATCCCGTTGCATGCTATCAAAGCGTTTATAGCATCATCATGAGCTTTTATGGATTCCAGACACTTTAGATCCGATATCCGCCATATCTTTAAAGTTTTATCCCAAGAACCCGAGTAAATCAACCCGTTGGAAACCGATAAACACGAGATACTATCGGCCCATAAGCGTTTATGATGGCGTCTTGTTTGGACATAATTACTTTGTTTCATGAACTTCCCCAAGTAATCTTTGGTGGTTGGAAGAGTGTGAAGAAGTTTGAATATGTTTTCAGAACTTCTTGAAACTTTCCAAACCCTGATTCTTGAATCTTGGTGGGCTGTGAAGACTTTGTTGCCGGAGGTCACGAGGGCTTTCACAGAGCCCTCGCCTTGTCCGAACTTGGTGAACTGCCTGTAGGACCCAAATATTACTTGTGCCAATTAACCGAAGAAATAAAATAGGGTAATTACACCAAAACGTAATTCATGCATATGCATTTATGTTAGTGATCAAAACTAAGAAAAGAGAAGGATATGATGTAAATATCAACATCAGATTCCATTGAAAAAACTCAAATGAAATTACACGATTTGAAACAACTAAATTCCACACCCCAACTAACTACTACTATGATATCCTATATGGGAAATGATACTGACAGCCCTAAGAGCTGTCACTAAGACGTCAAGACACGCATCAAAAACTTGTACAATAATTAATAACCGGCCCCTGCATTTTAGGAATCAACCCCCACAACTGAAAGTACAAACGATTTATGCACGTAACCACCTCTTAATGACAGCCCTAAGGGCTGTCATTAGCAAAACCCATCCTATATTTATACAAAGAATATACCAAATAAAAACGTGTTACTCGATCTCCTGATTTTAAGCCATTATCCCCGCTCACAATTTGACTATTTCATATGTTTAAATTGTGACTCACTTATACCGGTTAACCCAAAGACTTGGTAACTCCATATGCTGATCCATGATCCATAACCCGGTCAAACTGTGAACTACCCACTGACCCATGACCCATTGGACCCGCTCCATCAAGATTACCCAACACTGCCGGAGGTCCGGCTGCTGCCATACGATAATGTCTTTCCCGTGAGGACGAATTCACCACATATGGCTAGACATGAAACGGAGCCATCGTGACCGGTGAGGACGGAGAGTGACCGGTAAGATGAACATGAGGAGCTGGGTGTTTTGGGGATGTTGTAGCGGAGGAAACGGTTTGATGTCGCCGGACTTTCATCGGCGTCGCTGCTGCTACTGGTGGATAGGAGGGGGGTTGATTGTAAATCGAGTGAATTTGGAGGATTCATCATCGTTGGTGGTTAGTAGGAGGGGTTTAACACAGATGAGATACTTTACCGTTGAGGAGAGAAGATTTGGAAGCTGAAAATGATAACAAGAAAGGTGAACCCGAGATATTAAAGGAAAGAGTGTTGAAAATTCTAAACTACTTTTTAGTGGGTGGATAATTTATGTTTAGGCCCTTAATATTTGATATTGTTTTCCTTTTCGACTCCATAAGCAAAAATACACAACAAACTTCAATTTTTTTCTTTTTTTACATTTGATGATTATCATCCATTTTAACGATTCATAAGAGTTTTGACATAAATTCTTAAAGAAAAATTGTATTGAGTCATACTAAATCTGCATACTTCATTCTACTACTCATAAATATTCACTAATTTTATTTTCTAATTTCATCTTCATCTCTCATTTCTAAAATACACCGGTATGGTTATGGTGATTAGTAAAATATATGTACAAACTTCTTTGAGTGTAAATCCATTAAAGAATAAAGTTCGGTAAAATCAATTTTGCAACATGGAATATGTATCAATTTTAAAGGAGGAGGAATAATTGAATAAAGTAGAAGATGGTTTTCTTCGGGGTAGAGAATGAAAAAGGTTGGCATACTTTAATGTTAAATAAGGGGCAACGGCTACTTTTGACAACTGTGAACTACTGTGGGCCCCGCTTGTTTGGTTTCCTTTTTCTCACATTTAGCCGTTTGTACCCGCGCAATGCGGCGGCAGGCACCCTGAAACAATATTTCAGAGCGCGCAATTGCCTGGCAACACGTTTTGGCCATGAAGTATCGCATATGGCGAGCAGATGGCGGAGATGGTGGTATGCTATGGAGGCTTTTTCTTTTATTTTTAACAGCAAAACGCTATGAAGGCCACATGCCGAGGTCTCTAAATCCTTTTTCTTGTTAAAGCCATAGAACCAACACATAGCTTCACTCAAAAAACCACCTTTGCAACTTGAAATATTAAAGTAAAAGTCACAACCTATATCATATATCACATGTTACAAGCAATTTTTATGACTAATAATATATAATCCATTTTAAAACATATGAGGTGTTAAAAAATTTTCAAACAATTTTGCTTTATCTAAAAAAATGTTTGCAAAACCAAACTCTTTTGGCAAGAAACTACTTCCTTGACTTTATCTTTTCTCCAAATCATCATGGTTGAGAGGCACTTCAAAGCTTTTGTCTATCCTACAATAAGTTAAACATGTACGCAAAGTTGATGAACTCATTTGACCAAATGAAGGGTTAACAATGGGTTGTCTGAGTTAAACATGTAAGCATTAAAAATATGTAAGCATTAAGAATACATTGTCAGTTACAAACAACCCATTTGAACCAAAACAATAGAACATTATCTCATTAATGGGATATGCGGTAAGCTTATGCTAGGGATGAGGAACAATGTTTCCATCAGTTTCTTCTCAAAGTTTGTGGCCTTTAATGGCATTTAAGACGCTCCCTAATTTACAAAGCAAATTAATCAAAACTACTTTCATTAATTAAGGGCATTTAATGGAAAAACTTTACAGGCTATAATTGCTTCCATCAAAACTTTTTTTTTTTTTTTTTGGAAACGGCAAATATATTAAAAAGGACTCAAACTTAGCAAGAAGCTAAGAAAGAGAACAAAATTACAAGGAAATAGATGCAAAAGGCGAAATGGCCCAATCAACCCAATTACATGGTATTTTACTTCTATGTTTCAACCACAAAAAAGACATAGAAATGACATCCCCCGCGATCACCGTTTGTGCCTTGTATACATTCTTGAACACCACCTCATTTCTAGCTTTCCAAATACACCAAATCAAACATTGGATTATCATTATTAACAATCTCCTTTTCTTAGGGCAATTCCCCCATAACAAACCGAATTCAATTAATTCCACCACCGAATTAAATAAGGGGAGATGAATTCCACACCAATTGAAGACCCAAGAAATTACTTCCTTAGCGAAGGGGCAACGTACAAATAAATGATCGACATCTTCATCGGCTAGATTGCAAAGTTTGCATGTGGTGGAGCCAATATGAATACCTCTCTTCTCCAAACATTTGGCCACCGGTATGCGACCCAAGCCCGCTCTCCAAATGAAGCATTTTACGCTTCCATTAAAAAAGATTCAAAACTGCTTCCATTAATTAAGGGCATTTCCAGTTGAATTTAGCCAAAATAAAACCATTAAAGTGCTAACTTTGTTGGGAATAAGAGAGGAAGGAATCAATCTTAGGGGCAAAAATGGTGGCATATAAGAGTAGACAACCCACTAATGATTAAAATTTATCGAATTAAACATATTGAAAACAGAGTACCAAATTTTTTAAAATAGAAGTTAAAATTGAGACCTGATCTTCAAGTGGTTTATGTTTCTCATCCATGACCTGCAAAATTAAATAAAAATAGAAAATAACTTGCAGGATCACAACATTAATAAATCGTGATCAGTAAACCTTTCTACGAGTGACACTGCCTGTTTTGAAAAAGCCAACATACCAATCCATATATCCTGCAGAAGACATATAACATTAACATTTACATATAGCTTCAGGTAATTATAAAACTTGCAATCTGAATTCAAATGCATGAGAATCTATGTCAAGTTCCAAGAGAACAAATTAGGCGCAAAGGTATATTAGTTCATCTTGTGTTGAAGTTTTCAAGAGAGCATGTTTTTAAAACATTAAAAAGCATAAATTAACAAGCAATTTCTTAATGTATTATCTTAAGATCTTGAAAACTCATCTCATGTAAAAGAGGATAAGTACCTGACCATACAAATGCCCCCGTGATCCTATAAAATTTCAACTTTATAACTTGTATTTATACGTTCTTCGAATATAGCATAAATTTATGTAGGTTACCAAAGCAAAAATCACATAAAATATCCTAAAAAGAATCAACCTCAACATATTTGCTTAGCAGTAGATCGATTAGGGTTGTTTGTATCTCAAAGTAAAAAATAACTATCAGGTGAACCAATAGTCTTTTCATATGCCTCACAAGTAGAGAAGTGAATAATACGCTTGTTATTCTTCGTACTTATCCTAAGAGACAAAAATGAAACTGAAAATAATTAAATCATATATCTGCTTAAAATAATGAAACATCAAAAGTTTATAGATTCCAATATACAGAAAATCATAAATCAACGAATACGAAAACACTAAACATACCACAGGGAGTGCATTGGTGAAATTGTTGTAGATCGTGTCAAGAGGACGCTTATTGTAATCTAGTTCAGTTGGCTGGAGGGCATGAGTTTAAACAAGGAGGTCATGTGTTCGATTCCAGGCTGCTTCTTTATTTTTTTGCAAACGGTATTGAATCTAAAAATGGAAATAAATTGGCTGAATTTTCATTCTTCCCATTTAGGAAAGGTCTAAATGCTTTATAAGTAGTAGAGATAATTTATGAGCGGGTTGCGCTCCTGCCTCCAAATATGAGCAAGTGATTCTTCCCAAATAAGATTTTTGCAAGGTTATCTTCCAGCGATTAATCGGTTTCGACATTAATTAACCAATTTCTAGCGCGTACCTTAAATTATAAAGGAATTTATCTTTTTTTTAAAATAAATATTAGCAATGTTGACCGACATTGGCCGATTTTGACCAATATTCTTGAGTAGAATTTAATGCGACGATGAATCAACCGATAAGAGCGACTTTTACAACACTGTATATTTGTATTGAAATAATTATAAATTAGGAGTTTGTCTACTTATTTTATAAAGGTATAAGATACAAATATTAGCTGAAAAAATAAATTCTCATAGTAGTATATTGAAAGTATCCTCTCTTGCCCATGGTGTTGATGTTTGCAAAAAGCCAGTCACATTGAGTCGATAAGGCTATTTGAAAAATAATTATATACTTTCTATCATTCACCATATGTTCAATCCATTCCATGTTAATTATTAGCTTATACTCTTCTATACCATGGCAATATATATCTTTACATGTCTTATTATTGCTTCAAAAGATCATATACTTGTCAACAAATTTTACACATGAAATCTCCCTTTCTTCTTTGTTTTACGTATGCTATGAGATGCACAAGATCACCATCACTTATGTTCACAGAGTTCAACTTTTAACAATGCGGAACCTATCCTCAATCTTCTTCGTATTAGCATTTACAAACTGCAAAAATAAGAGAGAAACATGTCATATATATGAACAATTTCTGTTTACATTACTGAGTATGTGTGTTGAGTAATACAGTTGACTAAATAGTACCTCAAAATTCAACTGTGTCTTAGTTGTATGGACTCTAGCATATCCAAATTTACTTATTCTCGATAAGCTCCAACCACCGGCCTGAAAATTAATTCACACAAAGATATAAGTAATTTTCTTTACACTATGGTAAAAAAAAAAAAAAAAAAGAAGATACAAATAAAATCATGATGGATGACCAAAGGAGGGAAGGTGTCTAGTTTAAATCCTGCCATCCCAATAATGGCATGAACAGGTGCTTGGTAATTGTTGTTGTCATATGTCTCCACTCCATCCTTTCCTTTCTTTGGCATTGCTTTACATTGGTTTCTATACACCGCACACGTTCTTTCATAGTTGTGCACATGTCCAAACAGAACCAAATCCACCTGCACATTCAATCTTCGATCAACATTTTAAATTATATTCGTTTGATGAATTGAATGAAGAGTAACCTTGCATGCATTTAAAAGGATTAAGGATGATACCTTGTTTGCCACCAGCAAGGGTTCAACTGCTATGACAAACCTGGGGTCAACACTTCCACAACTAGAATACATTGGCCTGTGACTGAAACAACAACCACAAGAAATTAGTACATACTGCTTAGGCTGTTGTACTCTGGGAAATAGACTGACTCTTTTTATTTACCCTGTAAATATGACCCATGGAGTTCTTGATCGATTTACAGAAGCCATATCCTTGCTCATCCATTGATACTGTCATACAAGCATATATAAAAGTCATTACCACATATTGATAGTTTTTTTATTAGATAATTTAATGCAAAAAACAATTTTATTAAACCTGCTCGGAATGTCGAGACCAATCATGCTCAGTTGAAATAACTACAAAATGTACACTTCCTTGTTCAATTGAATACCATGGTTTATCTTTTGCTGGTGTTGGCATTTGGAAATAACTCTCATATGCCACACCACATTCTCCTCCCGAATCTGATGTTATGTATACTGACCCCGAATTTATATAGTCCCTATCAGTATTACAATACTTGTCAGATTTACCATCGTATTTGTCAGGCAATCACAATATATTAACTGAATAGTTAGGTTTATATAAGAGTTATATATATGAGCCATTATATACCTTTCATGATTCCCAATTGCAGTCATGTAAGAAACTTGGGAAGCGACAGGGGTGATAAGGTGAAGGAAGAAATCCCACTCCACCAGAAACCCAGTCGCATAACTTATATCACCAATGTGGAATATGGAATCTACATTTCCTGATGATATTTCATCAGCCATCGCTTTAGTCACACCTATTGATCCAGGCTATATGTCACAACATTTAAAAAAAAAACGTCATAATAACATTATTTAAAAACCCAAAGATATGTTAATTAATTACCTGAATATAGTGTTCAACAGAAGCGTCACGAGGGGCTTTGCCCATGTCCCCAAATGCTAGGAATCTAAGTTCATTTGATCCACCACTTGGTGGAGTTTTGAAGTTTATTCTAGAACTCCAACCAGCCGAATTGCTACAAAATTAAAACGCGTTTTGTATAATCTTTGATTAATTTTCTTGAATGCATTAGAACGGATTAAAAAAACAATTGGTCAACCTTCCATATCTGTAAGAGAAGTGTGTAGAAGGCTTGAGTCCAGTCATCACTGCAGAATGAATGTATCCTGGATCATGCCACCCAAAATCCTTAGCAGGGCTTGGTATTGTAGAACCTTGAGTTTTTCCAAAAATTAAAAATAATTCAGAGTAATTTAGCTTGAAATAATAAATAAGGCGACATATATTTCATCTTATTTGATATAGATAAAGATAAGAACTCACTGCACATATTTTGTTGAGAAAAAGTAGTAACACGAGAAGCTTGTGATTTCCCATTCGCGTATTGAACTTGTTGAGGATTTTTATCTCCACTTACCCACGTTAATCTCATCTGTACATGAAACCATCAGTTTTACAGCTAACTGTACAACCAAAAATTCTGGTGATGCTTACTGATGTTCCTGTGGAATCAACACTGGAGAGATGTCCATACAATGGCATTCTTGGATTTGCAAACTTAAGGAGGTTAGATTTTGCTAAAACACAAGGTGTTTGAAATCCAGCAGCAAAGAAGACAAACTGGATATCGGTTCTAATGTTGATCACATGAAAGGTGATTGATGCACTGCATGTTGTCACCAGACACTTGCCCTTCGCACCAATTTTTTTACATTCCTTCTTCTTGCAACCGATGTAGCCTGGGTCATTGCTTACATATTGTGCCTGCATTTCATTGTAATATGTATTACTTGTAATATTTATATTTAGTATGAAATTTATTCGTTTCAGTTTCACTAGATGTTTCTAAAGCCTTATTGGACTCTTATTTGATATATATATATAACATATTTTAACTACCCTTTTATCTATACTATAAAAATTTAAAATAAATCGTACATTTGCTTATCCCTTAAAAGTAAAGTAGAGTAAATTACATTGACCATAGAGGGGTCTTATGGTTTAACTGAAATTAAGGAACTCTCTCTCCATTTTGTTTATTATACGGATGGCCATGTTCTTACTTCGCACTTGTAAAATCCCTCAAATGGATGACAGTTAAATGGCTCATACGAGAATATTTTACTCTATTTTTGGGAGTGTTATAAAACTCGGCCAACTCAATAGTATATTGAGTTGGGTTGATGCTAACCAGTTAAAAAACTCGGTCAATGAAAAAAAATAGTCAAAACTCAGTCAACTCAGTCAAAGTCAAACTTGTCTAACTCAGAAAATCGATCAAATTTCGGTTAAAACTGTAAATTTCTCCAAAATATGTTGACCATTTAAATATTACTGTACTATATTTTTAAGATTTCTGCAACCATGATATTTGACCATTTAAAAAATGTCAAAAAATAAATAAATGAACCAACCCTATTTCCTTTCGACCACCATATCTCTATCCAACCACATATACTATCACCATATGGTCCATATCCATCCAAGCACCACCACAATCCCCTCCGCCACCAGCCACCTCCGCCATCAGCCTCGTCGGACCAACCACGCCTGCATTTCACCCTCTTTCTCGCCGTTTCTCTCTCTCTCTCTCTCTCTCTCTCTAAAACTGCAATAAACCCTAATTCTAAGAAAACCAAAAACAATTAAGAGCCAATAAAATTGAAGATATGTGATTACCTCATGAAACTAATTTTTTGGGCGGATATGTTGTCGTTGGAGATAGTAGATAGTAGCAGATATGTAATTACCTCGTGCAACCGATTAATTTGCATATCTAACCCATAAACCTTTTAACATAATCCATTTCACCCAAATTCGAGGAGAGAGCAGGAGGTGGTGATGTCGCTGTTGAGAGTGAGGTAGAGAAAGAGTTGGGAGAAAGGTAGGAGGATAGAGTAATACTGTAATAGTGGTGGTGGTCACCGGTGGGATGAGCGGTCGCCAGTGGTGTGAGAAAGATGGTAATCCACCGGAGACCTTTCACATGTGAGAGAACATAAGGGTGATTTGTGTAATAATCAGAATGGAGGGATGGTTTCTGTAATTTTGAGCAAACTACATAGGCAAAATTTGTTATTTACCTATTAAAGTTGTACAAAATGTAAAGCAAATTATGAATTACCTTTAGATATTTTATGCGTCACTTGACGTCACAAACAGTTACAAGAATAAAAAGTTGATAAAAGTTAAGATCGATAGTATTAAAAAATTTTACTTATTTAATTAATATAAATATTTAAATTAAATAACAAAATTAAAATAAAATATTACATATATCAATAAATATTCAAATTAAATAATAAGATTTTAAGAAAGAAAATATAATAAAAATCAATATAATAATTCATCAAACTATGAATTGCCTATAGATATTTTTTGTGATTCACTTGACGTCGCAAACGGTTACACGTGTACGTATGGCTACACATAAAGTTCTCACTACACAACGAAAATGTCCCATCAAATGTTTTATAAGTACTACTTTTTGCTTTGTCGACGAAATAAGAAAAACACAAACGTTTTGTATTGCGTGTATATATTTGGATTGACTACCCACATTCCCACAACGTTTGGTCTAGATTTATGTCAAAATCTGTTGGTATTTAAGACCGTTGCAAATTAACAAATTGATTAATTAACCGTAGATGAGCATGTGAACGGTTCAAGAAGTAAACCTAAACAATCTAATCAAACCAAACCAAAAACCGAGAAAATAATTTCGGCTCGACCGTTGGACCGAAATGATGACGTTCAGAACCGATATAGCATGTAACTAAGAGTGTCTAAGACATAGCATTTCAACAGCATTATCTTGAAAGAAAACGACTTTTGAGCACCAAAATCTCAACAAACTGAGCATATATTCTAGCAAGGAAATAAAGAGAAAAATGGCTAGAAAATCTCAATGCCTCTTTCTGGTTAACCGACTCAAAACAAACATAACTGCTAAAAATTCGAATAGTAGAAGTTAATACAAATTTTATTCAACAAATGCAATACTAAAAATAAATTAAAGTTACAATGAAATTATAATAAATGATATTAGTGTTTCTTATTTGCATTTACTTATGACAAATGTTAAAATCAAAAGATGATACTTCCTCCGTATCAAAATAAGTGATACAAATTGGTTTACACGTTTTTTAAGGTAAAAAATTAAAGTAGAGGTTAAAATAGATTAAGGTACATAGTTAGTGGAGAATAGGTCTCACTGTTCTTGAATAAAGTGATATTAATGAGTTTTAAAAGTAAAAGTAAGGGTATAAGGGTAATTTCACTTTATTAAAGTGGATAATTAATGGGTACGAGTCCCACTATTTTTACCAAATAAGGAAAGTTTTCAAAGTGTGTAACTTATTTTGATACACCCAAAAATGAAAAGTGTGTCACTTATTTTGATACGAAGGAAATATAAGGAAAAAATATTAGCAGATTACACATTTCATGAGTAGCCAATACAAAATTTTCCAACTATGTATAAAATTTAGAATAAGGTTTTTAATAAAAGAATAGTGTTACCTTTACAGGATAATGGCAAAGCAGTGGTAATTCACTAAAATCACCAGTCTCCTGGTAAAGAATGAAGTTTTGAGGACAATTATCAACACTGCATATGTGCCAATTATACAATTAACCCAAGTATTTCTACAAACTATACATACAGAACCATATTTCCTTTGATTCAAAATAAGTGACACATTTTCTTTTTAGGATGAATCAAAATAGATAATATACTTGTTTTCTGGGGTGAATAGAAATAAGTGATATATTTTGAAAAATTACATTATTTGTAAAAAAATAATAGGGGTCACACTCATTAACTATATATTTTAATATAATCAAATAATATTTTTATCCTTACTTTTACTTTTAAATTAATATCATTAATTCATTTTATTTAAAAGGATTCACCACTAACCAATCAATTAATCTAATTTAATCATTAATATAATCTTTTGACTCAAAAACTGTAAAACCAACAATGTAATACTTATTTTGAATTGAAGGCAGTACATATATCAGTACATGTATACTTACTTGGCATGTGAAGGCGAAATCATACCAACCCAATCGCTCTTTGAAGGAATCAACACGCCACTAACTGTAACCGTGACCATCTGGTCATCTGCAAGCAGCCCGGTTTCTGAGCTTGCGTGTATTTGAACATATGGGTTCGGGTTCAAACAAGCTCCAAGTTTTCTTCTGTTCAGTAGTCGAAAATCCGATATTGCAGTATAGTTTTGGAACTCATCCATGGAGTCCAACGGGCTCGTGGGCAATAACGGAGGGCCCGTAGAAGATGATGCATGATGGGATAAAGAAAGTAAAGAAGATAAGTAAAATAAAAATGTAAACCACATTGTTGATTGTGGTGGGTTCTTGATAAAAATAGAAATTAAAACAGTTGGGGGAGAATTTATAGGCATTACGTTATATGTGCGAGCGCATATATGTATGGCTG
The DNA here is from genome assembly GCA_963853835.1 of Calendula officinalis. Taxonomy (NCBI): domain Eukaryota; kingdom Viridiplantae; phylum Streptophyta; class Magnoliopsida; order Asterales; family Asteraceae; genus Calendula; species Calendula officinalis. Next base: position 71,222,765 of record OY970823.1, on the reverse strand, counting down.
CAAGTCGGCATATAATTATGGCTATATGTGAACCAGATGACGTCTACAAGTCTAATTCCTACTTTGGGTGCTTCACGAAAAAGCAAATTTACAATCAATTAATATGCAGCTAATTCAATTAATAATTAAAAAAACAAAGTTAATTTGTTAATTCGGTAATCTAGTTTGAGCATATTGAACAATTAATTAACTGTACTATATAAGTTTAAATAAACACTGTAAATATGTAATTACTTAACATATAATGTGATTGACTGAATTGAAGACCTCGAACTCGTGTATAAAAAAAATTCAAAATAAACAAAATAAAAGTTCTAGAAGTATGGGGAAAATTCAAAATCTGATCCCAAGTGATGATATTCAAAACACGCAGAGGCGTTTGCAGTCGTTTGAGACCTTTAGCGGTTAATTACTTAATTTTTTTTTAACGACACTTCATTTATTTTATTTTGCCCCACCGGGATTTGAACCCGTGACCTCTATCCGTGACATGTTGTGTGCACTTGTGACATACCATAATATTTGTACGGGGTGTGAAATTTGGTAGATTGTGGAAATGTTTTTTTTATTCGGTCTTGAGCTATATTATATTCATTTTTTTAGGTTTTTCCGGTTCACGTTATTTCGAAAGGACGAGTCTTTCTACGCGATGTAATCGTATCGAATATCTTTGTTATTGTTTACAAAGCTTTATCTGTTCACCTCCAAGATTTTATCACTAGCTAGTGAATTTAAAACCCAATACCTATTCTATTAAGATCATATTACCTACCACTGTACTACATTGGTGGTGATTTTTGAGTTATGTACTACTATATCAAATTAAATATTATACGCTATTTTGTGCGATGGAGAGAATATTATCTAGGCCGTTTTTATCGGGGAGAGCCCATTATTTATAAGGAGAAATGGGGTCTAGAAGTTGACAAATAGTATATGCTTTGCCGAATATCACATCATTTCATTGTCGTACGTTGTTTTTCAGGCTTGTTGCTGATGTTAATTATGGTGCACATATATGCCTAATTTGATCATTTATCAACTTTATTAGCTTCTGACTTTCTATTGTTTTTCATAAGTTTTTAATAAAGTTGGTATATATAAAGAAGAAGAATATTACCTGTAAATAAAGAAATTAGATATACCAATATTGTGAGACATTTAAAAAAATTATGAAAATAAAAAATAATATTAACAGAATTATGTTGGATCGTGAAACCTTATACAACCTTAAAACCAATAGAATTCTTACATCTGGACAAATCTGTGACTACAATTCAATTTCTGAAGATAGAAGACTGTGTGCAAAAGTAATTAGTGCCGCTTAAGAGATAGATTCCAAAGTGTATATATACTGAGTGCTCACTTCTTACAACAATTGTACATGCATGATTTCAGTGTCTGTTCTTAGTATTTGATCATTTGTTGATCAATACTTATCTTGATTGTTTACATTCTAATTTGTCTCTCAACAAGTGTATAGACTAAGAATCATATTCTTAAAGTTATTTCACTTTACTTGTAACTCGTTGCTATTAATTAATGAAGATGAGTTAAAAGCGTAACTAGTTTTTTCTGGATTTAATCTTCCGAGAAGCAGTCGATCTTTCTATTTTCATGTAAAAAATATACTCCCTCCATCCCATTTTTATTGTACACCTTACTATTTTAGTTTGTCCCAAAATAAGTGTCAATTTCAAATTAAAACCAATCATATGAATTATAAGTGGATAAATATGAGATTTTATTGGTCGACAGTGAAATAATTGCATTTTCTTAAAAGTGTGTGTCTTTTGTCTAGTGGACAATTAATTAGGGACGGATGGAGTAATTGTTTACAATTTACCTCTTTGTATCCTCATTTGAAGGGATTAGATATTTTTGTTGTTGTAGTAGTAAAAGTACTTATAATGGTGTATATTCTTTGGATTAAACTACTTATGAAGTAATTAAAATTCAAAATTTTCGTTTTTTCCTCTATGATAAAACAGAAAGAATCATAAAAACACAATCTCTTCCAGTCTTCATAATAACTTCAAAATGGCCCTTCTCAATTTTTTTTACATATATCATAATTTCTATCATTTGATAATATTGAATCTATCTCCAGGCTCCCGTGTATTGGCGTTCACAAACTGCAAATAAAAATAAGCGTTAAGAAATTAATGATTTCTTTTAAATAAAATTAATTTGTTATATATTTAACCCGAAATGTATCAAGGTAGTATTTAACTTTTCTGTAGTCCCAAATGACACATCTCAAACATTGATCAATAATAATTAATAGTCAAAATAAATAACATATTTTTTACATAGAGGGGTATTTTGGTCATTTGACACTCACATAAAAAAAGTAATTTAGAAATAATAATAGTTTTTTTAAAACAAAAATTTTATTATCTTTTCTTTAAATCGCTAAAACATGATGTGATCGTTGAAACTTCACCTCAAAATTTAATTCTGTGGCTGTTGTTTGCACCTTGGTGTATCCAAACTCTTTAATCCTCACCAAACTCCAACTGGCAGCCTGTGTATAATAATGAAAGGATTAATTTAATGCATGGATTAATTAGTTAGTACTATTAACGGAAACAAATCAATGCAGATCAAGGAAATCACAGCAGATCAAGAAAGTCATAGCTGTGATTTCGGTTTCCTCAATTTAGAATAATTGTCATTAGTGTAGATTATTATTTCCTTATTCCTTGTAAATCTTATTTAATTCCCTGCATCTTAGGATTAATTTAGGGCTGTACCATATTCGTTTCTTGTGTATAAATACAGTATGAATGTAATAAGAAAGGGCAAGCAATTCAATCAATTACATGGTATCAGAGCCTCTTGCTCATACCTGATTTTTTTCTCTCATTTTCTCTCTAGCCACGGCTACAGAGCCTCTTTTTCACGAGCTACGAGCTCCAATTCTGTCTGGTCTTTTCCACTCCATTCGGTCTCTTTAACCCATCATGACTGGAACACCAGCAAACCCATCCACAAAATCACTACACCCAGCTTACACTGTCACTAACATCCAGAATAAAATCCGAATTCTGGATGGCACCAAAGTATCTTATTCTTCGTGGGTTCGGTTATTCAAACTCCACGCAAAAGGGTACAAAGTACTCAGCCACATTGATGGTTCCACCCCGCCTCTCGAAACCGACCCCTCCTATCAAGAATGGTCAGAAATTGATGCCATTGTTCTTCAATGGATTTATGGCACTCTTTCTGACGATATCCTTGCTCGTGTTCTTGAAACAGATTCCACAGCACATAAAACTTGGACAAAAGTTCAAAACATATTCCTCAACAACAAGGGTTCTAGGGCTGCTGCATTAGAACACGAATTCAACAACCTCACCCTTCAATCAGCATCATCCCTAGAGGCGTACTGTCAACGAATCAAGGAATTGGCTAGCCAATTGAACGATGTTGAATGCCCTGTCAATGAAACCCGCATGGTCCTTCAACTGGTTCGTGGCTTACCTTCCGAATTCGACACCGTTGGAGCATATCTCAACCAAACCCTACCGTCATGGGACACAGCTTGTTCCATGCTGCAGCTCGAGCAACAGCGACAACGAGCACGAGATTCAAATTCCCCAATTGAAGTTGCTGCCACAGTTGATCGCAACCCTCCTCCAACCCGCAATCGGTCACCATCAGGTCGAAATCGATCTCCCACCGCAAATTCTTACCAACGCAACAACCGCAATTCAACAAATCGGTCCACTGATCGTTCCAATCGTCGGCCTCCTACCTCTGGATCGCAATCGAGATCGTCTGCCAACAATCGCTCGTCGTCATCGTACTCAACCAACAACCGAGGCCCAAACACCTATCATAACAGTTGGGCCAGACTTCCTCCACCTAATTATTGGGCTGCTCCATGGTGGGCCACGCCTCCACCCTGCCCATACCCAACCCAACAAGGTTGGGCTCCTCCTTGGACTGCCTCACCTACACAGCCAAACTCCACACGTCAGGCCTCATCTCAAGCCCATTTAACTGAGGTAAACCCGCTTGACCCATCTGAAATAGGTGCCGCTTTTTCGGCGATGACTTTGGACCCTAATGACGAGCAATGGTACATGGATTCCGGTGCCACATCCCACCTCACTTCAGATCCAGGTAAATTATCTACCCCTTGTGACCCTATTAAGTTTGTATTTGTCGGGAATGGGAATCGGGTGCCAGTTCTCGGCTCGGGCCACACAACCTTACCAAACCCTACCACCCAAATCAAATTAAACGATATCTTACACACACCACACGTTGTCAAAAATCTTATATCCGTCCGAAAATTTTGCACTCATAACCTTTTTTCTGTTGAATTTGATCCTTATGGTTTTTCTATAAAGGATTACAAGACTGTGAAGCACCTTTCGAGGCACAATAGTACCGGCGATCTATACCCTTTTACACAACCATCCACAACACAAGCATCATCTTATTTTGTTTCTGCAATTTCACCATTATGGCACTCACGCCTTGGTCACCCAGGAAATAATGTAATGGATTTTTTAAATCATAATAAATTTATTTCTTGCAATAAAAGTGATCGTGTTTCTATTTGTCATTCATGTCAAATTGCTAAACATAAACGTCTCCCATTTAAAACTTCCACCTCCACCACTTTAAAACCATTTGATTTAGTTCATGCTGACCTTTGGACTTCACTTATCCAAAGCAAAACTGGTTTCAAATACTACCTTATTCTCGTCGATGATTTCACCCATTTTACATGGATTTTTCTAATTAAATATAAATCTGAAACCTATGAGAAATTTAAACACTTTCACAGATTTATCAAAACCCAATTCAACATCGATACTAAAACATTTCAATGCGACAAAGGCGGTGAATTCGACAATCACTCATTCCATAACTTCGCCACCGCTGCTGGCCTACACATCCGCTTTTCGTGCCCTCACACTTCCCAGCAAAACGGCACTGCTGAACGCATGATTCTTCGCATCAACGAACTCATGCTTTCACTTTTAACTCATGCATCTCTCCCACCACACTTTTGGGTCGAGGCCCTTCACACTGCATGTTACCTCCACAACATTCTTCCAACGAATCTATTAGCCAACCGCACACCTACTTCCGCTCTCTACCTCAAAAATCCAACCTACGATCATCTACGCGTCTTTGGGTGCGCATGTTTTCCCAACCTCTCAGCTACTCGCCAACATAAACTCGCACCCCGCTCCAAACCTTGTCTATTTCTCGGATACCCAGCTCAATATCGCGGTTATCGTTGCCTTGACTTGACTACTGGAAAAATCATACTATCTCGGCACGTCACCTTCGATGAAACCCTTTTTCCATACGCCAACATAAAACCCACAACACCCCACAACTATACATTTTTGGAGTCTGATCCATCCCCACTTCTTTTTCAACCGCACACACATCCAACTACACCCCCCACCAATACCCCCACCCGCACCGCGACACCAACACCAACACCAATACCAACACCAACACCTTCCACACCATCAACCGTACCTCAACCTCAACCCCCACCTTCACCCCCACCCCCACCCCCACCCCCACCCCCAACCTACTACCCTCTAACTTACTCACGAAGACAACCTCTAACACCAAATCCACCACCACCTACTCACCCCATGACAACACGATCCAAATCTGGCATCACTAAACCTAACCCACCACTCAACTTAAACACTATCGCACCAACCACATCAATTTCTCCCCTACCCAAATCACACAACTATGCCCTATCCGACCCAAACTGGCACTCCACAATGACCGATGAATACACAGCTTTAATAGATAACAACACTTGGGAACTTGTGCCAAGGCCACCAGATACTCATGTTATACGATGCATGTGGCTCTATCGACACAAATTTCACGCAAACGGGACTCTTGCTCGATATAAAGCAAGATTGGTTGTCAACGGAAAAAGTCAACAAATCGGAATCGATTGTGATGAAACGTTTAGCCCTGTCGTGAAACCAACCACAATCCGAACAGTATTAAGCCTTGCTACTTCAAGATCATGGCCCATACATCAACTAGATGTCAAGAATGCATTTCTACATGGCGATCTTAAAGAAACAGTATACATGTTTCAACCTCCAGGATTTGTGAACCCACAGTACCCGAAACATGTATGTCGCTTGAAGAAATCTTTATATGGACTTAAACAAGCCCCACGCGCTTGGTATCATCGGTTCGCGACTTACATCAAATCTTGTGGCTTCACAAGCACCACAAGTGACAATTATCTGTTCGTATTCCACCAAGGGAACAAAATGGCTTATCTTCTTCTATATGTGGACGACATCATATTAACTGCTTCTGACAACACAATTCTCCGATCGTTTATTGATTTATTATCAAAAGAATTTGCAATGTCAGACCTCGGATCTCTTCACCACTTTCTCGGAATTCAAGTAAAACACCAACATGGCGGTCTATTTCTCACCCAAGAACAGTATGTACATGATATCCTTAAACGGGCAAACATGCAACATTGTAAGCCATGTGCAACACCGGTTGACACAAGTTCCAAACTTAGCGAAACAGTCGGCGAACCTATGCACGACACTACTCTTTACCGCAGCCTTGCTGGCGCCCTTCAATATTTGACCTTTACTCGCCCAGACATCGCATACGCTGTTCAACAAGTTTGTCTTTTCATGCATGCACCTCGAGATCCGCACTTCAGTTTCCTAAAATGAATCCTCAGATATCTCAAAGGTACAAGCCATCACGGGCTCCATATCACACCCTCCAAGTCAACAAAACTTACTGCTTACTCTGATGCCGACTGGGGAGGGTGCCCAGACTCTAGGCGTTCTACTTCTGGCTACTGTGTCTTTCTCGGTGACAATATTATCTCATGGTCGTCAAAACGGCAACCAACCATCTCCCGATCCAGTGTCGAAGCAGAATATAAAGGTGTCCCAAACGCCGCAGCAGAAACAACATGGGTACGCAACCTACTTCTCGAACTTCATCTTCCAATGCGTCAAGCCAACATCATCTACTGCGACAACATATCTGCAGTGTACCTTACCCAAAATCCGGTACAACATCAGCGCACAAAACATATTGAGATTGACATTCATTTTGTCCGGGAAAAAGTCCGTATGGGTTCCCTTCGCGTTCTTCATGTTCCTGCAGACTACCAATATGCAGATATCTTTACAAAGGGATTGCCACGACAACTATTCACCAAATTCCGCTCCAGTCTCTCTATTCGGCCAGCCAACGATTCGACTGCGGGGGAGTATTAACGGAAACAAATCAATGCAGATCAAGGAAATCACAGCAGATCAAGAAAGTCATAGTTGTGATTTCGGTTTCCTCAATTTAGAATAATTGTCATTAGTGTAGATTATTATTTCCTTATTCCTTGTAAATCTTATTTAATTCCCTGCATCTTAGGATTAATTTAGGGCTGTACCATATTCGTTTCTTGTGTATAAATACAGTATGAATGTAATAAGAAAGGGCAAGCAATTCAATCAATTTTCATAATTAATATTATGCTAGCTTACATCAGGAAGGAAACTGTCCAACGTAAATCCAGCCATTCCAATCACTACATGAACAGGTGCAGTGTAGTTGGTGTTATAGTAAGTGTCGACACCACTTCTATCTTTTGCAGGCATTTGTTTGCATTGCTTTTGATATACTGCACAACTTCTCTCGTAGTTGTGAACATGGCCGAACATAGCCAAATCAACCTACACGTGTCAATCATCCACCAAATCATCATGATATGATGAGAATTTTGTGATTAAATTATTGTGAATTATATGAATTGAATAGGGGAGATTGGTATCATGCATATATAGTTTGTTAAAGATTTTACCTTGTATGTTAATAGTAACGGCTCTACTGCTTTGACGAATTTGTTGTCGACAGTAAATAATCCAGAGCTTGAATACATTGGTCTGTGTCTAAAAGATAATAAAATAAATCAAAATTAGTCCTTATTCACAACGTTAACAATCGAACAGAAGATGGAGTCCTTTTCATGTTAAGAAACATCAAATAAGAACTTCTATCCATTTAATGATCGACATTGTCAAGATTGTTAACTTATGTTCTATTTTGGGGTTTCTAATTAATCACATTTACCCTGCAAATATCAACCATGGAGTATTAGATCTGTCAACTGAAGCCATGTCCTTGCTCATCCATTGATACTATCAAATTAGATAGCAAAAAGTTATTATAATAATTATGTTAAAAATATATGTATACATATACTTGGTAGGCATTTTGTATTACCTGCTCGGAGTTTTGGGACCAATCGTGCTCGGTTGAAATGACGGTAAAGTGAACGCTTCCCATTTCAATTGAATACCATGGTTTATCCTTGGCTGGCGTTGGCATAGGAAAATAAGTTTCATAAGCCACTCCACATTCTCCTCCTGAATCTGGGGTAGAATATACTGATCCACTGTTGTCGTAATCTCTAACTTATACAAACAGAATATAGTAATATAACAACCAAACTTATATAAACTAAAAAAATTTAGACTTTTTTCATTGCATAAACTACTTTTCTAATTTGAATGGAAGTAAGTAGGAATTTGTGATATGATTATGATCGAGAACTGTTATATAACGTGATGCAGGACCAACTTTAGAGTAACGGGCCTCTTTATTTCTTGAAGTCAATGATCGTGTAATAATATTGGCTCCACTGAAAAAGGCATAACTTTCAGGCACAAAACGCTATTTTTTTAGACTTATTTGCAATTTTATGTTTTTGTTTATTATTTTGGACTTTTTTTAGGCCCAATTTATAGCGCGTTTGAAATTTTGGGCCTTATTTAAGGGTTGTTTGTGTTACTAGAAATGACAATTTATGTTTTTATGAAAATTGAGTTTTCTCTCAAAATCGTGTCATTTTGTTGAACAGGTTTTGAAGACCAAATTCATGTTATATTTGAATCAACTTGGTTTTTGGAACAGGTATTCTTATAATCAATGGGTCAATTTGTGTTCGCGTTTTTTAGTCTGCATCACGAAGTGTTGTATATGTATTGTAGTGTAATGTACCTTTCATGGTTTCCAATTGCTGTCATGTAAGATACTTTAGATGCAATGGGGCTTATGAGTTGTAGGAAATAATCCCATTCGACAAGAAATCCGGTAGCATAACTTATGTCACCAATATGAAATATCGAATCTATGCTTCCAGAGGATACTTCACTAGCAATAGCATCCACGACAGATAGAGATCCAGGCTATGTTTTGATAAAACAGAACAATGTTAAAAAAAACTATATATATATATATACTAGTCCTTTTAGAAACAATAATCAAATTTTGATATGAGTAAATGCATCTACCTGAATATAGTGCTCCTTGGAAGCATCTCGAGGAGCCTTTCCCATGTCACCATATGCAAGAAAGTTGAGTTGTTTCGACCCGCCAGCAGGTGGAGTCCGGAAGTTACTTGTATTGCTCCATCCAACTGAATCACTATACAATATTTGCATGGGGGAAATTAATTAATTTATAATTTATTTTTTCATAAAAAAATTGCTTAAAAATGACTTGAAATTAAGGTTAATTAATTACCTTCCATATCGGTATGAAAATTGTGTTGAAGGATTGAGCCCTGTCATAACTGCGGAATGAATGTAGCCCGGATCATGCCAACCAAAATCTTTTGCTGGACTTGGTAAAATTGAACCTATATTTTAAAACAAATTAACAAATGATTTTTGGACTTTTTTGTTAATCCATTGTAATATATACAAGTTATACTACTAGATAAGATATATCAACGTACTACACATGTCTTTTTGAGTAAATGTTGCAACTTGTGAAGTTTGAGACTTCCCATCTCCATATTGGACTTGTTGAGGACTTTTATCTCCACTAACCCATGTCAACCTCATCTGCATGTGTATGACAAACATACAATTTGATATCCTATTAGACTTAAGAATTTTTATTTTTTTGGGTAAAACAGATCACTCTGGTAAAATATATAGCTATAAGCTAGATATATATTTCAAGTACACAAGTAGTTAATTACAAGTGTCCATATAATGCATTAGAATTGGAACGAATACTTACGGTTGTCCCCGTAGAATCAATGCTTGAGATATGTCCGTATAAAGGCTGGTTGGGATTTTTGAAGTTGACGGGGCTAGATCTTGCAACGAGGCAAGGGGTCAAGAATCCGTCGCCAAACAATACAAATTCGATATCGGTTCTGATATTGATAACATGAAATGTCAATGTGGCACCACATGGTTTCTTCTTGCAGCTTAAATAATCTGGATCATTGCTAACATATTGTGCCTGCATTTAATTAATTAATATGCTAAGTATTGATTAATATTATCGAGGTTACAAACTGTAACACACTACAAGGCTCGAATGCCACCAAAAGTACGTCTAAACTAATATGAAATGTTTATACCTTGACAGGATAATGACATAGGAGTGGCAGTAAACTTAAATCACCCGTCTGCTCATAAAGAACGGCGTTTAGAGCACAATCCGACGTACTACAAAAACAAGGAGAAAAATTAATCAAGGATCTCATGCAGTTTCTAACTTTCAAATAATTTATCATGAAGTGAACATTAATATTTTATACTCCCTCCGTCCCACAAAAAACTTCCCATTGATATGGGCACAAGTTTTAAGGTGATAGTTAGTGGTGGAGTCATTGGTAATAATTTTGATTAAAATATAAGATTGGTTTGGAGAGAGAATGATAGTTAGTGGATAGTTAGTGGTGGGGTCCTTAGTAATAATAGTATTTTATTGAAATGAGAAGTTTTTTGTGGGACAAAAAATTAAGGTCAAATGGGAAGTTTTTTGTGGGACGGAGGGAGTATGTGTTCAATTAACTTACTCGGAATATGATGGTGAAATCATGGCAACCCAATCATGTTTAGAAGGGTTCAAAATACCGGTGATATATGGTAACCGTGACATATTGCTCATCTGAAAGGTCGGATATCTGACTAACATTGACATGGACATCAGGGCCAGGATGATCTGGACAAGTTTTAAGAATTCTTCTATTCAGTAGCCGGAAGTCGGATAGAGCGGTGTAGTTACTGAACTCGATCGTAGTGTTCTCTAGAGTCTTATGCAACAAAGAATAGACATTGGGCACTAAAATGGCGTAAATGAAGAGATATACGAACAGCGCAGATGAATTTCGTAGTTCCATGAGAAAAATAAAATGGCACAAGTGTTTTGTTGGTCGTCAAGATGTGTGCTTTAAGAGTTTAAATGCTCTGAAATCATTTATAGAACAAATGAGGGTCAAATGAATTTATTGTTAATAGTCAATACCATATACATTAATTCTGTATCATAATGCATTATATGCTTTTTACTTTTCCCAATTTAAAAATACATAATACAATTTAAAATTTTGATTAAAAAAAATGGGACTCATTATACACTAATTATCCATCATAACTATCATTATAATATTTTTTGCTCAAAAAAAGTGGAACTCGCAGTATATTACTTATTGTGATAAAGAGATAGTATATTATATACTATCATTGTATTAACACAAAACAACGATAAATAATTTCTGCATATTTCTTAATATTTTTAACTGTATATAAAAAGTACGTATTTTTGTATTGTTTTTAAACGAAATTTCATTATGTTATATAGTTACCTTATTTAATAGAAATCTTATTAATATATCACCTAATTTTTGAAATGGTGAGTTCTTAATGGCTGTAGGTATGAATTTTAGAGAATTAGGTTGCTAATCAGGTAAATTAGTAATTTGAGTTGTATTAAATTTTACTTATTAAGAAATATATGCATTATAATATAGTAGGGATATTATAATACAAAGCTCTTTCCAAAGACAAATGTTTCATACAACTAAATAATATATTATGTTTCTAATGAGATTTTAACTCACAATTTCTTGATTCTATACAATTCAGATACCATCTATATAATAATAAAACAAGCTTTTGAAGTAGCAATGTGGCACCCCTTAGAAGCCTACATGACACGTGGCAAGCTTTGGTGATTTTCAGATTAAAAAAAAAAAAAAAACAAATCAAATTGTTTAGTAAATCCGGCAACTAATTAAAGGGATCATAATTATCTTTTTAATAAATCCGGCAATAATTAAGGGGTCCATATATAGCGCTTAATTTCAAAAACAATATCCTTTAATTAAGGATCCATATATTTCGCTTAATTTCAAAAACAAAAACCTGTATCTACCTATTTACCGAAAATAAAGCATTGTTTTAAACAATTAAATACATTTTATTAACTCTGCCTTTAAACCATAATAAATCCGCCAAAATCTGTAAAATTGTTTTTCTTATTGATTCCTGCCCATAAACAATTTGCATAGTTAATTCACACATCTTCATACCCTGCAAGGATAAAAAACATTCTGCATAAACCGTAATTTAGTATCCATAAATTTTTTAAACTAAATAACAGAAAATAATACTTTTTATTTTCCTTATTTTTTAACGTACTAAAATTAACATAATAAAATTTATAAATTTCCTGAATTAACTATATGATTCTGTGAATAAAACAACATTTTCATAAATAAAAAAAACAATTCTATTTTAAATACTAAATCCGGCAATAAGATGTGTACCATAAATATGGTACAATTTCAAAAACAAAATCCTTTAATTAAGGATTATTTTAATTTTCTTTTTTAAATCAATTATATTATATAGTTGTATATATACCTACTTACCGAAAATAAAGCATGATTTTAAACGTTTTCATACCTTTTATTTAAGCGCTATTTATTTCTCAAAATAAATCCGCAATATTCCATAAAAATTTTGTTGTTATTGATTCCATCAAATTGTTAAATACCCTGCAAGGATCAAATAAATTTTTAAATTCAGGAAATTAAATAAATAGTTATGTGAATAAAACAGCCTTTTATTTAAATTTAAAATAAATTAATTCATTTTATTGGTTGGAAAAAATACTGCAATAAAAGGTGACTATAAATACCCTAAATAAAATTTATTTTGAAAAACATAATCCTTTAATCAAAATAATACGTTTGACTTCCAATCTTTTAGAATTAGCTAAAATTAAGATGGTCAACTACTTAAATTTCGTAAATCAACACATATGGTTTTGTGTTTAAAATATACCATTACCAAATTTATAAAATCTCTACAAAATTTAAAGGGATAAACACTATAAACAATTTAAACCATCCCCGAATTCTAAGCAATAGATTACCATGATTGTAGAGACCCCAATCCTATTTAAACCCACTATACCTTAGGCATTCTATTTCAAAATTAACAATTCTCAGTTTTGTGGGTTACATCTTCACGAATTTGACAGGTATGTTTGAATCCTTACTCATTCAAGTTTTAAAGTTTTAATATGTTTAAGATGTTTGAATTCTCAGTTTTGTGGGTTTCGTTTAGGATGTTTGCATCAACACATCTTAATACTTTTATGTGTTATGAAACCGACTTATAATACAATCTGATTTATAAAAATCAGCCCCGCTTAAATCTTCTGCTTAAATTGATTTTAATAGAAGTAGTAATAATTAGACTGACAATTTAGTACAATTTTTAATTAGTTTGACATTTTTTTACAAACTGGAATTAAACATGACAATTTTGAACAAACTGTTAATATTAACTGACTGTTAGTACAATTTTAAAACATATTAAACGAAACAGTTTGTTACGAATTCATATAATAATAAGATTAATGCAGACTATCTGTTATAATTTACTGTTTTTTAAACTGACCAGTTAATAAATATTTGTTTTTTTTAGGTTTCTTGGAAAAACATGTCTTCTACCGAAACAGTACTTATCAGTCAACTAAATGATAACAAAGACTGTTTTGCAGTCAAAGTGCGTGTAATTCGGTTATGGCTACAATATGACCGCTATGTTAAAACAAAAATCTATGCAACAGAGATGATTTTAATGGATGAGGAGGTACATACCGAAAAATTTATATTATATAGATGTTAATAATTAATCATTTTTTTATTACTTGAACATGTATCTATTTTATTATAATACTGATAAACAACATTGTTATCTATATTTTCAATTTTATAGGGATCCAAAATTCAGGCCTATGTTGGCGAAGGCAAAATTGGTGGGGCGAATGATGGTAACGCAATTATTGATATTGACCCAGATGTTCTAATTTCAACATCTGCAGACCCGTTAAGTACGTTGATTGATTTTGTTTATCCTTCTTTGCTAGAAAACATAAATACTCCTGGCTATTTTCAAGAAAGAGCAATACTCACCCCTAAAAACGAAGTTGATAGGGATATTAATGATCGTTTTTTAGCTATTTTCCCGGGAGAAGCCAAGGAATATTTAAGTTCTGATAGCATTTGTCCTGAAGAGTTTTTGAATGAAGGGTTTGATGATAGTTTGTACTCACCGGACGTGCTTAATGGTATTAAAATTGGTGGATTGCCAAATCATCAGTTAGTTTTAAAAGTCGGTGTCCCCGTTATGTTATTAAGGAATATTGACCAGAAAAATGGTTTATGCAACGGTACAAGACTTCAGATTGTGGCTTTGAGTGTCCGTGTTATAGAAGCAGTTGTTATATCTGGGAACAATGTTGGATATCGTACTTCTATATCAAGATTCTCTTTGACACCATCTGACGCCAAAATCCCCTTTAAATTTAAAAGAAGGCAATTTCCACTCTCTATTTGTTTTGCTATGACAATTAATAAGAGTCAAGGTCAATCATTGTCGAAGGTGGGTCTGTATTTGAGAGAGCCTGTTTTTTCACACGGTCAATTGTATGTCGCATTCTCTAGAGTAAAAAGCAGAAAAGGACTGAAGATTTTAATAGAAGATAAAGATGGCGGTGTGACGAATAAAACTTCAAACGTTGTATTTAAAGAAGTTTTTAGAAATTTATCTTGATTTATTTTATTAAACATTTTCATAACTTGTCAGTGGATGTTGGACTTCCTTTTAATCATATTTTGAATTTTTGTCTTTGAAATGATGTAGGTGTTTTGCAACCCAGTTGGTCCTCTTATGAATATATTCATCTTTTTTATACGTTAAAAATCTAATATAGGTCTAACTAAATCTGGTAAAAAACTTTGTATTATATATTCTTAACGATCAGTATAAAGAGTGACAGCCCGTGATTCTTCACGGGTTATAACCTAGTATAATAATAAAACAAGCTTTTAAAGCTTCCACGTGGCACCCCTTAGAAACCAGTTAGACACGTGGCAATTTCTGGTTATTTTCAATTTTTTTTAATTCCCGAATTTTAAGTGCATAATTAATAGTAAATAGTCAAAATACTTATTAGCCTTTATTTTAGGACTAAAATCAACCTATATAAATACTTACAGCCTATTAAACCGAAAATTAAACTTTTAATCATGGAAATATATAATTCCAACCTTATTTTCCGGGATATCATTGATTCAGCCTTTTAAATCGCAAAGAATGCCACTAATAGGCTGCAAGTATTAACATTAGTTTTACATAATATCATTTCTTAAACTCTTTTTTAAAAAATCTGCACAATTGATTCCTGTTCTTATACATACATAGTATGTTTAAAATTTTTTAGAAAACTAATGGTCAACACTTGGAATTTCAAACAGATTATATAGTATACCATCCATATTTAGAGGAAATATTAATACTAACAACATATGTAATTCCAGAAAATTCAACTAACTACATGGAAATAACTATCACCATCATTATTTTCCGGGATTTTATTTAAACTACGAAATATATATTCCAAAATAAAAAACTTGCAGCCTATTAAACCGATGATTGAACTTTTAAACATGGAAATATATAATTCCATTCTTATTTTCCGGAATATCACTGATTCAGCCCCTTTTTACAGATTATACAAAAATTCAAAATATAAGATAATGAAAAATAAACGTACTAAATCATTATTTTCCCGGGATTTTATTTAAACTACGAAATATATATTCCAAAATAAAAAACGTAATACAAAATAAAATTAAATACGCAAATTATTAGCATTCCATATTTTATAGCATTCCATTATTAATTCCGGATTTTAGGGTAATTATTCAAGATAGCAATAACTATGATTCCGGATTTTATGATGATTCCGTATTTTAAACTCCATGTATATCACAAAGTTTTGAATGCTATTCGGGTAACCTTCATGCATTCCTACTATTTAACCTTGCAACCTTCTCATAAGTTATCAACATTCATTAGAGTCTCATCTTAGGCTATAATCGTTTAACATTGCTTCTCCAAGTAGGTAAATAAATCTTCTATTTTGTATTATTGTTCTATATGTTTTGATACATTCAAGTTCTATATGTTTTTTTAGTAATCACACCACAACTTACATACTTTTTGAATATGATATTTTTCTGTAGTAAACCCAGTTTCGTCTAACCTGCTGCTCCAGGTAAGTAATCACTTTCTATATGACTTTTATCAAATTTGACGTAAATGTTGTCTACATTATTAGTTTGATTATAATTTATATCAAATGCTGGCAAGCAAACTGTTCGATTTTATAACAAATATATAAGATCTTTTTATTTTCAGTTTACTGTTAAATTATATCTATGCTTATTAGGGTACTAACATTATTGAAAAAAAAAATTATACAGTTATATAGTCAACAACCAGTTATTGAATGGCAAATTGTTCGAATTGATAAAAACTTTATATGATTTTTTATTTTCAGTTTACTGTTAAATTATATTTATGTTTGTTATGGTACTAACATTATATCTAATAAAAAAATAATACTTTAATACAGTTTGACTTTAAAGTCAAACTGCGTATAAAATCAACAACCGGTTATTAAATGGCAAACTGTTCGAATAGATAAAAACTTTATATGATGTGTTATTTTCAGTTTACTGTAAAATTTATATCTATCTTTGTTACGGTACTAACATTATATCTAATAAATAATTAATATTTTTATATAGTTTGACTTTCAAGTCAAACTGCGTATAAAGTCAACTACCGGTACTAACATGGCAAACTGTTCTAATTGATAAAAACTTTATATGATTTTTTTATTTTCAGTTTACTGTTAAATTTTATTTATGTTTGTTACTGTACTAACATTATTGCAAATAAAAAATTAATATTTTAATACAGTTTCACTTTAAAGTCAAACTGCGTATAAATAAAACAACCGGTTATTAAATGGCAAACTGTTCGAATAGATAAAAACTTTATATGATTTTTTATTTTCAGTTTACTGTAAAATTTATATATATGTTTCTTACGTTACTAACATTTGATCTAAAAAAAAAAAATTATACAGTTTGACTTTAAAGTCAAACTGCGTATAAATTCAACAACCGGTTATTGAATGGCAAACTGTTCGAATTGATAACACCTTTATATGATTTTTTTTTTAATTTTCATTTTACTGTTAAATTATATCTATGCTTATTAGGGTACTAACGTTATATCTAAATAAAATAAAATTTTTATACAGTTTGACTTTCAAGTCAAACTGCGTATAAAGTCAACAACCGGTTATTGAATGCCAAACTATTCGAATTGATAAAAAAAATTTATATGATTTTTTTTTTCAGTTTACTGTTAAATTATATCTATGTTTCTTACGTTACTAACATTTGATCTAACAAAAAAAAAAAAAATTAATACAGTTTGACTTTAAAGTCAAACTGGGTATAAATTCAACAACCGGTTATTGAATGGCAAACTGTTCGATTTGATAACAACTTTATATGATTTTTTATTTTCAGTTTACTGTTAAAATGAAAAATTTACATACCTTACGCTGTAAAGTAAATTTTATACGTAATTAGCTTCTTTGTTTGGCTCAACAGTTTAATATTAATTTGTAGACCATGTTTTATTTAAGACATTCCATTACATTACAATATTAATTGGTACTAACATTATATCTATGTTTATTAGGGTACGTGAATAATTACGCCTTCTACCGAATTTGTGTTGGATATCGTACTTTTATATCAAGATTATCTTTGAAACCATCTGACGCCAAAATCCCATTTAAATTTAAAAGAAGGCAATTTCCACTCTCTATTTGGTTTGCTATGACAATTAATAAGAGTCAAGGTCAATCATTGTCGAAGGTGGGTCTGTATTTGAGAGAGCCTGTTTTTTCACACGGTCAATTGTATGTGGCTTTATCTAGAGTAAAAAGCAGAAAAGGACTAAAGATTTTAATAGAAGATAAAGATGGCGGTGTGACGAATAAAACTTCAAACGTTGTATTTAAAGAAGTTTTTAGAAATTTATCTTGATTTATTTGTTTAAACATATTTAATAATTTTTCATTGAATGTTGGACTACATTTTAATCAGTTTATGTTATTTTTGATATTGTAATGATGTACGTGTTTTGCAACACAAATGGTACTCTTCTGAGTATATTTTTTTTATTTATTCGTTTACAATTCTAATACAGTTCAAACTATATCTGGTAAAAATATTTGTATTATTTGTTCTTAACGAT
Organism: Calendula officinalis; assembly: GCA_963853835.1. NCBI lineage: Eukaryota > Viridiplantae > Streptophyta > Magnoliopsida > Asterales > Asteraceae > Calendula > Calendula officinalis. The sequence continues at coordinate 71,204,268 of OY970823.1, read as the reverse complement.
CAATATAAAGATTGACAGCCCGTGATTCTTCACGGGTTATAACCTAGTTATACTAAATACAAATCCTTTAAATACATTACAATTACAAATTTGTATAACAAACTAGTAATGTGTTGTAACGTAACTAAAAAAAATGCTTAAGGATTGCTAAATAATCTCTTAAAACAAAATTTGTGGGAATAAATAAAAGAAATATACATGTAAAAATCTGAATGAAAGTGTCACTTTTTATCAAGTTCATAAATTTATTATTTCAATACCATAAATTTAGTCCTATTTTAAATTTAATGACAATACCATATATAAACATATACATATTAATTACATTATATACTATAATAATTGTAAAAATTGTATTGTTAATTAATTGTAGAATTTTTATCAATACTATATTTAATAATGACGCAGACACATTAAGTGCTTTTAACCCAACTATAAGAAACTTATTCAATGATAACTATCCAATGATTAGTGTTTTTGTCCTTTTTCTTGATATCCACGTTATAATATACTATCAGGTATCACGCCATCTGACGACGGATATCATTTAATTATATTTTTAGGTGAAGACAACGATGGTGGTGGGTGGTCGTGTGTAGTGATGGTGAGTGACGAAAATAGTAATGATAGTGGGTGGTGGTACGTGGTGATGGTGAGTTGAGGCGGTAGTAATTATGGTGGTGGATTAAAGGACTCGAACTAATATTATAAATCAAAATATATTCAATGAATTTAGCCTAATTAAATTAAAATTACATTATTTTTAGTAGTTTTAAATTAAATTATTTAATTTTTTAGAGAAGCATTTAAATTTAACAGATATTGTTGCAATACACAAATTCATACATACCATGAACATTATATAAGCTAATGGTTTAGAACCAAATTTATAGTATTGTTGCAATGCTATTCACCAAATTTAGTCGATTTATGACCAAACTCAAAGGTAAATTGGTTAAATAATGTAATTAATAGAATTTTGATGTGATAAATAGTGTTAAACCAAATTAGATATAATTTGAGCAAATACAATAACGACAAAAACAACCCCACAAAAGGTTTTTGTTGGCAGAAACACCCAAATGGCATATTCATATAAAATTTTCAGACTTAACCTATGGTAAGCAATTACTTATAAAATCAAGAAATATATTAAAATAAAAAATTCCAAGAACACAATTAGGATTAATTGCAATTTTAGCTTATTTATAAATTATTAATAATCTTTTTTATAAAATTGCAAGCAACATATTACCTATAATTATATTTTCTAGATAAATAATTCTTTTTTATAATGTTAAAATTATAAATATGTTAATTTATAAATTTAATGATATTGTTTTTTTCTATGATACATAACAGGAAGGTTAAACCTCGTTAAAGCTCCTATAACGTTATTATATGGGGAAATCCTATACCCTCGGCAACGTCATAAGACAATTCATCACAGCCACAACGGGCGTCAACTATTTTCTCTCTATTTTAATTTTCTAATTGTAATTAGTTTGAAATACTTTTTATAGATTTTAAATAGATATATATAGAAAATAGAAATATAAGATGTTAAAAAAATGATTTTAAAATAAATATTAAAATCATATTATAAAGAGGAAAAAAATTTAACCCATCCATTGTGCTCTTATTAAATCCCCCCATGATTGGTATTCTTCTGATGTCCCAAAGAAGAACAAATACAATGACGACAAAAACAAGCCCACAAAAGGTTATTAACCATGGATATGTCCTCCCCAAGACAAAACAACTTTTAAGGGTTTGTTTCGATGTGCTTTGTATGTTTGGATGTGTTTTTCAAAAGATGTTTTTCAATCGGTTAATAAGTTACTCTGTGAAAGAGTTTCCGAGATACCCTCCTCATTCCATACGTACTTCCAAGTTTCAAACACTTTACAAGAAACAGGGCAAAACCCTAGATCATTTCGACACAGAGAAATTGCTGAGCAAGTTTGGATTTTGTTTTGTGGTCTCAAATGGGGTTTTAACGAATTTCAAAACCCTGTTTGGAATTTGATTCTACTCCTACTTTTGATTGGAATATTTACCGGTGAGTTCATTCTTCTTGTATCTTCTGATTGAAATTTGTTCTTCTGGCTGCATAATTCATCAAATTTCCATAAACCCAATTTTATTTCGGTAATTTTGCTCTTGGATTGGAGTGATCATATATCTGATACACACGGTGGGGGTTTGATGATTCTATTGACTGTTTCTTTTTTAACACAATTTTAGTACTTAGTTTTTCAATTTGAAGCTCAATTTGTAAATCGATGATGTTGTCTTTGATTTGGGCCCCACTTATCTATAACAATAGTGAACATTTTTGTATATAAATCACTTGCTTGCTTATGATTCAATATAAATACTAGTAATTTTATCATGAACTTGTTTGCAGTCCCGAATTAATGTCATCCATGACTCCAGAAGACGGATCTTCGTCTATAAGTTCATCACCCCTTCGTTTATTCTCCTTAATGTCACTTTCACCCGGAATCAGGTCACCGTATCCATGATTACGAGAAATGGAATCCAAAGAACGAGGTTTATATTATACCTAACCCAATATCTTGTCGCATGTGCAAATCACGTGGCTACTGGCAGTCTTGAAAAGGCCAACATTGGAGTTGAACAAATCAACCATCTCGCATCGGCAGATGGTGACACAATGCAACGAATTGCTTCTTATTTCACAGAAGCATTCGCGAATCGAATGCTCAAAACCTGGCCTGGGTTAATTAATTCAACCAAAATCACATCAGTTTCTGAAGAAATTCTTGTGAAAAGATTGTTCTTCGATCTCTGCCTGTTTTTGCGATTATCGTATCTTATAACAAATCAAGCGATTCTCGAATTTATGAAAGGTGAAAAAATGGTTCATATATCGATCTCTGTTCTTCAGAGCCTGAACAATGGATTAACCTTTTACAATCTTTAAAAACCCGCCCCGAAGGCCCACCACATTTACGAACAACCGGAATCCATCAACAAAAAGAAGTTTTAGAACAAATGGCGATTCAGTTGAATCAAGAAGCTGAGAAATTTTGTGTTTTTGGTAGATACCAGCCATGCTCTGCATTTTCATCTTTATCATTTCAATCTTGCTACAGGTACCCTTTCATATCACCTTTCTTGATGCTACTATTGACTTCTGATAGTCAAAGTGAAAGATGCAGTTTCACATTCTGTGTTGTACAAGAACTCACATGGACCAGCAAATGGTTGGAAGTGTTCTTTTCGGGTGGAGGTGATTTTTGGATACTTTGTGGGTTAGCAATTTTCTTTATGCCATACAACATGAAGAATATCATCTAAATTCTTTCATTAATGCAAATGCTCTTATAACGGTACTCATATATTTTGATATTATTCTTTTACTCATATATTTTGATATTATTCTTTTGACTCGTTTGATGTATTCTCCTATTAGATCCATTTCTAATTAATCCAATATTTTTAGTTTATAAAAAATTATACTTTATTATCATTTCCCTTTTAGTTAGAGGAATGATTTATTATAAAAAAGCTTTACTGTTTCAAAGTTCAAGTTTATTTGGAAATATACCGGCCAAAATAAAAAAAGTGTCTAAATTTTTGTTGCATTTAGGTTTGGCCCAATGCACATAAAAATTGTGGAACATCGAAGGAATTATGATCTACACACAAAAGAAATAGAGGACAGAAAAATGGAACGTGAAAGGTAACGTCAACTGGGTTGAAGGCAAGGCAAATTTATTATTATCATTAATTTATTTATTTTTTATTTTTAAAAAGGTAATTAATTTATTTTTTAATAGTTATCTATAAGCCAGTGATAACTAGTAATAACTTAAAAATTACCCTTCTCAATTATTATTACAAATTCTTAAATTTCATCATTTGATAATAATGAATCTATCTTCAGGCTCCCGTGTATTGGCGTTCACAAACTGCGAATAAAAAGAAGTGTTAAGAAATTAATGTTTTAATATGAAATAAAATTTGTCATATATTTATTTCAGCAAGGCAGTCGATCGATTATTAAAAATTTCACCTGAAACTTTAATTCTGTGGCTGTTGTTTGCACCTTGGTGTATCCAAACTCTTTAATCCTCGCCAAACTCCAACGGGCAGCCTGTGTATAATTATAATTTATAATGATGAAAGTATTAATTAAGTTAATGCATATGGATTAATTAGTTTGTATATTTTTTAAGCATGCTTACACCAGGAAGGAAACGGTCCAACGTAAATCCAGCCATTCCAATCGCCACATGAACAGGTGCAGTGTAGTTGGTGTTATAGTAAGTATCCACTCCACTTCTATCTCTCACAGGCATTTGTTTGCATTGCTTTTGATATACGCCACAAGTTCTCTCGTAGTTGTGAACATAGCCAAATCAACCTACACGTGTCAGTCCACCAAATCATGATCATAATTTTGTGATTTATTTATTGTTTCCGTCCCAAACTTTTTTTATTTTTCTTATAATTTTTTGTCTCATAAAAAAATTCTCGCTTCTCAAATTTGAGAGGTCCATTTAATAAAATAATATTATTTTAAGGACTAATTAACTATCTCGTAAAACACATTCTTTTTATAAACTAATCTTATATTTTAATCAATATTATTACGAAGGACTCTATCATTAACTATCTTTTAAAACTAGTGCTCAAAATAAATGAGAATTTTTTTGTGGGATGAATGATTGGGGAGATTGTTAATGAATCAATATTAGTGATATGCTTCATGCGTATAGCTTGTCGTTAAAGATATTACCTTGTATGTAAATAGTAACGGCTCTACTGCTTGGACGAATTTGTTATCGACATTAGATATGTCAGAGCTTGAATACATTGGTCTGTGTCTAAAAGATTATAAAATAAATACAAATTAGTCCTTATCCATCACAATTAATCACATTTAATGGTCGACATTGTCAAGATTGTCAACTTATCATGTTGTATTTTGGGGTTTCTAATTAATCACATTTACCCTGCAAATATCAACCATGGAGTATTAGATCTGTCAACTGAAGCCATGTCCTTGCTCATCCATTGATACTATCAAATTAGATAGCAAAAAGTTATTATAATAATTATGTTAAAAATATATGTATACATATACTTGGTAGGCATTTTGTATTACCTGCTCGGAGTTTTGGGACCAATCGTGCTCGGTTGAAATGACGGTAAAGTGAACGCTTCCCATTTCAATTGAATACCATGGTTTATCCTTGGCTGGCGTTGGCATAGGAAAATAAGTTTCATAAGGCACTCCACATTCTCCCCCTGAATCTGGGGTAAAATGCTAATGACATTAGGGCTGTTATTAAGAAGGCAAAATACATAAAAGACACCCCCCCTGAATTTTAGGAATATTATTTTTTTAATCAATGTACAGGCTTTTTATGCATGTTAGTGACAGTCCTAAGGGTTGTCATTAGCAAAACCCTATATATATATATACAACAAATGAAGGTCAAACGAATTGTTATTGGTATACGGAGGCCGGTAGTATATAATTACTCGTATATACTAGCATCGTATATTAACATAAAAACAACGATAAATAATTGCTGCACACTTTCTAATATTTTTAACGGTGTACATAGAGTATGTATTTTGTATTGTTTTTAAACGAAATCTCATTATAGAATGGTAATCGTTTGTGTTTAGAAATTTGATACTAATGACAAAGAGACGGACTATTGCTACGTTCATTGTGGTTCCTCGGCCCTGCTAGCCATGTGCTTGCTCGAATTGTACACATTTAAAGAGGGGGCAAGCAATTGTTTGAACGTAACAAATCTAAAATATTGCCGGCCGGATGACCGTGTCGGTAATTGTAACATTGTTTAGATATTTGGACGTTGGCAACAAATAAAACTGAAAACAACCCTACGTGATATTGAAGTAGAGAATTGTAAATTAATTGGCCTCATATTGAAAGACATACAATCCATGTGCACAATTGAGAACGGACCTACATGCATTTTTAAAAGATCAGAAGTAGGTCAAATTAATTCAAAAAGAAGATGTGGTTTAAAGTCATTGTGCTTATAAGAAAAACTGCAAAACTAAAAAGTAAAATAAAAATTCCATCAAGATTAAAATTATTGGTATAATATTTTATTGTGCTAATCATGACGTGAGCCAAATAAATTTATTGTTTTTTGCAGTCTATTTTTGGAACATGACTAAGCCATAGCTAGATTGAATCTTCAGACACATATGCTTCTGTCAAGTGAACTCGCTCATTTGTTTAAAATAATTGATTTACTTTTGCATTTTTAGTTTAAATTAGTATAGTTCATTTGTATTATTATTTTTTTGCATTCACCCTACTTCTAGTGTAATCTTAATTTCAGAGTTAACGAGAAGAAAAATCATTGTAGTATATCAAATTTAATATTTACAACCGCAGAGATCATAGGTTTTACAAAAATGAAAAATGATAGTTATTAGGCATTGCTTAAAAATTTCGTGAAAAATAATTTAAAATGGTTCTTAGGTTATATTTAGCTTTCATATTATAATATTTGTGGCTTTTTTACTTTTTTAAATCAAATCTATTCTTATATTGAATATTTGATAATTTGGAGTTATAAAATGTTTTACATGTTTGATGCTGGTATACCCTTTAAGTAAATATTTAATTCATCAGATCGGTATTATAAAATGCCACAATAAATTTGAAAACAACGTCCAAGTGGCATTTAGTTGATGCCTAAAAAAATAGACTGAGAATGATTTTTATTTCACAAGTCATATGTCATTAAAATTAAAATGAGAAGTTAAGTTTATGAAGTTAATATACGGCCTTTGAAACTCGAACAAGTAAATCTGAAGGGTGCTTGCATCTAACCACCTAATGTTGTCTGATTTGGAATCAGTTGAGTAGAAAGTTCGCTATGCAGGTTTCGAAAGTCATGTGCTTGAAATACTAAATAAATTGTGCATCATGGGAAAATGTGGATAAAACATATGACAAGTTGAATGAAAATCATAAATAAATTTTGAGGTTAAAAGAGTTTTTTTATGAGAGGATATTAGATAGAGAATGTAAAAGTGAATATTTAATTTCTGGATTATTGAGTTTAGTAAATACAAGTGTGATATTATTTAGAAAGTTGAAAAAGTTAAAGTTGATCAATACAAAAACATATACTTCCTCCGTTTCAAAATAAGTGATACACTTTTCATTTTGGGGTGTTTCAAAATAAGTGATTTTGAAACTTTCCTTATTTGGTAAAAAATAGTAGGACTCATACCCACTAACTATCTCATTTAATAAAGTGAAATGACTCATTTACTCTTACTTTTACCATTTAAACATCATTAAATTCACTTTAATCATAATATGTGGGACTAATTTGTATCATTTATTTTGAAACGAAGGAAATATATGATTCTGTTTAAAACTATTTTGAATAGCTAGTCTTGTCATTAGTAAGTGACAAAACAAAAAACACCTAAATTTAAAAAAAAAAACAAAAGGAAATTGTCTTATTATTATTATTATTGATGGTCCTAGCAAAACAAAAAACAAAAGGAAATTGTCTTGTTATTATGGCTTTTCATGCGCTTTCTTTCGTCCATATAATTTTTATGTTATTGGCTAGATAACACGTATAAAATAAAAGAAAAAATAAATAAAATGTTTAATTTTTTTGTGATGTTTTTTTGGAGAAGTCAGACATCAGATTGAGTGATTGAGTGAACATAATTCCTTTTTTATTTATAAGTTTTTAAATAAGGGCTTACACAATAGAAAAATCTACCTATTGAATGCGTATTAAATCCTTTATAATTTAGAGTCGTTACCTAATATTTCATGAAATCAAAGGCTGGTAGTTTTAAAGTATCATGTAGCATCTTAATGCTTTTTAAAAAGTGTCTCTTAATGCTTCTTTTATTATAATTATAGAACAGATATGATATTTGATGTTTTTTTGTTAGACAATTATCATTGTCTAAAATCAATATTTTCAAACTTCGTCTACTTTTACTCTAAATAAAGCAACATATAATAGTCCGTAAAAAATAGCTCTTTTAAATAAAGACTAAAATTTGACTCTTATTGATGATTATAACAAAACGAAAAACAAAAGGAAATTGTTTTCTTATTATGACTTTTCGTACGTTTTTTTTCGCCCATATAATTTTTAATTTTTTATGTTATGGGCTACATAATACGTATAAAATAAAAGAAAACATAAATAAAATGTTTAACTTTTTTGTGATGTTTTTTTTGGAGAATTCAGGCATCAGATTGACTAGATTGAGTGATAATGATTCTTTTTTTCTTACATTATCTGTAAATTTTTAAATAAGGCTCCCACTTTAGAAAAAGAGTGAATTACATATAAGGTCAGTATGGTTTACCATTTATTGCAGTCACAATCCTTAAACTTTATTACACATATGTAAGCCTGTAAACGAACCGAACGTTCAACGAATCGTTCGCGAACCGTTCGGTAGGAGTTCGTTTATGTTCGTTCGTTTAGCTAAACAAATGAACACAAACAAGATTTTGTGTTCGTTTAGTAAAACAAATTAACACGGACAAAGGCTCGTTTGTTCATTTACGTTCGTGTTCATTTGTTCTCGTTCGTTTGTTAGTGTTCGTTTGAGTTTGTTTATATTCATTTGTGTTTGTTTGTGTTCGTTTGTGTTTGTTTCGTGTTCGTTTGTGTTTGTTTGTGTTTGTTTATGTTTTTTACCCTCGTTCACAAACCGTTCGTGAAACTAAATTTTCTTAACAAACATAAACGAACACAAACGAACATAAAGAAACAAAAACGTACATGAAACAAGCACAAACGAACACAAACATGAACAAAAACAAACGTACACGAAACAAACACAAACGAACACGAAACAAACACAAACAAACACAAATGGACATAAACAAACTCAAGCGAACACTAACAAACGAACACGAACGGATGTTCACGAACGTAAACGAACGAATGGGCCTTTGTTCATGTTCGTTTGTTTAACTAAACGAACACAAAATCTTGTTTGTGTTCGTTTGTTTAAACAAACGAACATAAACGAACTCCCGCCGAACGGTTCGCGAACGATTCGTTGAACGTTCGGTTCGTTTACGCACATGTGTGTAACAAAGTGTATACACCAGGGACTTCCGGTGTAATAAATGTGGTTCAGGGACTAAGGTTGTAATAAGTAGTATACCACAAGGATCCTCCATGTAATTTACACAGGTTTAAATATGAGGAAGGGGTTGACAATTACCATACTACCCATCATGTGATGTGCACATGGGGGGGATTTAACGGCTTTAATAAACGTCCGCTTGCTTCATGGACTACGGGTGCAACAAAATGGATACACCAGGGACTCTCAGTGTACTTAATGAAGTTTAGGGATTGTGGCTGCAATAAGTGGTAAACCACAGAGACCTTAGATGTAATTCGCTCCTAGAAAAAGCTACCTATTGAATGCGTATTAAATCCTTCGTAATTTAGAGCTATTACCTAATGTAACGTCCCAAATTTTTTAATCGAATAAATTATGGGAAAAATATGATAAATAAGGATAAATCGTTTAAAATACGTGGGAACTGGTTTCGTGTCATTTGGACACCGTTTGCTATGTGAAATCCGTCGTTTAAATCGATATCGGGTCAAAGGTATGGTTGTACATGGAAAAATGAGGAAAATGTTGAGTTCCAGATACTCACGACGTGAGCAGGGGTCTCTCACGGCGCGAGCAGCATCTCATGGGAAGATCAGAATCAGACAGAAGCCCCTCACGGAATGCGAGGGTTGGTCACGGAATGCGAGCATGGGCCTCTCATGGGAAGATGACTAAGATGAGTGTAGAACACTCTTTGTAAGCTTTAGAACCTTGTGTTCTTGTTAGATTTGGGTTTTGTTGATGGAAATCTTGAACTAAGGTTTTGAGATTTCACCAAGTTGGATGAACTTGGTGGTTAGGAATGTTGTTATGGATTGTTTAGTGATTAGTTATGGATAATAACTAGTTATTGTGATGATATTGATGGTAGGTCAAGAAGACCTAAAGTTTGGTGACATTTCACAAGTTGGAAAGCAAGGATTCGTGTCAATAGACACGATTTGGAGTTAGCTTGAAAATACATATGATGTTTTATGGGTCTTTATTAATAAATGATTTTAATAAAGATATGATTAAAAATATGAGAAATAGTAGACTCTCTAACTATGTCTAAAATGATTGATGATTTTGAAAGAGATCATGATAATGAAAAGTAATTAATAACTAATTATTGATATGATGTAAAAAGAGTATACTTTTATAATATGTGATTACTAATGATGAAACTAGTTGATTTGATTATGTGAATGCTAATTAAGATTAGTATGTGGATAGATTGTATGATGGCCTTATGGCGTTGATGATAGATGTGACATAAAGTCACATGTAATGGTTATGACGGGTAGATTGAAATAGGACATGTACGTGATAGATCGGAGGCATTCTGGTTATCATGGTGTCTTTAAACTCATGGATTGGAGGCATTCCGATCACCCAACAAGATGTTGGATCTTACTAGACTGGAGACATTCTGGTTAGTAAGATAAGATGGGTCACCTTGCTTGGACACGGTGACAATGGGGGTTCTACTGAATCGGAGGCATTCCGGTTAGTAGGACAAAAATGAGATCTCGTTGGATTGGAGGCATTCTGATCAACTTGATGGGTCGAATAGGCTATGAATGAATGTGATAGAGTTACCAAAGAGGTAACCGATGTATGATTTGATGTGTTAGGATTACCGCGGAGGTAATTAAAGTATGTATATATATATTTAATGTGTGTGATTATTTATATATTAACGTCGGGTCTAAAACCCATGTATCTCACGAGACTATTTTGTCTCACGTACTACTTTGTTTTTGGCTATGTACTCAGGTTCGAGATTGAAGGATTAGAAGGTCGCGATAGAGGTGGCCTAGAGATGTTTAGCTCGGGGGCTTATAGGTAGATCCTGTTATCCTATGGTTATGATATTATCTTTGTAACACCGTGTTTTATAACTCTGATAATCTTTTAAAAGGTTTTTGTTAAACCGTATTTTTGGATATTGGACTTTCTAATATTTTTATTTAAAAATATGATTTAAAAAGTGTTTTAAAAATTGAGGTGTTACACCTAATATTTCACGAAATCAAATGTTGGTAATTTTAAAATATCATGTGTCATCTTAATGCTTCTTATATTATAACTAGCAGGATACCAGTACAATGCGGCAACGAGTACCCTGCGAACTATATTTCTCCGGCGATCAAATGTTATTAAGTTGCATATTTTGGTATGACGATTACTATACAAATGAATGATAATCAAGTATTAAATAGATATAAACAAATTAAGAATAACCATGGCGTTTACATGTTCACTTACAAGTTTTGTTATATAATAACATAAATCATGCATTTGCAACGTTACCCGATATTAAAAAAAAAACTAACTCAGTATAAAAGAGAGAGAAACAAAATAAAATGAGCATTAACGTCTTAATCATCACGTAAAACCTCTCTATACATCACATTTGATGTGTAAACGTCGTTGAGATTAAACTTCTTTGCCTAAAATCACCAATAGAATAATAATACTCCCTCCGTCCCAAAATTATTGTCCACGTTTGAAAATCACACTGTTTAAGAAAAGTGCATTTATTACACACTATGCAACCAATAGAATTTTAACTTTACCACCTAAGTGTTTTTTCATTGGTTGAATTTTCAAGTGGATAACCATTTTTGAACATTTAAAAAAAGTAACATGAACAATAAAAATAGGACGGAGGAAGTAATTAAAACCCAAAAATAGAATATACAAATGCAATTAACAACTGAAATTATGAAATTCGCCTTGGTAATAAATGTCACAACCTATAGTAGCACACAAGTGTAGGTCCATGAAATCGACAACATCAAATTTTTAATTTCAGTTCCACAATAACAAAAAATAAAAGAGACCTGTTAATTATATGATCATAGAAATCAAAAAGAACAAAAATTTAAACACCTAATGTATCAACATGATCTGAAATATTCAGTTTGCTATACGTTTTTCTTTCGGTAGATTCAATTGTTGCAAGAACCTGCATTTTGCATAAAATGGATGGAAATTAAAATTATTTTGCTATCACCAAATTTGTGAAAAGAAAGGAAGAATGGATACACACTGAAGTCTGTTGTGCATTTAACCCTTTGTAAATAGAAAAAAAGAACCTTGTGTTTTAGAACCATACAATTGTAGAAATTTATTAAGAAAAAACCACATGGTCCACATACAATTGTAGAGATTTATAAAGAAAAAAGAACCTCGTGCTACCCATCCGATGTTAATAAAACCACATGAATGAAATTTATTAAGAAAAAACAAGTTTAATCATTAAAAAGTTCAATTTAAGATTTTAAATGATGAATACCTGATAAAACAGACACTGAAGAAATGTCTTTCATAGAAGCTTTAAACTTGGCCAACAATACCAGCAGTATACACACAAGATCCATTTGTAGGTGATGATATTGCAGTATCACCCGTGAATCAATTTTTAAAAATTATTATTTTTTCAATTTTTATTTTAAATTTTTAATTGGGACTCACCCTGCAGAAACATCTATAGCTAAAACATCACCACCACCACTTCATACTATAAGCAACGAGCATCGAAGCTTCCTTTTTTTCTGGTCAAACATAGTCAACATAATTAATGTAACTCATCTCATTAATAAGCATTTTGTGTATAGAATAGAAGATATATCGGCCATAAAAGTTATCATTTATAAAAGAGAAATATTAAAAATAAAAGTAAACATTTTTCTCCACGTGAACCCGCAACTGTGATCAACCGACAGGTGTCCGCCATCAGGTTTAGTGAAAGAGTTTGTTTCATCGGTTGACAGAATGTTAGCAAAATCTGTCCGCACATGGCCCTTAATTGTGTCCCAAATCTGATTTTTTGCATCATGTCGTGTGACTAAACTCTTAATCCTAATGGCATATTAATTCAACTAATTATAAGACTGAAGATGAAGACTCTTCTCAAGACCCTGCAAAATCCATATTGGGAATCTCCAATTTGCAGAGGACGGTTAGGAGAAGCTGCTGTGTGGAATAGGAAAGGGCTGTTTAGTAATCCACCGGATTTTATAAGGCGGTAATTTTGCACCAAATATGAAACCTCTTGCCTCAACACCTGCAATATTAAAACCAAAATCAGCAGATAGTCATAGATTGTAAAATCAAAATGCCCTAATGAAACACCGATTAAGAAGGGGGCAAAAAGAACAAAAACCATACTCCCTCTAGCCAAAATCTAACACTATATTTTCCCTTTTGTAGCAGTTGTAATATAAAATACAATGTAATTATCATATTTCATCACACATCAATATCAAAATTAGAAGCTGTAAGCTTTAACTCCACAGCAACTTCTATCTCCCTTTATCAACTAAGATTTATAAGAATAACTGTATTTCATAGGTCCCAAACTAATAGGGGGAAACGAAATCAACCTATACATTAAATTAGTCTTTTACAATATGAAATGCAGACGAAATCAACCTATACATTAAATTAGAAATGAACAAAAAACAAAAATAAAAATATTTTTTACCAACAACCACCGAGATGTCTTTCCCTAAAGCAGATCAATACACTGTAATAATCAATGACCTGAATCTACGAATGAGGGTACGAAGACATGCGAATAGGTTTCCATTCGATCTGTACCCAACTGGGGTAGGAAGACGAACCGTACGTACCCGGGTTCGCTCGGCAATTCCATAAATCTCAAATCGGGTAAATGGAAGTGCAAACGTCGAATTGAAGCCATATAAATCATCGAACTGAAGCATGAAAACGCTAGTCGTCTCCCAAAATTTTAGGCTGATATGCAGTAATTGATGATGAAATCGGCAAGTAACAAACAGAGCTTTCATAACCTTCTACCATGTAAACCGGCCAAATTTCAGTAATTGATAAAACGAAATGTTAGGCTTGGACCGTCACAAGGTTGTTGGGTGGCATAGGTCACACAGGTGGTGCGTGTTTAAATATAGTTAGGCTTGTTAATAAAACAATATGCCTTTGTAGCACACTGTTGGAGCAATTGTATTGCATGGGGCATGTCTACAATTCGAATCTTGGGGCGTGCGTTTTAAATGACTCTTTTTAATAAATACCAACATTAATCTCACTTTTATAATAAAGAAACCACCTAGCCGACGCATTAGAAGACTCGGACGAATAGGAAAAGAACAATGCAGCCGCTAGTTTTAAGAATTGGTGACGGATGAAAACAACCCGTACAACGAATAAGCTAACTGACGAACATGATGAATCTTTTTAATAAGCGTGATTGATTTTCTTCTTTATGTTAGACTAAATTTATTATGATAACTATTAGGAGTGGGGGATTGTCGTGTCCTCCTCACTGACCCCAAAGAAGGTGGCTCTGCACAGAAGTAGGAATAATGGCACCTGAAATAATATTGTTTCCGTAAAGTAAAGATCTAGAAACAGGAGTGGGTTAATTTCAATCTTTTTCCTTAATGCGTTAACATTGTAGTATGGGTTGAACAATTTAGGGGAGTTTAGTTATTACGTTGATTTGGTTCTTTTGATTATTATTTGTTTTCCATAATTTAATTCTTATTTATTTTGTTAGATTAAGTGTAAGACAACTTTGTAGTTGTCGGAGCGATCGTGCTTAACTATTCTTTGTGATGCTATAGACGGTTGGTGCCGACTCACAAAATTTGTACCAGATTTGGTCTAGTAGATAAGAACAATATCAAGGTTTTGTCTATGAAACTAACTACCCTAAATTAAATAAAATAATCATATTTTATCACATTATAGAAAAGATTGATTTCGAAACTAATAATGATTACATTCGTCTCTTGTAGTTTTTCATCTAAAAATTTGTTCACAATAATTTATAATTTTACTTAGTTTATAATTCTTTTAATTATTAAGTTTTAATTAGTTTTATCAATCTATCTTTAAATTTGTTTTCAATTAACTAAGAACTACTTTGTTAATATAAGCTCCTTAGGCTGGTAGGAATGGGTCACACGGCGTGGAGGAATGGATGCTGTGGAGGTGAGGTGGAGATGAGGTGGAGGCTCCACACCGTGAAGGAAAGTTTGAAACCCCCCCCCCCCCTCTCCACAACAACGGTTTGAAACGGGCGTGGAGGGAGTATGTGTGAGTGATATGGTGGGGCCCTTTTCATATGCAAGAATGGTGTGGAGAGGGGCGGTGTTCATTTTTTTGGTGTAGTGTGGTGGGTTGCCACATGAGACAACACCACACATCCCCATTGAAGTCTCATACCGTATAGCCTTAGTGAATTTGAGTCTTACTTGCCCTAGGTCCATTTAAAGTAACTATCTTTTTATGATCAACTACCTGTCACCAATTATTTAAATGAATAGAACTAACCACATTGAAAATTTAAAAGGTAGGGACAGCTACTTTATATTCACATACTTTGAAACGAAAAAAACACCCAAACATGGCACTTAACGTTTTTGGAGCATCTCTAATGTTTAGCATAAAAAAATATACCAAAACTGTATAAACAGTTGCTTTTAAGTATATGTTTATATAAAAAAATTGCTTTAGTGTATAACACCGAATTTTCACACAAGATACCCTTTAGTTAATTTTAAGTACACAACAAAAAATATATATTCAATGAAGTTAGCCTAATCAGATTAAAATTACATTATTTTTAGTAATTTTAAATTAAATTATTTAATTTTTTAGAGAAGCATTAAAATTTAACAGATATTGTTGCAATACACACATTCATACATACCCTGGACATTATAAGCTAATGGTTTATAACCAAGTTTGTAGTATTGTTGCAATGCTATTCACCAAATTTAGTTGATTTATGACCAAACTTAAATGTAAACGGGTTAAATAATGTAATTATATGAATTTTGATGTGATAAATAGTGTTAAACCAAATTAGGTATAATTTGAGCAAATACAATGACGACAAAAACAATCCCACGAAATGTTATTAACCATTGACATGTCCAAAGAGTTTTTGTTGGCAGAAACACCCAAATGGGCATCATATGTGGTATAATGGCATATCCATGTGAAAACTTACAGACTTAACCTATAGTAAGCAATTACTTAGAAATTCAATAAAATATAAAAATAAAAACTTCCAAAAACACAATTGGGATTAGTTGCAATTTTAACTTATTATAAACAATTATTAACCTTTTTTTGTAAAATTGCAAGCAACATATTACCTATAATAACAGTTTTTAGGACAAAATGTTAATACAATAACATTTATTAAATGAATTGTTATAAATGTATTAATGGGTTTTGATAATAGGTCTCTAATCGCATAAAAAATTGTACATTAATTAATGAGACGAAGTAATTCTTAAAATTCAGGTGATAATTATAGCTTAATATACAAACTTCTTCTATTGACCGACTGTTATTATCAAAACTCTAATTATATAAACCATTACTAAATCCCTCCATGAGACATGTGCCAACGGCACGTCGGGGGAGGGCGTCGAGGGCCGTCGAGTCACGACGGCGTTGGCACCGAGCCGTCGTGGGGGGCGTCGTGAGGCGGACGTCGGGGTGAGGACGGCATGCATTGGGCGTCGGGAGCCTGTGGGGCCGAGGGGAGCGTCTGAAATTGAATTCAAAATTCAATTTTAATTTTTTTTTTTCTGTATCCTATTTTTTACCTATAAATACAACACCCTCTCATTCATAATTTTATACCACTTCTCCCACTTCTTCATTACCTTCATTACCTATTTTCCAAATTTTCATCATGAGTCGTAGATCCAACTCCTCCCCGTCAAATGATCACTTCCAAAATTTGTTAAACACTCGTATCCCGTCACCAGCATATTCGTCAAATGCTGGACAGACTAGCCAACCCAGCCCGAGCTAGAGGTGCACAAAGCCCGGGCCAGACCGGGCTTAGCCCGGGCCTAAAAAAGACCAGGCTTTTTTGGAGTAAAAAAGCCCGGGCCGGGCTTAGCATGGGCTTTAAGAAAAAAACTAGGCCTGTTTAGGCCTGAATGGGCTTAGCGGGCTTAGCCCGGGCTTTTTCGGGCTTTATTTTTTTCTTTCTTTCTATTATATCTTTTATATAATAATATAATTATAAAAATATATAAATAATCAAAATATTCTTTATAACTAATTAAATAAATCAACAAACTATTACTTTCAGGCATTTTCCTACACTATCATCTATATGGCTATATCATTAAGGTAGAAAAGACAAGAGAAAATCTAGATTTTTCGGTCATTTAGAAATAGCCCAGGCTTTATAACGTTAAAATGCCCGGGCTTTTGGGCTTTTTCAGGCTTTCAGGCTTTTTTTCGGGCTTTTTCGGGCTTCGGGCTTAGCCCGGTCCGGCCCGGGCCCGGGCTTTAATGGGCTTTCGTGACTAAAGTCAGGCCCGTTTAGGATTTCGGGCTAAAAAGGGCTTCAGGCCGGGCTTTTTCGGGCCGGGCTTTTTCGGGCTTTTTCAGGCTTTTTTAGGCCCGGGCTCGGGCTAAAGCCCATATGTGCACCTCTAGCCCGAGCAACGTCGCATCTGGTTCGGGTTCGGGTTTTCATCCGTTCTACTCATCCCCCGGCGGTTTCCCGCCCCAAGGCGCTGTTCAACCCTGTTATCAACCCGGTTGTCAACCGGGTTATCAACCCGGTTACCAACACGGTTTCCACCCCCGTTTCTATGGCGGCGGTTATTTTCCCGGTTCGGGTTCGGGTTCTGGCTATCAACCCGAAGTGCAAATTGAATCCCAGCCCGAAGTGGAAGAGGAAGACGAAGGAGATGGCCCACAAGCGGTACCCGAACCGGTCCAACCAAGCAGGGGAACAGGAAGAAGAAGAAGAAGAGCTACACCAGTGGTTAGGGAGACTGGTTCGGTGCAGAAGTGGTCCATCCAGGATGCCGTTATTTTATCCCAGCGTTGGATAAATGCTTCACAATCCGCTGAACGCGGGAACTCACAATCCGGTGATCGATTTTGGGGGCAGATTGAAGCCGAGTACAACTCACTAGTTGATACAAAACGCACCAGAAGTCAACTCCAAGGGAAATGGAACAAGATAAAAATGGACGTTCGGAAGTTTGGGGAAATCTTTAAACGGTTCGAGTCAAGTCGACAAAGTGGGGCCGATGACCAAGGCGTGCTCAACGCCGCAAAACAACAATTTTATGACAACAACAACAGGAGGAACTTTTTTGTACGAACTGTGTTGGGTTATCCGCTCCCTACCGCAAATATGGATGGTCTATTCCGTGACGACCCGATCCGTCGCCCACCGGGTCATAACGTTAGCCGGCGTACGGCAAGTTCCTCGGATGCGACTTCGTCACGGTATTCTATTGACGAAACTCGTGACCGTATATGTGAGAACGCCATACTGCAAGCCGACACTTTGAAGACTATCAAAGAAGCGACTGTGGAGAAAAAGATATCGGATGCTTTCAGAGTCCTTCATTGTTCGGTTCCCGATAATTTGAGCCGAAGAGAGCGAAAAGCGGTTTTAAAATATCGCCGGAGTTTATTGGACAAATACGCCGATCCGGACTCATCCGATGAGGGAGAAGACGACGAGGACGACGAGTAGTTTTTTTTAGTTTAATGTTTTTTTTTATGTCTACTTTTTTTTTTAAGTTTAGTGTTTTTTTTAATGTTTTAATGTCTTTTTTAAATTTAATGTAATGCTTTTTTTAATTTAATGTAATGTTTTTTTATTTAATGTAGTGTGTTTTTTATTAAATAAAATGGTGATGTGGAAATGATGATGTGGAAAGGATGTGTTTAGTGATGGGTTAGTGATGTGTAGGGTTGGGACGAACGTGTCAGTAACGTGTCAGTAAGGATGCGATGACGTGGCGCTAGTGATGGGTTTAGTGATGAGTAAGAGTTGGGAGAGGCCTGATTGGTATTCTTCTGATGTCCCAAGGAAGACAAATACAATGACGACAAAAACAAGCCCACAAAAGGTTATTAACCATGGATATGTCCTCCCCAAGACAAAACAACTTTTAACTCATTCCATACGTACTACCAAGTTTCAAACACTTTACTAGAAACAGGGCAAAACCCTAGATAATTTCGACACAGAGAAGTAGCTGAACAAGTTTGGATTTTGTTTTGTGGTCTCAAATGGGGTTTTAATGAGCTACAAAACCCTATTTGGAATTTGATTCTACTCCTACTTTTGATTGGATTATCTAGAATTGCTTCAGAATTTTTACTGGTGAGTTCATTCTTGTTAATATCTTCTGATTGAAATCTGTTCTTCTGGCTGCATAATTCATCAAATTGCCATAAACCCAATATTATTTCTGTAATCTTGTTCTTCGATTGGAGTGATCATTTCTAAACACAATTTTGGTACCTAGTTCTTCAATTTGATTATATGGAAAGAGATGAAGCTCAAATTGTTAACCGATGATGTTATCTTTGCTTTTGACCCCACTTATCTATAACAATGATGGTGAAGATTTTGTATATAGAGCACTTGCTTGCTTATGATTTAATATAAATAGTAGTAATTTTGTGATGAACTTGTTTGCAGTGCCGAATTAATGTCATCCATGACTCCAGAAGACGGATCATCATCTATAAGTTCATCACCCCTTCATTTATTCTCCTTAATGTCACTTTCACCCGGAATCGGGTCACCATACCCATGGCTACGAGAAATGGAATCCGAAGAACGAGGTTTATACCTAATCCAATATCTTGTCGCATGTGCAAATCACGTGGCTGCTGGCAGTCTTGAAAAGGCCAACATCGGACTTGAACAAATTAACCATCTCGCGTCAGCAGATGGTGACACAATGCAACGAATTGCTTCTTATTTCACAGAAGCATTCGCCAACCGAATGCTTAAAACATGGCCCGGTTTATATAAAGCAATCAATTCAACCAAAATCACATCAGTTTCTGAAGAAATTCTCGTGAAAAGATTGTTCTTCGATCTCTGCCCGTTTTTGCGATTATCGTATCTTATAACAAATCAAGCCATTCTCGAATCCATGGAAGGTGAAAAAATGGTTCATATTATAGATCTCTGTTCTTCAGAGCCCGAACAATGGATTAATCTTTTACAATCTTTAAAAACCCGGCCCGAAGGCCCGCCACATGTACGAATAACCGGAATTCATCAACAAAAAGAAGTTTTAGAACAAATGGCGATTCGGTTGAATCAAGAAGCTGAGAAACTAGACATCCCGTTTCAGTTCAATCCGGTTGTTAGTCGGTTAGATAATCTCGATATCGGATCTTTACGTTGCAAATCGGGTGAAGCTTTAGCAATTAGTTCGGTTCTTCAACTTCACAAACTTTTAGCTTTTGATGATGAAATGAGTAAAAAAAGCCCGCAATCAAACCGGGTTTTAATAAATTCACAAACTTTAGGTGATTTCTTGAAGAGTCCTGATCCGAGTTCAACATCGCCGTTATGTTTAGGTAATTCGGGTAAAATGATGAACTTTTTGAACTCCCTTTGGGCGTTATCACCTAAAATAATGGTGGTAACGGAACAAGAATCAAATCATAATGGGTTTAGTTTAATGGAGAGAGTATATGAAGCATTGATATTTTATGCAGCTTTATTCGATTGTTTAGAATCTACTGTTTCACGTTCATCATTAGAACGACAAAAGCTTGAAAAAATGTTATTTGGTGAGGAAATTAAGAATATTATAGCGTGTGAAGGGATTGAGAGAAAAGTGAGACACGAGAAACTTGAGAAATGGGTCCCACGGCTCGAGTTGGCTGGATTTGAAAGGGTTCCTTTGAGTTACAACGGGATGTTTGTGGCTACAAGATTGTTGCAGAATTTCGGGTATGATGGGTATAAAATGAAAGATGAAAACGGCACTTTGGTTATTTGTTGGCATAATCAACCGTTGTTTACGATTTCGGGGTGGAAATTTAAAAGGTTTAGTTAGTTTGTAACTTATAATCATGTTGAGTTTATATTCTGTTTGCTGACTTTTGTGTATAAAACAACTATGGACTTCTTCATGTGCTCCTAATGTATGATCATTTGGTTGACTAATAAAAACCGTTTTCATCTGTTTTAAGGATCATTTTCCTTTGTTAATCTTTGTTAGTGTGTTGGTGGAAAGTTTGTAGCTTTGGAATAAGATAGACAGATAGTAATGAATCCTAGGAGGATACAAACACGATACGGCAACGTTACCCTGTAACTATATTTTGCAACTATATTTTGCAGTACATAAATGTTGTTTGGTTACACTGTAACTCCATGCATTTGGTAATAAAAAAAATTTGTTCATTATAAGTCCTTAATTAATCAAAGTGTTTTAACTTTCAACTCCATTTTAATAACCACAAAAGTGAGAAATCATGTCAACACAAACCCATATCATCAACCTTTAGAAAATATGACAATGAACAAAATAAGTAAACTTGATCCAAAAATAAACCAAAAACAATGTGACATGAAACATCTAAAAAGGAAATATTACAGTTGTAATTGAATAACTTACCAAACGAAAACATAACGGATTAGTAACCGCCATGCATGACAGTTACATTATACTGAACCACTGCATCACCCGTTTTGGGATTTAACCTCACGGTATGCGCGAGTGCATAGCCACGAGCAAACCTAAACACCCCACTTCCGCCTATAATCGGCATTTCCCTAACCGAATCAAGCACCGGGTTCCGTCCCATAACACTAAGTGTACTTCCATTATACTTACCATAACTAAACACAAAATTCATAGCCATAAGTAAGCTCAAGTCATTTTGAGAAGCCAGAGCATAGAGTCCCTGAGCTCGGCCCACAATTGTAGAACCAGGCTTCGTGTCTAAGGTCAAAGGGTCATCGATCATTGCAGTCATGCCAAATGTCGTTTTAGGCCTGATTATTGTGATAGCGGTTGCTTTTTTGCCACTAACAATGTCGTGGAAGTAGAAATGAAGGCGGGTTATTTTTCTGGCGGTTGGTGTTGGTTTTGTTGTGGCAAAATGCTCGGAGAAAGTGCGCTCAGCGGTGATCGTGGCGGCCAAAATGAAGGTTAGGTAGAGGGAAAATAGAGTGGAAGTTAGGAAGGAAGCCATTGTGATGATATTGATAAGGTATCGTGTGAAAAAACAATGAGACTATCGTAGCTATTTATGGGAAAATAATGGCATTTGAGATCATGCTTATTTGCACCTTCCTTGTGTGGAATTTGCACAATGGCAATAAAAAGTAACAAATTGGTTCAATTTTTAAGTGGGGATGCTCTTTATGTCTTTATTTATTGGAAATTAAGTTGACTGTTTAAAAAGGGAACGTCAAATACATATTGTCCAAACTCTTTATAAAGCCCAATGATTAAAAAGAGCTACATATAGAAAATTGAGCCATGTTTTCATTTTTCTTGCCATTGACCGACCCATTGTGCATTTTCCACACAGGAAAGGTGTAAAAAAGCACGATCTCAAAAAATATATCCATATATGAAGATTAAATTTCATAAACTTGGTAATGTTTATATGCATATAGTTAGGTTAAAATGGCCCGATTGTATAAATGGTCTTCGGATTTCCATGTATCACTCACAATAAATAGTTGTCAATTTATATTTCGTAAAGGAGGGCGGCACCTTATTAAAATCTATAAACATAATAAAGCAATACAATTGACTCCCCCACTATGGAAAAAAAGCCTTTGGACAAGTCAGGTCCAAAAAAAACCTAAACAAACTAAAAAAAGAAGCCTTTGGACAACTCGCACCGTGGAAGACTTCCACATCATCACCACCACACCAAATGGCCTAAAAATATCATTACAAAAGGGTGTGGCTTTGCTTGTAAGGTTTGGTTTTGAGCATGTGAGAGGGAATGATTCATGTAGAAACAATAATATATAATGGTACGCAGTATGTGTGCAGAGAAGGTGCCTTTGCTTCTGACACAAACTACACCATAATATATGTTCTTTTCGTTTTTTCCTGAAGTGGTTGAGTTTTATTTGTAATGTACGCGACATAACCTTTCATGTGGCAATTTCCGAACTTTCACCTGGCCATTTGGTTTCAAGCGCTCTTACCACTAGGGGTGATTATCGGGCCAAAACCAAACCGAACCGAACCGATAGAACCGATAACCGATAATGATGAATTTTCAAAACCTAAACCGAACCAATAACATGTTATCGGTTTTGGTTCGGCTCGGTTTCGGTTGGTTTTCGGTTCGGTTCGGTTCGGTTATTTTAAGCCAAATGTTCATCCTTTTCCGAAAACCGAACCGAACCGAACCGATAGAACCGATAACGATGAATTTTCAAAACTGAAACCGAACCGATAACATGTTATCGGTTTTGGTTCGGTTCGGTTTCGATCGGTTTTCGGTTCGATTCGGTGTTTTCGGTCCAAATGCTCACCCCTACTTACCACTAAGCTATCACAAAATGGTGTTCTCTTCCGCTACATGGCTTCTAAATAGTTGCACACCATTTATCAATGTTTTATTTGATATACATACTATAATTTATATAATTATTATGTTCTGTAAATATTTATTGAAATTAATATTGACTGTCATTAGACTTTGTATGATCACAATTATTAACATGTTGAGAGCTCCTAAGAGTATTGCTCCTCCGTGCTCGTCGGTTGAAACGAACGAGTGTCACAACGTGAAACTGATCGCATCAGTTCGTCACTTTGCGTTTTCTTTCAACTTCGGAAGATGGGGCAACGAGGAGAGAGAGAGACACATGCAAATGAAAACTTATACATATTGCAATATATTTTGTGCATTGACAAAGTGGTGAAGAAAGCCCAAAAGCATAGTTGTGAGTAGATCCAATCAAACTGTGAAATTGGACGAATTCAATCCCCAAACTATCAGCCCTGTAGAAGCCCAATTAGTTGATTTGGTCCAAGAAGATATCCGGATACCGGGGACCCGAATGAAACGAATCAGGGCTTGGAGCCTGAGCGGGTTCACGACATTCCAGCCGCCACGATTACATATCCGCCGGCCGAGCGGACTACCACCCCCTCCCTAATCGACCACTTTCAGCCACTATTCCGACCGCCAATGCCGCCGAAATCAACCCCGACGTCTCTGTGTGCCGCAACGCCGTAGATGGTTGTGTTTCATATGATTAACCGGTTCGCCATCACAAATACAGTTAACAAAATCAGAAGCAATAGCTCGTCAAATTGGTTTGAGGGATGGTAATTGAACCGTAAGTATTCTGTCTTACTCTAATCGGTGGTTAGCAAGAGTTGTCTTCTGATGTGCGTACTGATTCTCATGATCAACGATAGCTTTGGCATCTTAATTATGTAATTTGATTCTATATTTAATCAAGTCACATATTTAATTCTCTAATTACTTCTAGACTGATGTCGTACTAACTTCATATTAATGCCTAAAAGAAAACTGGAAATTCAAGTGAGTTCTGTTGCTGTAATGATGAAACTACAACTGTTTCAAACGAAAATAAAGATGTAATCTGGAGCTAAAAGTGACTGAAATCTGTAATCTTTTTTTCTGGCTTCAAATTGTGCACAACTTTCTGATTTTGAACTACAAACTGCATTCTGATTTTCGACCTGAAGCTTGAAATGATCTTTGTAAACTGACTCTGCTTTTGGGTCATAAAATGCAGGAAAGCACACTGAATTCAGATTTGATGTTAGAGAATCTTAGGCATAATCGTGCTGATCTATGAATTGGAGAAAACTTGTAAAAATCAGGTAAGTAAACTCTATGATTTTAGAAATAAGTTGATCATCAAGAACAGACAGCTGTTATACAAAAGAAATAACAATTTCCTAGATCATTCTATTTGATAGAGGTTACATTATTATTTGAATGTCATAGTTTTTTCCAATAATATGTAACACATAATTTATTTCTGTTTATGCGAACGTTGAATTGTTTATCATCTATTTTACCCCAATTTTGTGTAATCTTGGCAGGTTTTTCAATTATTTGGACTGTAAACCTGCGATTTTGTAAATCAACCTCATGAATTCACTAAAACTTTTTACTAGTAGGACCCGCCAATTTTCAACTTCTTGTTCTAAAAAACCTTCCACAATTCCATATATCTCCCCCCAAAATTACATAAGATCCAAATCCCCAAAACCCGACCCACCAACTGAATCTTTAACAGAAACCCAAAGAAAACCCAAATATATTTCTCACGAATCAGCAATCAAATTGATCAAGCGTGAAAAAGATCCACAACGTATTCTTAAAATCTTCAACATGGTAGCAAATCAAACAGGTTTCAATCACAATCACTCTACTTATGCAGTTACATTACACAAACTAGCTCGTTTAAAAGATTTTAAAAATGTCGATTCGGTTCTTCATCAAATGACCTATGAAACTTGCAAATTCCACGAAAGTATATTTCTTGATCTCATGACACATTTCTCAAAATCTTCACTTCATAAACGAGTTGTAGAAATGTTCTGTTCAATCCAACCAATTGTTCGTGAAAAGCCGTCGCTAAAAGCCGTCAGTACATGTTTGAATCTGTTAGTTGAATCAAATCAAGTCGATATAGCAAGAAATTTCCTTTTACATACCAAAAAGACACTCGACTTACATCCGAACACCTGCATTTTCAACATTTTGGTCAAACATCATTGCAGAAATGGAAAATTAGAATCTGCTTTTGAGGTAGTTAAAGAGATGAAAATGACGGAAATTTCTTACCCTAATTTGATCACATATTCAACTTTAATGGAAGGATTATGCGAAAAAGGAAGACTCGAAGAAGCAATTAATCTTTTTGAAGAAATGGTTTCAAAAGATCAAATCGTTCCCGATGCTTTGACTTATAATATTTTAATAAACGGGTTCTGTCGTTTTGGGAAAGTTGACCGGGCTATAAAGATAGTTGACTTTATGAAGAAGAACGGGTGCAACCCGAATATTTTCAATTATTCATCTTTAATGAATGGGTTCTGTAAAGAAGGAAGTTTACAAGAGGCAAAACGGGTGTTTAATGAAATGAAAGAAAGCGGTTTAAATCTCGATAAAGTTGGTTACACGACTTTTATCAACTGTTTGTGTAAAAATGGTGAAATCGACGAAGCGATTAATATTTTAAAAGAAATGGAAGAAAATAATTGTAAAGGCGATACGATTACTTATAATATAATACTTGTGGGATTATGTAGATATGATAGAACTTATGAAGCTTTTGAAATGTTGGAAAAGTTGCCTTATGAAGGTGTTTATTTAGATAAATCGAGTTATAGGATTGTGTTGAATTCGTTATGCAAATTAGGGGATTTGAACAAGGCAACATGGTTAGTCGGTGTGATGGCGAGTAGAGGATTTGTTCCTCATTTTGCTACTTCGAATGAGTTGTTGGTTAGTCTTTGTGAAGGTGGGAGGATTGCTGATGTAAGCATGATGTTGCCGGTTTTGGCGGAAATGGGGTTTAGCCCGGAAATAAGAGTGTGGGGTCGGGTTATTGAGGTAACTTGTAGGGAAAGAAAGTTGTTGGATGCATTTGAACTTGTTGATTTATTAGTACAAGGAACAAGATGTTAACTTCATTTTTATCTGTTTTGACTCTGTAATATAGCTTTTTATTTATGAAAAAAATAGTTTTTGTTACATGACAGTATGACACAATGATCTTGATGTACAAACATTTTGTTGAATTATCTCCTGTTTTCTCAGGGTGTTATCATTCTAATTAGAAGTAAGGGGTGTCAATCTGACTATGGGTGATCACCGTGCTAAGACCTGGCCGGTTCAGTTCTACATACTTTTTAGGCTAATTTTTGTCAATGGTTTGCTAAAGATCATAGACCATAATACGAAACATTATCACACTTTTAATCCATTATACTATTTTTTCAGTCCCTGAAGTCTTTAAAAGTACACGGCTAGATTGCAAATTTGTGGAACTTGAAGGGTTGCAGTGTTTCCCTATTAAAGCACGAGTACTCGAGACATTTTACTCGACATACTAGATAGCCATTCTATGGCATGTTTGGAAAGCTTATTAATAAGCCCCAAATTCAAGCTTATTTGGAGCTTAATAAGCTAATAAACTCAAAAGCCCCGTTAATAAGCTTTCCCAAACATGCTCTTACTATTTTAGTAACTCTAAGTCTTAAATATAGGGTAAAGACACATATTTTCTTTAGCATACATTTTACCGGGTAGTTGAGCGCCACTAATTGATTTACTAGGGTTTAAAAGTCCTAAGATTGAAAACTTGCGACGCAGATCGAACATTTAATTCTGCCCAATTGCAACCGCTTATCATCCTCGCAGCCTAACCCCAGGTTCTATTGACTGCTAGTTGCAAACCAAGGTAATTAAGTGCTGTTATCATATCTTCATTTTGATCGTTTTATCAATTTGATATTTGATTTTTGATTTTTGATTTTGATAGGACCAATCTATGTCCTGTATTTCGTTGAATTTAAACAGTGTATTTGTTTGTTTATTAATCCGACAATGGATTCGGGTATTTCGGTTCCGGTGGTTTGATGTTCGGACTGAATTCCCGGCAGTTTGCAATAACCCAGTTTAGTCCTAGTATCTGAGTAGAGCTTTGAGAAATGATATTTAGTCCCGTAGGACCAAATAGTAGGACTAAATACCATTACTCTTGATAAATATGTATTTTACATATTTAAAAATGACTTTTTTTTTTGGTTTATTAGATGCCCACTTATTATTTCTCAAATCAGTTATATGTTGTAATAACGGACTTAACCAGAATCATGGTATGCAGATGGAGACAAGTATTGCTGATGAGCTCTACTCGGAGATGTTGAAACCAAAAGTAGAATTAGGTCAAATTTCAACTTCTGATATGAAGCAATCTCATTCACTCGGTATCAAACTTCAACTTCTGTTTCATTATTATATTATTCAAGTTAATATTTTTTTTGTTAGTTGACTAATAGTTAATTTAGCAGAATAATAGCTGATTTTATTTTGTAGATTTTGATAATAGATGCCAACAAATCTAGGTTTATATGTAGTTATGTAGCATGTGTACCGTGTTTTACTAAAAGTAGTAAAATCTACTAAATGGAAAATTATCTGAACAAATTAAGACCTAAAGTTGTTTAAATCTACTGTTCAATTTCAGATGGTGATGATGAACAGTGGTGTGAAGATGAATCATCATGGAATGATTCAAATGTGAAATTCAATCCATCATCTGAATTGGACAGAGAATGGGAAAGAAGAAAAAACCAGTTTCAAGCAGTATATATCCATTTATAGATGCATACACAAATCCATTTATATACTACATTTATCATATTTTTTAATTAAATGATTTCATTAAATAGATTGGATACCGCGATGGGATTATAGCAGGAAAAGAAGCTTCAGCACAACAAGGTTTTAATGTTGGGTTTAAAGAATCTGTAATTGTTGGATTTAATTGGGGTCTGGTAAGAGGTGTTACTGGGTAAGATAAGATACGAGTTATAATGCTATATTATGTCTAATCGTGTAATTCAAGATTATGTGTTTGTGTAGAGCTTTGAATTGTCTTCCTGGTGGATTAAGAGAAAAGATTATTGAATCAGGGGAAACGAGAAATAAGTTTCATGGTTTATATGAATCGGTTAATAGTTTATCAACAACAGATGCAATGAAGGTGTTTAATGATAGTCTTACCAATAGAAAAGTCAAACAACAAAATTCAGATGACAATGTTCTAGGAGGTTACTATGGACAGTTTCAGTCACTGATTAGTGAGTCCCCTGCAATTAAGGTGAAATTAAGGGATAATGCAATTAAAACTGATTAATCATTATTGTATAAGTGTAACATATATTTCCCTATTTTATACTTTTGGAATCTAATAAAATGTTTTCTATCAAGTATCAACTCTCCCCAGGTTTTGTTCTCTCCATTTTGGCAGCCAATGTGTTTCAACTTTCACCACTTTCCTTGAAACTATGATCCCATACTTTCCTGATATTCTTTTTACACAACATTATCTGCACATGGAGTCGAACACTAAAAGTCCCTTAAATAAGCTTTCTCAAACATTACCTTAATTAGACACGATAATTGTAGCCTATTATTAATGGGCATATAATAGATACGGTAGCCTATTGTTGGTTGGCTCTTATCGGCTTGCTATAGTACACAATGTTACATGGAAGTTTGGGCAAGGGACTTTCCGTGTAACAACGCTTATAGATCCACGCGCTACACAGTAACCCGGGGAACGAATTTGAAACGGGCATGTACAAAAAAGAAAATATTTTTGAACCTTTAGTATTACCATATTATCTACACGACGACTGATGATAGTGACCATATTACGGATAAGAAGCAATTATTATATTACTATGATAATGATAATTAATTGCCTCCAATACATACAAAATTATTAGAGAATAGAATAATCATAGTTGGTATGCTTCATGCTTAATTTGATTATTGATGTAGGGTCAGTTAGATTAAGCATCATTTGAGAGAAGCTCGCCTCTCAAAACTAAGACTGATTTTCTATTTTGTTTGTTTTTTCTTTAATTTTCATTAAAAGAAAATATGCTTCATATCCTATCTATCTATAACATACTAAAAAAATCATGGGCGATAATTTCCCATATGATTCTAAACTTAACATGAAGTTTTGTGTTGAGTCTAAACTAGTTTGTGTAAAAAAACATGTTGACCCATCCAACTAATTTATAAATCCGGGTCATGTTTGGGGTGGATTATGTATAAACAGGTCGACCTGCAACTCGTTAAGATTTATAAAGTTTTTAAAAGATATAAATATTATAAAATCCCTAAACTCAGCTTTATATATCTTTGAATCTCTGACTGACCCTGCATTTACTCACGATTGCCATTGTGTTTGAGTCCAATTTTTAATTCTGTCCCATCAACCTAAATCTATCTGCTAACCCAAAACCACCTTATTACCACCTCTATTAAAAAAGCTTAAAATAACCTAACATGAAAGCCACACACAAATAATATAACACACTCATAAAATGTTCAAAGGCTAAGAATGCCTCAACTACAACACGTATTACATATAGATATAGAGATAACTCTGCCTTCTCTAGAGGAAACCAAACATAACTTAGGTTTATTGCATAAGCTCAAATCACTTCCTTAACTTATAAATTCATAGATCATCTAATTATCAGCAAGCACTGCTTTGCAGACCACTAACAGATGATAGATCATGAATACAACTTTGTCCCCTGCACAAAACATGAAGTGATTGGAACTAAAGTCTTAGAATTTATAGTTCTAAATTACCTTAACATGATCAGCTACAAGCTTGCATAGGTCTTGCATTCATGAACGTCTTTGAAGAATATCTATTACTCGATTCATATTTAGGAACCGGCGGCATTACTTTTTCAAAAGCTTCAACAAGCAATGCAACTTTCTTCTTTCGTTTTGGTGCAATCGTGTTGACCGCTTGTTGTAAAGCAAAGTCAACCATCCATTCTTCTGCATTTTTCCTTTCATCAATATCTTGATGCCTCAAATCCACCGTTTCTGCATCCGGCCCAACCACTTCGGGCAAGAAATTCGGTCCACGAGGATTAAATTCCGGTGAATCATCATCCGTTTCTTCACCAGATTTCTTCACTCGTGTTGTTAAACCATTGGGGTTCATACAAGAATCTGGGTTTTCCTCGTTGAAATCAATCGAATTCGTGTTTGTATCTTTATCAGATGTTATTTCGCCTGTTGAATTTGTTTGTTCTTCATCTGATTCTGATGTTTCTTTATATATTTCTTCATCAAATACGTTACTCATGCCCTGTTCTTCAATGATTTCTTCTTTCTCCATCTTATTTTCAGCAATATGAGTGACAATTTTGTCCATCTCTGAATGCTCTGTTTTTACTCCATTAATAAAAACAGAGATGTTAAATTGTATGATATTGTAGATAATCGTAGTGTGATTCTTTTCACTTCCATCTTTTCCGAAATCAGGGGCGGTTTTTGACTCTTGAGGGAATTCTTCTTGCTGATAATCGATACTGTAGTTGATATTCTGATCTCCAATCGGAAGATTAAAACCTTCAAATCCTTCAAACTCATCATTTTTACCGTTTATTCCTGTATATGTATCTGTAGCTGTTGATGACACATCAGATGAATCATACTTCATAAATTCTTGGTTAATCTCCATCTGCTGAAACGAATACGAACTGTCTGATTCAGAATTACCGTCTTCCTCTGACCATGCTCCTGACGTCACACTTTCTTCATCGTACAACTCTTGAAGCTCACCGTACAACTTGTCGTCAACGCTCTCATCAACTGTCTTTTGAATTTTCTCTTCACAAATATCATCATTACACGAAGCAGAACAATAACCCTCTTCCCAATCGACGTCTTCAACAAAAAAATCTCTACTTTTTTCGTCTTCTTCAATCACACGTGTGCTGTTCATGTCAACTTCTTCCATGATCTCGACCTCTTTAATGTCGGGTTTTGTTAAAACAGGCGTTTTAGCACGTGGGGATGAACACCCAAGTTTGAAACTTTTTTGGGATTTCATTGCACGTCTTCTTGCTGACAAGAAACACTTCAAAGGCGGCACGGGTGCATGATGATGACCGTTTAGTGAACAATAAGTGTACGGACATACCTTAATGGCGGATGACCCGTCTAACTCGGTCCCACCAGGACCGAGTTCAAGATAACTCGGGAACTTTGATTCCTTTAGAGTTGAAGAACACGTTGCTCGATTAGCATCTAAATCTTCACATATCACCACCTTTTTCGATGGTCTCGAAGGTTTAAAACTAGTTGTTTTTGTTAAACTCCTCACCATCTTTAAACTCGATGCTTTCGAACCATTTGCTTTCGGGTTTTTTGAGGCTTTTGGTGTTTGGGTTGGGGTTGGGGTTTTGGGTGATTGTTCTTTTCTTGCTTCAAAACAGCTTGTTGACTTCATGTAATTTGGTGTTTGATAGTTATGCAACGGTTGTGTTTGTTTCTTTTTGAATGGTGGTAGTGATCGTGATTCGTCGGTTCGTTTGATCGGTCTTGATTTCTTCATGATCTTGTTGAGTTTTTCATGGGTTTGTGGGGAAGATGGTTTAAGGCTCACCAATTTGGCATCTGATTTAAGGTGAATGGGTTTGATACCAAGCTTGTTGGGAACCTTTCTTTGAACCATTTTTAAAGGTAAAACACTTGCACAAGCATAAGGAAAAGTAGGCAGGTTTTGAGGGTTTAAGGGAAATGTGTTTTTAGGGGAAATGGAAATCTAATTCTCAATGGAGAGAATTAGAATCCTTGTTTTGGGTGGTGTTTGTTTTAGTGGATGAATAAATGGTGGTCTTTTTGTTTGAGTGTGAAAAAGGTTGAAGTTAGTGAGCAATTTGAAAAGAATTCTGAAGATTTAGGAGATAATGGATGATGGTGACTTCCACTATTGGGCGGTTTGCTTGGAGGGCCCTCACTTTTTGGCTAATTATTCAATAACAAAACTTCATTTTCAAGTAAAATAAAATTGTTTCAAATCAACTTTTAAAAGTTATTAAATATATAATTAAGAGTGAATTGCAAAATTCGTCTATGTTATTTGACTAAATTGCAGTTTGGTTCACGTGGTATCGAAAGTGCAAACGGGAGGCATTGTCATCAGACGTGAAAGACCAAAACGGATGAAAGTTTCCAAAATACGGACGTTGTATGCACTTTTGACACAACATAGACCAAACGTGTAATTTGACCAAACTAAAAGGACACTTTTTACAATTTATTTTATAAATAAAAGAAAAAAAATATGCTTATGGATTGTATCTAAAGGTGTAATGTGTGGTATAGAAGATTAGCTCATCATAATGATCATAGTTGTTAAATTGGGTGAATAGGAGTATATCGTAAATCTTTTAGGATATAAGCAAACTGGGTGGTTATCAAATTTGTCTTTTGATGATAATTTAGAACGAAATGATGCTAAATTAGGTATGGAGTGGTTGTGTTTTGGTTAAAAGGAAAACATACACTAATATACCCGGTTTTATTTACATTTTAGGTATTAGATTGAACGAATTATAACTATGATATGTTAGTAAAAAAGTCTAAATATATATTATAAGTGCCCGACTTATAAATATTACGGGGAATGTTCCTTTGAAAATTAGAAAAATTGTGTAAATGTGAGAGTTTTTGTAATCATACATGATTACACTATGTGTATTCATGGGGTAATCATCGATGATTACACATTAATCATACATGATTAAACACGACACGTGTGCCCCTCGTGCCGAGATCAACGGTTGAGATCTATTCTTGCATTCTCACTCAATATATTAACTCATTCCTAAATTTTATAATAGCAAACATTAATATAGCTAATTGCGTAGCACCTTGCACATGATTTGAGTAAGCAACGACTTTTGATGCAACAAATATTTAATGATTTACATATTTGTTTAATTGTAAATGTGATAACTTTTGTTTTGGGTTTATTTCTTTGGTGAATGTAATTTCTATTCAATTTACTTTACCTTTTGTCCCAATTGATGACGAAATTAACAATGTTGTATTGTTACAAGATGAAAATAATAGTTGAGCATATTTTTTTTGCCGGAAGTAACAACAATTTGTACAACATTTGATTTTAGAAGAATGGAAATCAAATGATTGATTGCTCCCCACAAACATAGAATAGAAAATTCACCGTTTTCTTGCTATAAAAGATTGGGTCTAGATGAAAGAAAACTAGACCAATCGAACATAAGTACAAATTAAACTTAAGATTAGATTTGCTGATACATCTTTTTGTCATTATGACTTTGGGAGTTTTAGTTAACCTTTTGGTTTCGGTATTGTTGGAACATAAACGATCTACTACTGAAAATTGAATTACTACTGAAGAATGCAAGTTACTACTGATCTCGAAGTTACTACTGCTAAAGGCAAATACTACTGATGATCTGATTTACTACTGATGAGCGTATCTGGAACAGATCAAGTCCGAGATTCTAGTAGAGTTAGTTACGGAATGTAAATCTTTATGTAATTCAATTGTAATCGATTCCTAGAATAACTAGGTTAATAATTTAGCCTTCAAGGACTATTATATATAGTTCCTTATGAATTGTAAACAT
This sequence comes from Calendula officinalis, assembly GCA_963853835.1. Lineage (NCBI taxonomy): Eukaryota > Viridiplantae > Streptophyta > Magnoliopsida > Asterales > Asteraceae > Calendula > Calendula officinalis. The sequence continues at coordinate 71,170,126 of OY970823.1, read as the reverse complement.
ACGTGTATTGATCGAACGAATTAATACATTGAAGTTTTTTGTGATAAACTGTGTTCTTCATTTTATTCTTATTCAATTGCAGTTTACATTGTTCTTAATCTAATAACATAAGTGTTAATCCGCTGTAACTTCTTGTGTTAGTAGATCTGAGTTTCTAATAACTTGATTGAGTTATTCGATCCTGACAAGTGGTATCAGAGCTTTACGGTTCTAGATCTACGAATTAAGAACAGCAAAAAGTTTCATACTTTCGATCTTAAAATTGTTAATCATGTCTGATAACAATGAAAGTACTCAAGCAAACAAGATTCCAATTCTCACTCCCAACAACTTTGGGATGTGGAAAAACAGAATCAAGCAGTATATGCTTATTACTGATTATTCCATGTGGGAAGTTGTTGTTGAAGGCAACAAAATGATTCAGACCCAAGCAGCAAGTTCATCAACTGAAGCAGACAAACTTAATAGTGAGAAGGAGAAGAAAGACAGAGGAATTGAACTTAAAGCTCTAAGCACTCTTTTGCTTGCCATTCCCAACGACTATCAACATCTCTTTGTTGAATATGATGATGCAAAGAAATTATGGCAGGCTCTGGAAAAGAGGTTTGTTGGTACAAAGAGCACAAGAAGAAACATGAAGTCTGTTCTGAAACAAGACTTTGAAAACTTCAAAGGACAGAAGAATGAATCATTGTCTCAAGTATTTGATCGGTTCAACAAACTCATTGGTGAACTAAATCAAGTTGGTTATAAACCAGACAATGATGATGTCAACAGAAAGTTTCTCAGGTCTCTAGGTGAAGAATGGTCTATGTACAATGTGATATATAGACAATGAGATGCACTAGAAGAAAAAGAACTTGATGAACTCTACAATGAACTGAGAGTGTTTGAATCTGAGGTAAGTACTAAAACTCCAAATCTACCTTCAAACAATGCTGCTTTTGTGTCAAATACAGGAACAGGTAAGGAAGCTGTAAAGAATGCAGGTATTGAAGATCTAGCAAGAGAATCTTTTTTCACTAGTCATGTGCATACTGCTTTGATTAGTGAAGATTTAGAACAACTCAATCCTGATGATTTGGAAGAGATGGATATTAAATGGCAGATGGCTATGCTAAGCTTGAGAACCAAAAGGTTTCTTAAAAGAACTGGAAGACAAAACATATCTTACAACAAAGGTGATAGAGCTGGTTTTGACAAAACCAAGGTTAAATGTTACAACTGTAGCAATCTGGGTCACTTTGCCAGAGAATGCCCAAGCAAAGATCAAAGTTCAAGCTACAACAAAAACAGCACGTCCAACTCAACTGCCGTAGTATCTCAAGAAGGACAAGGATATGACTGGAGCTTCCAAGCAGAAGAACATGCACAGAACCAAGCTCTCATGGCCTTTACTACTGATCCTTCTACTACTGAGGTACATTCTAAATCTTGTACTCCTGAATGCATTAAATCATACAAAGAATTAGAAAAACTAAATAAAGAAACACTAGAAGAGATGATTTTAAATAGAAACAGAAGAATTGAATATAATGGTTGTATAGCTGATTTAGAAAACCAAATTAAAATCTATAAAATAACTGATCAAAAGATAAAAGATGAATTGCTACAAACCACTTATGAAAAAGAACATATTGAATTGAAATTAAAAGAGACTTTGATCAAACTAGAAGAATGTCAAATGGAACTAGAACAGAATAAACTAACCATTAAAAAGTTTGAAAGAAGTTCTAAGTTGTCAATGAGTTAACTAGCAATCAAACTACAGAAAAAGTTATTCATGGAGTGGGATATCATGCAGTCCCACCTCCAACAAATTTTATTCCTCCATTAAAGTCTAGTACAGAAAGAGTTTTAAATGATTTAAAATTGAAAGTCAAACTGAATATGAAACCAGTAATGAATCAAATGAATCTTCTGATGATGATCAAACAACGGAGTCAAATGATACAAGTTTTCACACCACACAAAGTCAAACTGAATCACCGAAATACAACTCAGAAAATATACCTACCATTTTAAGAAGGGAAAATCAAAGGAATTTAAACCAATTAAAAGAATAAAGAAAACCTGAAAATTCTAAATCAACAAAATTATCATGCTTAATCTGTAACAAGTTTAATCACATAGCTAAAAACTGTCACTTCAATCTTATTAACAATCAAGAATTTAAAGAATTCAAAATCAACAAAGAAAAGGAAAAAGCCTTAAAATTAAAACAAACTAAAGAATCAAAAGAAAAGAAATCTAAAACACCAAACTAAAAGGAATTCAATAAACCATGTGCTGACACTCATAAATTTGGAAGAACTGCACCACGATTTGTGCAAAATACCAGGTATAAAAGTCCAAACATAAGCAATTATTTTAAAATCAATGGAACACAAAATCGTTTTCCTCAATTTTCAAAGTTTTCAAACATCAGTAGAAACTATTCCAGGTTTACTACTGGTAAAAACCCTAATTACAATGCTGTCTGGTATAACTACAAAAACACTACTAATTATGCTCAAAACTCATACTACCCAAACACTACTGGTCCATCAGTAGTGAAATTTTCAAAAGCTAAAAACTACGGGTATAAACCTAGATCAGTAGTGACTCAAAACATCAGTACTAAGTACAAACTTGCATCTAAGGCTTCTTCAGTTAGAAAGACTTATTCTTCAAAGGATGAACCCAAGACAAAACAAGCTTGGGTTCCCAAAGTTAACTAATCCTTTTACTTTATCTGCAGAGTATCCAGATCCCTGAAGAAGGTAGAACATGGCATATTGATAGTGGATGCTCTAGACACATGACTGGAAATCTTCAAATACTTAGAGATTTCAAGTCTTTTGAAGGAGGGTATGTTGCTTTTGGAGAAAATCCTAGGGGAGGTAAGATTACAGGTAAAGGTACAGTATCAAATGGTAAAATTACTTTGGATGATGTATTTTATGTTGTTGAGCTTAAATACAATTTGGTTAGTGTGTCTCAAGTCTGTGATAAGAAGAACAAAATTCTTTTTACAGATGTTGAGTGCATCATTCTTTCTCCTGATTTTATTTTAGATGAAAAATATGTTGTATTAAGAACACCAAGGAGAAACAATGTGTATTGCCTGGATATAGGAGGAGAACCCATTTCATCAAATGAGATAAACTGTTTTATATCTAAGGCAAACACAAATGAATCAGAACTTTGGCATAGAAGGATTTGTCACACAAATTTTAAAAATATGAACAACTTAGTCAAAAAGGACTTGGTTGTTGGTCTACCACAAAAAGAATTTATGTGTGATCATCATTGTGTTGCCTGCCTAAAAGGTAAACAACACAAGACTTCTCATAAGACCAAAGAAATTAACTCTATTTCTAATCCTTTGCAACTCTTACATAGAGACCTTTTTGGACCTACAAATGTAATGAGTATTGGAAAGAAACAATACTGGTAAAAACAACTCTAAGCCTTGTTATTACTGATGACTTTTCCAAATATACTTGGGTATTCTTTCTCAGGACCAAAGATGAAACAAGTGAAATAATCAAGAATCTGATTGTAAAGCTGGAAAATACAAGAGATCTCAAAGTGAAAGCAATTAGATGTGATAATGGAACTGAATTTAAAAATACTAATCTAATTAATTTTTGTGATCTTAAAGGAATTGACAGGCAGTACAGCTCACCAAGAACTCCACAACAAAATGGTGTAGCTGAAAGAAGAAATAGAACCATCATTGAAGCAGCCAGATCTATGCTTGCAGACTCAAAATTACCAATAACTTTTTGGGCTGAAGCTGTTAATACTGCTTGTTATGTTCAGAACAAAGTATTAATAGTTAAGCCTCACTTTAAAACACCATATGAACTGTTTAACAAAAGAAAACCATCAATAAGTTTCTTAAAATCATTTGGTTGTCCTTGTACTATTTTAATTACAAGAGAACAAATTGGTAAATTTGACTGCAAAGCAGATGATGGAATATTTGTAGGATACTCAACTCAAAGCAAATCCTACAGAGTGTTCAACAAAAGGCTGAGGATCATTGAAGAAACTGTAAATGTATCCTTTAACGAAAATCTTATGAATGAACAAGGAAATGGTCCAGATTGATTGTTTAACATTGATAATCTAACCAAATCTTTTGAAGTCAATTATGAATTTAATACAGGAAATTCAAACAATCAAAGCCAACAAGTAGGACCATCATCAAATAGAAGTCAAGAAATCATGAAATATATCCTAGTTGATACTGCTCCCACAGTTGATACTGAGGACAGTAGTAACTCTGGTAACCCTAATTTCAATGATACCAGTAACAACTCAAATGATGAAGATACTACTGATCCCAGTAGTAACTCTGAACCTTAGAGTTATAATGATGAATTACTCAATACTGATGTCAGTAACAACAATGATGATACTCCTGAAGTCAATGAAGAGAACGTTACTACTGACACTAGTAGTAATGATGAATCTTCACAAAGTACAAACAATCAAGAAGAAACATGGACAGATGCTCAAATTCCTGAATCAAATGAGTCAAATCTAGACTCTCAAATCTCAGTTGACAAAATTCCTGGAACCAGAACTGAAAAGAATCATCCTTTGGACCTAGTCCTAAGTGATGTCAACTCAACCATGCAGACAAGAAGCAAATTTAATTCTGTCATAAACTCAAATATTTGTAACATCAGTCTAATCTCTAATGAATGCATGTATGAATGTTTTCTGTCACACGAAGAACCTAAGAAGATTCAACAAGCTATGAAAGATTCAAACTGGATCATAGCAATGCAAGAGGAACTTCTTCAATTCAAGCTGCAAGCTGTATGGACTCTTGTACCTCTACCAAAAGGAAAAAGGGCCATTGGAACAAGATGGATCTTCAGAAACAAGAAAGATGAAAGAGGTATAGTAATCAAGAACAAAGCAAGACTTGTAGCCCAAGGTTACACACAAGAAGTAGGCATTGATTATGATGAAGTATATGCACCAGTTGCCAGAATTGAAGCAATCAGAATATTTCTGGCATATGCTTCATACAAAAGAATCAAAGTCTACCAAATGGATGTAAAAAGTGTCTTCTTGTATGGGAAAATAGAAGAAGAAGTATATGTATGTCAACCTCCAGGCTTTGAAGATCCAGAACATGATGACTATGTGTACAAACTAGACAAAGCTCTATATGGCCTTCATCAGGCACCTAGAGCTTGGTATGATACATTGTCCTCTTACCTTCTGAAGAACAATTTCAAGAGAGGTGCCATTGACAAGACATTATTCACAAGGAAGGTCAAAGATGATATTCTACTGGTCCAAATATATGTAGATGATATCATCTTTGGATCAACAAATGATCAATTATGCAAAGAATTTGAAGAACTGGTGCAGATCAAGTTCAAGATGAGTTCAATGGGTCTAATGAATTTCTTTCTTGGACTCCAAATCAATCAGAAATCAGATGGTATTTTGATCAATCAATCAAAATATGTCAGAGATATCTTAGAGAAGTTTGCAATGAAAGATAGCAAAAGTGCAAGCACTCCAATGGAAACTCACAAACACCTACATCCTAATGTTGAGGGGGGAGGATGTAGATGAGCACCTTTACAGATCAATGATAGGATCTTTGATGTATTTAACTGCATCAAGACCTGACATTATGTATAGTGTTTGTGTATGTGCCAGATATCAAGCAAAACGAAATGAGTTACACTTACAAGCAGTCAAAAGAATCTTCAGATACTTGAAAGGAAAAGCCTCACTTGGTCTTTGGTATCCACATGCATCACCATTTGAACTCATAGCCTACACAGATAGTGACTATAGTGGTGAATGCCAAGACAGAAAATCTACTACTGGTGGATGTCAATTCTTTTGATCAAGGTTGGTGTCATGGCAATGCAAGAAACAAACCAATGTTTCAACTTCAACTGCTGAAGCAGAGTATGTAGCTGCATCTGCCTGCTGTGCTCAAATGATGTGGATTCAAAATCAACTCCTAGACTTTGGTATCTCTATACTTAAAACTCCAATCTTTATAGATAATCAAAGTGCAATCAGTATTGTGAATAATCCAGTAAAACACTCTAAAACAAAACACATTGAAATTAGATTTCACTTTATAAGGGATTGCAATGAAAAGAAATTAATTAAAGTAGAGAAAATTCATACTGATAATCAATTAGCAGATCTTTTTACAAAAGCATTTGATATAGGAAGATTCAGCTTTTTGGTTAGCAGTATTGGAATGATTCTAATAAGTTAAGTCTAAAAGGAAAAGCATGTGTAAAATGTTTTGTACAAATTTTAACTTTAATCTTTTGTTTACTACTGGTTATTCATTACTGCTGATCTTGTTATTTCTACCACAATCTAGTACTGATAGGGTTTCTCAGTAGAAATTAGGTCAAGTATAGAAACAAAGGTTACTACTGATGTTTCTACTACTGATACTTAGTTACTACTGATCGGCCGTTATCTGCAAAATACGAAAATTACATTACTGACCCTCATGAAAATAGCCGTTGGGATATAAATAGCAGACTGATATTAGTATAGCATTATCTTCTCCTCGATTTGATAAACCCTACGCTAAACCCTAATCTCTGCACAATCCGATCAAAACCCCACATCAGTAACAACTCAATTACGATCACACACTTGAAATTCCTACCAAAACGATCACTCTCTCCGAAAAATTCATACCAAAAGATCAAAATCAAGCACAATGGCAACCCTAAAATCCCTCAATGTCAATACTGATCTTAAATTTTCTGAATTCCACAATATGTGTGCCTTCTTAAGAAATCCAGATGGTACAAAGGATTTTCGACCTATTGTGATGTTCCTAAAGAACTCATATATAAAGTTTGCTCTCACTATCAATCCTAAAGCATATCAACAACACTTAGTTGATTTCTGGACAAATGCTGAAAGAGTTGAAGACTCCAATATGTCCAAAATCAAGTCTACGGTAGATGGAAAAGAGATCATTATCACTGAACAATCAATTCGAAATCATCTTCAACTCAATGATGAGTCAGGTATGTTCTCTCTTCCAAAGGAAGATCTTGTTGAAACTTTAAAGAAAATGGGGTATGAAGGAAGACTGGATATAGTTACTTTTCAAAAGGGTCTTCTTTCACCTCAATGGAAGTTTTTGGTACATACTATTCAACATTGTATCTCTCCAAAAAGAAGTACTTGGAGTGAGTTCAACAAATCAATAGCATCTGCTTTTGTTTGTCTGAGCACATGATAAGTATTTAATTTTTCAAACATGATATTTGAGGGAATGCTTGGAAATCTGTCATCCTCAAAATTTTTAATGTATCCAAGATTTCTAACTCATATCATAAACTGTGAATTACAAAATCTGTCAACTCCCAAAAACATTTTTGTAACACCAGAATTAAACAAAAAGGTTTTTGCAAACATGAGAAAATAATTTAAATTTTCTGGTAAAGACACTCCACTATTTTCAAACATGATCTATGATCATCCCCCAACTGGAGAAGGTTCAAGTCACCCAATTGAACCCCAACCCACTCCACCACCAACTACAGCCCAAACAGAACCCATTCAGTCCACTCAATTAAATGAACCAACAGATGTCCTGCAAGTATCCCAGGTACATGAGATTAATCCCCAGAGTGCTACTCTTCACTCCGAGGAAGACCAGACCATAGCCAAACAAATTTCAATCAAATATAAAAGGAAGAAAACTTCCTTAAAGGACACCAGGGGACCAATTGAGTCAAACCCCAGACTCCAAGAGTTGACCTCACAGGAGGAGAGATGTCATGAGGAAAGGGCTCTCACTACTGATGCCCCAAAGGTGGGTGCACAGGATAGTGAGAACATCATTAGGACCCAGACCTCGGCAACTCTTAGTGATGACTCAGAATTTGAGGAATTACTGAGAGGACCCCGGTGCTAAGAAACCACAAGGGGGGCATTACTGCTTCTTCTAGGAAGAAGAGTATGTCGAAACAACCCATTTTATCACCAAGAAGTGATGAGGGTAGAACAGAACCAATTGAATTGACGGATAGGATGGAAAACCTTAAAACCAATGTACCTTTTGAGCCCAATGATCCATCCAAAGGGGCTGAGGGCAGAATTAAAACCACTAAATTGACGGCTAGGAAGGAAAACCTTAAAACCACTGTACAACATTGTCTGGAGTTACTTAACAATCAAGGAAAAACCATGACCTACATGAAGCACTACATCAATACCTTGAACAAAAGGCAGAAGAGGTTTGAGCACAGGCTTCAAAGGCAATCTAATTTGATCAGGAAATTACAAAGGAAGATTGCAGGTAGTGACGCTCAACAAGTTGAGATCACTAAGGGGGAGAAAGATCAAATTCAAGGGATGATTGATCAATCTATTGCAGCAGCAGCCCTCCTGAACTTGAAAGAGGTCCATGGTGAAACAAGTCAAAATATTGGTGAAGACTTGTATAGAGAAATGGATGAAGATATATTTGTGTCTGCAAATCAATCACAAACAGCAGAACAAATAAACTCTACAGTTGCTACTAAAGTGATAGAAACTACTGATCCTATGATTATTACTGAGGCAAAGGATCAAGAGGTTGTTACTACTGATCGTGTTGAAGAAAGAAATACACCAGTAGTAAATGCTGCACAAGAAGATATCATGGATACTACTGATGCCCTAGCAGTAGTAATTCCTACAGCAACCTCACCAGTAGAAAGTATACCAGTAGCAGTGATACCAGTAGAAACCACATTGGTTACTACTGAAGAGGAAGAAGAAGAAATTCCAGAGCTTATTGAACGTGAACGTTATGTTATCATCACAAAACCTCCAACTCCTGATCAACCACTTATCATACCTGACATTGATGATAATGTGAACTGGTTTGAAGTTGATGAATGTGCACTTCCTCCACATCCCAAGATTCTAACAGAAGATAAGATTAAGTTCTTTTCTCCATCAATTGTAATTACTGGTATTCCTGATATGAAATACACTCCACCTCCATCTATACTTCCAGCATGTATTAAAAAAGGAAAAGAAATTTATGATGATGATTATCCCAACAGAGCTTTAGGTCATCACATGGTAAACAAAATGAATCATGTCAGATCTTCTAAACAAGCCAAATGGAAAGTGAACCATATGAGGTACTTAAAGAAAGTGGCTATTACTCAAGCTCTTGAAGACAAGAAAAAGGCTGAAAAAGAAAGATTGAAAAATCAAGAAAATTAAGAAGCTGAAGTACCTATTCCACAAATAAAAGGAGTTCTGGTGGAAGATCAAAAAGCTGAATTTAAAAGACATAGAAAAATTGAAGAAGAACACTTAAATTGTCTTGAAGAACTGGTAGCTGAATGTAAAAGAGTAAAAGGTGAACTACCAGATGACATATTTGAACAGAAAAAGAATATGATTGATTTTCTGAAGTCAAAGGGGCATAGTGCAAAATCTTTTGGCAGAATGAAAATGATTACAATAGTAGATAAATATTGTACTGCCAAGAAAAAGAATTAGCTGAATTAGAAGCAGAAGAAGAAAAAGCAAAAGTCCTAATTGCAATAGATCCAACAATCATTCAATCTGAAACACCAACTCCTGGTGAAACTTCTAAACCCAAATCAAAGAAAAGAAAGGCTCTTCCACATGAACAAAAAGTTAACAAGAAATCAAAACAAACAGAACAAATTATTCATGTTCTTGAAGTTCCTGTTGCTCCCATTGAAGACAATCCAATCATCAATTGGAGAGTCATTAATAATAATGTGATAGAAGTTATAAGGGAAGACAGACAAGTCCAGAGATTTACTGGATGAAAGCCAATGGTCAGATCTTGTTCAAGAAGTGATATAATCAAAGTACTGATTATTGGAAAACCTAGAATGGATAAAAAGAAATGGAAGAACTCTGGAGCTGGATACTTAACCAAAATGATTGATGCTGCATTTTATCCAGAAAATTATCCAGAAATATTCTCAAACACAGAAAATGTATATGCCTGGAATGTGTTACCCACAGTAAATATGTACTTCTTTGAAAGATCAAGCAAAAACTGTGAACTGTACTTATATGAGAAAGAATATCCACATTCTGAAGAAACAATGTATCAGATATTCACAAACACAATGATGAAACCTTATGATGAGGTAATGTTTCGAGAAAAACTTAACTATTTTATCAAAAGAAACAGCAAGTATATTATAGCTCAAAGGAAGAGGCAAAATCAAAGAACACTTGAGAAACGAGCTGCTTTAGAAGAGCAAAGGAAGAAAGAAGAAGAAGAAACTTGATTAATTCAAAGTGAATTAATAAGTTTAGGGGGAGATTGTTGGAACATAAACGATCTACTACTGAAAATTGAATTACTACTGAAGAATGCAAGTTACTACTGATCTCGAAGTTACTACTACTAAAGGCAAATACTACTGATGATCTGATTTACTACTGATGAGCGTATCTGAAACAGATCAAGTCCGAGATTCTAGTAGAGTTAGTTACGGAATGTAAATCTTTATGTAATTCAGTTGTAATCGATTCCTAGAATAACTAGGTTAATAATTTAGGCTTCAAGGACTATTATATATAGTTCCTTATGAATTGTAAACATACGTGTATTGATCGAACGAATTAATACATAGAAGCTTTTTATGATAAACTGTGTTCTTCGTTTTATTCTTATTCAATTGCAGTTACATTGTTCTTAATCTAATAACATAAGTGTTAATCCGCTGTAACTTCTTGTGTTAGTAGATCTGAGTTTCTAATAACTTGATTGAGTTATTCGATCCTGACAGGTATTATTAGAGATAACTTCAAATCCGTTGAGAGGGTTTTTAGGTAAGAATGATAAGAAGAGATACGAGCCACTGAATATGATTAAGTTTTTTTTATTATTCGGTAATTTATGATTAATGGATCATTCTTAAAGTATCAGTTCTCTTCTTACTCACCCGTAAAAGCTCGTTTTATCCGATCATGCTTAGAGATAATATCTAATTAACCTAATGTACTCTTGGTACATACTATTTCTAATATGTAACCTAAGCTACTCTTGTTTTAATTTGTCGTTAAGAATACAAGGTGGCATTGGGAAGAAGGACGGTGGCGTGGTTTTCGTCTTTGTACTTGAAATGGCTAAACCGCATCAGAATGGTCGGCCAAAAAGATGTGAGTGGTGGGTCATATGTACCAAAGGAGCCTATGGTCAATAATGGTGGTATGCTACACGCTCCTCTCTTTCTTTCTTTCTTTCTTTCTTTCTTTCTTTCTTTCTTTCTTTCGGTAAAAGGTGACACGGCACCAAACCTTTAACTTCAAATCCACATTGCACCTTCTCCAAGAAAAACATGAAAAAAAGGAACAAAATGAGAAATCCATCTTTTTAAAAGGGAAAAAAAGAAGAAATCTTTCTTTTTCATTTTAGTTGAAATGTTGCTTTCATACAGGACAATATTTAATAAATAATATACACATATAGAGAGAGGGGTATGGTTGTAGGTGGCTAAGTTGTTCACAAGCTACTTGAGATTGGCTCATTAAAAGCTCAATAAAAACTCAAGTTGGACCGAGAACCGAGAATATGGTTTCGGCCGGAACAAGGACTGAACCAATGACGTCTTGGACCGGATGGAACCAGACCGAGAACTAGGTATTTCCGATTCTTTTTTTACGTTTTCAAATTTTTCGGTCTTTAATCAGACGAGAATCGGTTTTGCATAATAATTCAAATTGAGAACCGAGCCGGTATAGCTCAGTTCAGTCAGTTCGGCAGTTTCAACTGGTCCTAACTCCTAAGTCCAATTTGTACAAGCCAACCCACACCACTTAGGGTATTGTTTTTGAGGTGTATATGTAAATGTTTAAGTTGGATTTGATTGAATATGCATGTGTTTCAGGTTACTGTGTTGTTTGTTATCCCCTGCTAACCAATTCATTTGCAAGAAGCCCAACAATAATTTTGAATGGGCCAGCTTGCTTGAATGAAATGGGTTATTAGGCCATATGGCCCTTTATCTAATGGGCCTGATCCTAGCAAGTAAAGCATCAGCAACAAATTTGTCCCAGCCAAAATCAACATTCTTGCTTATTGGATTGCTTATTAGAGCAAACCGGACCAACTTGGATAAACGTGGTGTTGACTTGAACTCGACTAAATGCAAATTTGAGCGACTTGATTATAAATTGCAGAATAGAAGTACTTAACAATTTATAAAATAAAATAAAAACAAAACATGCATATAAATATACAACATGCATATAAATATTATCAAACTTCTTAACTTAAAGATTCTCTTGATTAAACTTGATGAATGATGGATTAACAATGCTAAACCCGCCATCTATAATCAAATTTTGCCCGCTAATGTACTTAGCCTCATCGCTCACCAGAAAAAGAGCAGCATTAGCAATATCGTCTATTTTGAGTGTCGCGCCCTTAAGGTTCCCTAGTAAATTCATCACGTTCTCAATAATTTCCCCTTCTTGCCCGATGTAACTTGTAGACAACGGTGTGACCAATAAGGAAGGTGACAAACAGTTGACTCGAATACCAAATTGTCCAAGCTCCACCGCTAGATTCTTGGTCAAACCAACTATTGCATGCTTTGAACAAGTATAAGCATGTGTCCCTACTCCCCCGATATTTGAAGAAATGCTAGCGGTTGATATTATCGAGCCAGATTTGTTTGGAACCATAACCCTAGCCGCGTGTTTCATGCCCAAAAAGACTCCTGTAATGTTAACATTGAGCACACGGTCGAAATCCGATTTTTCATTATCGATGATGGTTTTCTTGCTCGGATCTAAGATCCCGGCATTGTTGAACATGATGTCAAGCTTTCCATAAGTAGAAACTGCAATATCTACTGCTTTTTTGACATCTTCTTCATTTGTTACATTGCAATGGACATATATCGAGTTTGATGAGCCTATGGCGTCACACACTGCTTGACCAAGTTCGTCTTGGATGTCTGCAATGATCACTTTTGCTCCATGTTGAGTAAAGAGTTTTGCAGTACATTCTCCAATACCGCTCGCTGCTCCGGTGATTAGTGCTACCTTTCCTTCCAACCTACACAAATGTACTTATCAAATAAACTTCATACATAACAACAATAATTAGCTTTGGAAGTGGTTGAATTTATGCTCGTAATGTACGCGACCTAATTTATGTTGTTGTGGTCGTGTTCTAACCTTCTCCTGACCATCATTAGTAAATATGTGAATAATTAATGAACGAAAAACTAACCTTCTTGTAGGGCTTAAGCTTGCCATTGTCTCTCCAAACACAAGAGTCGAGAGAGCTATTTTAGAAGGGAGATGAGACTCATGATTTATATTGAAGACCTTGATCCACCCTCTTTGACTTTAATGGCTTCGTTGGCCCAGCTTCTTTGACTTCAATGGCTCTTGCAGGCGAATATAGCTTTTTATAGTATATGTATGACGTTTTTTTAACAAGAAACCAACAAACCTTTTCTTTAATTTGAAAAGAAAAATTTGTTATGTTATCTCGTGGGATTTTTTTATTGAACACTGACAAATAAATCAATTTTCTTCATGATAAAATACACAAAAAAATCACGAAAAAATCAGAGATAGAAATCGTAGAATTTGAAAAACGACATAGACAATTTCAGTAATTTACTATAAGATATGTAAAAGAATTATTTTTCGCTAACAGACAAAATTCTACTGTTATATATAATTTAAAATATTGAATATACACTTTTTTACATATAGGAATATATAAGACCCGTCCTAATGGATAACAAAGCCTTTTGCTAACAGACCAAAGCTGAGTGTATATCACCTCCAGTTTTTCATTCATTTGGTCGTCTATAAACTAAAATTCTCGTGACAAAAAAAGATTTAGATATCTGTTGTATTATGAATAATGTGTTATAAATAATAAATTTGTATGAGTTTTATTACACTATGAAAATTTAGTCAGAGAAAAAACTATTAGTAACTACACCTATGGGTATCATTGCATAGTCTAGGGGTGAGCACGGTATAGAAATCAAACCAAACTGAACCGAACCAAAAACGATGAATATTCAAAATCGAAACCGAACCGATTACATGTTTCGGTTTTGGTTCGGTTTGGTTTAGGTCCGGTTTTTTAGCCCAAATGCTCTTCTCTTTCGGAAAACCGAGCCGAACCGAACCAAAACCAATAGAACCTCAACTAAAAACGATGAATTTTTAAAACAGAAACCGAACTAATTAGATGTTTTTAGTTTGATTTCAATCGTTTTTCAATTCGATTTAATTTTTTTTGACCTAAATGCTCACTACAATATAATGTATTAAAATATTCTCATTTACATTTTTATTTTTTGTGAACACGCTTAATTAATGATTCTGATCTTCATTTGTATTCCGTAAGAATATGCCATCGGTAACACCAAAGCAAGCTCGTCTCTTTCCCCCTATTCTCTGCATATGGATTTACAATAACTAACACAGAATATGCTTCATTAATATCTTCTCTTCTCTACTCTAATCATGCGATCTTATTCTTGTTGTTCATCTCTTAATCTCCCTCAATTAGGGCTTATACACCCTTTAATTCGATCTAATCAAACTACCTCTCCATTTAAGCCTTATTTTTCTTCCCTTTTATACTTCAAGGTAAACTGATCAATCACACTTCTTTACTGCAATCAGAACTTCTGTTACTTCTATATGTTTTTTTTATATTCAATTTTCTATGTTAATTTTCTACAGCTATCAGCATCGAGAACTCAGAAATATGGGCGTGCTTCTACAAGGAAGAGATTTCTTGTTGCTTCCATGGATTGGGTATCTTCTAGCTGTTTCTAGTTTAGCGATTAATCCAAGGTCAATTCGTAGGAATTTTATGAAAATTAGATGAAAAAACTTGTCTCTGATGAAAACCTAATTTTATCTATTTAGGATAGATACTAAATGCGTATCATTCTTAGTTGCAGTCGTACAATTTCAGGTGCCATTTTGAAGTTTGGAATATATCGACTTCTATATTTACCTGATAAAATCATGAAAACTGATACTTTCTAGTTAACATGAAAAATACAAATGCCTGTAGACTAAAAGCATAATCTCGAAATCAAAACTGATCCTTTAGAGTAACATACAGTTTACAATGGCTTGAATTTTCTAATCTTTTTTTTTTTGTTTTTGTGAATTTATAGGACATGTCTAGTTTTTCAGTTGATGATAGTGATGGATCAATTGGATACACATTTTCATCAAGTGAAGGTGAACAAAGTGATGGAGATATCATATTAAATCCGATTAATGATGTTGATATTCCAACATCAAGTGAACGTTTAAATCAAACTGATGACGCCTTAACAACTGCTCATAATTTAACAATCATGGGTTCATCTCGCAAAAGAAACAGGTAATATTCCTTCTTTTATCAAGTTTTTTTTTTTTTTACTATATGCTTAAATTTTAATAAACATTTCTAAAAGAGTACTCTGTAACTCACCAATCTGATAAGCCCGAATCGAATATTTGAATGAAAATGAATGGAAATAGTAAAATAGGGTTAATTAACTTTTGATATGATGAGTAAATTACATAAATCGTCCTTATGATATGTATGAGATTATGTATTTCGTCCTTGGCTTTTTTTTATTATACACATAGTTGATAGTCCCTAATTTTTTAATCTTTGTTTAAAATAAACCCCATCCATATATCATAAAATAAATAGTAAGATAACACTAAGATTATCTATTTTCGCTGTTAAAAAAAAACACTAAGATTATCTAATAATAAGATAACATCTAATAATTTTGCATTTTCAGGATTAAATATGGAATATTGATCAACATAGGTCTTGTCACATTTTTAACAATACTATTACTACTTTTGGATTCACACGTTTGGCGGATAGTGAGGCTTCCATTACCACCATTTCATTTAATATTCCCGTTCACAGCATCCGCAATTTTAGTTTCATTTGCGGGCTATATTTGTGTCCCGTTATTTCGAATTTCAAAAATGAAAATGATATTCACAAAATGGCCAGCTCAGCATTCTTCTAAAAAGGGAACTGCTACAATGGGCGGATTATTTTTTATCCCAATTGGTGTAGTTGTGGCGGAATTTTTAGTTGGTTTTTCTTCCATAGAAGTTTTTGGAGCATCTATTGCAACTTTAGCATTTGCAACAATTGGATTAATTCATGATTTTTTAAGTTTAGTGAAAAAGAGGAAGATCGGTTTATCTTTGTGGATAAGAATATTACTGGAGGTAAAAAGTAAAAACTAACTTTGATTCGGTCAGATGTTTTGAGATTCAGAGTGTTTTTTTATATTATTTTATTTTGATGTTTTTGGACAGGTGGCGGTTGGAACATGGTTCTATTTTTGGTTATGTAGCAGGAATATTGCGTCACCGTACAGCATGTATACTTTCTTCTAACTATTTTGATGGTAAACTACGTATATTTGTTTTTATTTTTAATCAAATCTCTTAACAAAATTATATCTACTTACAATCCAAATGAGATATTATTTTGATAAATTAACTGTAAAAGTAAAACCAAATATTTTGATAAATTATATCCTGTTAATTACCAGTTGTAAATTACAATTTGATACCTGAATTGAGATTTTTGGCACAGGAAAATGGTGGTACCTCTACCGTTAGGTCTAGTCAGCATGGGGGGATCTTATTTGTTATTAACTTCATTAAGTTTTGTATTAATGTCAAATGGAGTGGAATTAAGTGATGGTCTTGATGGATTAGCTGGAGGAATTGCTGCTCTTTCTTTTATAGCAATGTCAATTGCAGTTCTTCCAATTTGCTCAGGTATATTATACTTTTCATGAATTAATTTATATAAATAATAATAATAAAAAAATGAATAGATCTTGCTGTGTTTGGAGCATCAATGGCGGGTGCATGTGTTGGTTTTCTTTTTCATAACCGTTACAAGGCTTCTGTGTTAATGGGTGACACTGGAGCTTTAGCATTAGGTGGGGCCCTTGCTGCAATGGCTGCTTCCACAGGGATGTTTTTTCCTTTACTTATTTCATCTGGACTTATTGTCTTGGAAGCATTATCTCTTCTTTTCCAGGTATTTTAATTTTACTTTATTTTTTTTTTTTTAAATTATAATTACAACTTGCAACACATATTATAAGGATGATATTGTCTACTTGTACTTTTATTTGGTAGGTATCATACTTGAAGACCAAAAAACAGTTACATGGACGTTTGTTGAGAGTAGTTCCGTTACATTACCGTCTAGAATCATACGGGATAAAGGAACCTGTTATTGTTGCAGGTGCATACATTATTTCATGCATATTGATGCTTTATGCTGGATATGTTGGTCTTATTTCCGTATAATACCTTATTTATTTATGCCTTCGTTTTTTATTACGTTACGCACATATTATGCCCAATTTGGTGCATTTAAGGGTGTAGTTTTTGGTTTTGATTACTAGTTAACTGTTTGTACTTTGTAGTGTGACTTGGTTGCCAATGTCCTTAATTAATTAAACTGAGTAACCTATTTCTTTGAACACGGCCTCCACAGTTACAATTTCTGGTCAGACTATTTCAGTTGCAAGATTCAGTGTTTAATTTTCACATTATTTACAAAAGTAAATTATTATTATTTATTTGGAACAATATCAATAGAGCATTTTTAGGCTGCACTCGCACAACATCAAATGTTATCTTGCTAGTTTAATTGACACTATCCTCTCTCGAGGTCTAAAATGTGGAGTTATTGTTTTGATATTTGTATCGGCCAAAAATATATATAAAGTTCGAATAAAGCGACGCCCCCATTGAATTGGAGTCGAGTGTCTTGGAAGCTCGTTTGATAAGATAAACTCTTGATGGACATGTTTCTCCTAGAGAAAATAAGCGTTTTCATGAGCAACTATACATGTCAAAGCTTTAAAATGGTAACTCGCGAATTAATAGTAAATAAATACGAGTAAATGTATAGAAAATGTAATAACATTTAAGAATTCCACCAAATTCTAAAATAAATATTGTGTGATCCAGTGATACAAGCGTTAAGAATCTTGAACTACAATATTTTATCAACTGTTTATAATATTTTGTTTTTTGTTTTTTTTCTCATGAATAATATTTTTTATATAATTTGTAGTGTTATGAATATGTTAGTTTATAAATATAACGTCCTTATAAATCTGTCGTGAAGTACGGACATATATTCTTATCTTACAAACTTTTACTTTTTTAAACTTTTTTGAACACCACCTAATTTACCTTACTTTTACAACACACACCAACATGACTAGGCTAGAACACTTGGGTTTATTTTTTTGCACAATCGGATCGGATTTTTAACCGAACCGGTTTAAAAACCGGTTTAAAACCGGTTTCAAACCGGTTTTTTAGTCGAAAATACCGGATCAGACATAAACCGGCGGTTCCCAACCGGTTTGGCCTTTTAACGATCGGATCGGTTTTTTAACCGGTTTTTTAGAACCGGTTTTTTAACCGGTTTTGTGATCGGATCGGTTTTTTAACCGGTTTTGTGACCGGATTTGTCCGAACCGGTTTTTTAACCGGTTTTTAACCGGTTTTGCCCGAAAAATATAGCCGTTGCAAATTGTACCGTTAGAAAAAAGAGCCGTTGCAAATTGTACCGTTCGAAATATAGCCGTTATGCTCGAACCGGTTACAAAACCGGACAAAAAACCGGTTTTTAAACCGGTTTTCAAACCGATCCGGAAAACCGATCCGATCCGATCCGGAAAACCGATCCGATCCGATCCGATCCGATAAAACCGATCCGATCCGAACCGGTTTGAAACCGATCCGAACCGGTTTGGACCGGTTTTTGAAATCCGATGGCAAAACCGGTTCAAAAACCGAACCGGTTTGGAAAAAACCGGTTTTGACCGATATTGACCAAAACCGATCCGGTTTTTAAACCGATCCGGTTTTTGAAAAAAACCGGTTTGTGCACCTCTAAATTTGTACAAAGGTTTGGGTTTGGGTTTGGTTCTTTTATTATTTGGGTCGTTAAGATTAGTAGAACTGGGGTCGGCCCATATTTATGTGGGCCTAGGGTTCATTCTTCCTCATAATCTACCAAAACATAAACCCTAAAAATACTTGCTTGCGCCTGATCTCCTCGTACCCCTTCCATTGATCGACGGGAAATCGTACCAAAATGAGTTACAAAGTAAGTAATCTAATAGTATATCTTTTTAGAGCGAATTGCCTTTCATTTCTTCAATCGATTGTCTCTGCTGTAAATTAGGTTTTTGTAATTTGTTTCGATTAGAATTTTGTGAAATTGGCGGTCACTGAGTGTGTGTTTTGTTGGTTGTAGTTTCATCAGTTCCAGGTTGTAGGCAGAGCCTTACCTACTGAGACAGATGAGCATCCAAAGATTTACCGCATGAAGCTTTGGGCCACTAATGAAGTCCGTGCTAAGAGCAAGTTCTGGTGCGTTACAATCACCTTTTTCACACTCGAATTTTGGTGCATTTACATGTATGGTTTGTTGACTTTGTTGTTGGTAAAAAAAGGTACTTCTTGAGAAAGCTTAAGAAGGTGAAGAAAAGCAATGGTCAGATGCTAGCTATCAATGAGGTAAAAATTCTGGACTATATTTAAACATATCCTAGTGATATAAATGAGGGGGCTTGTTATCTATGATCTAGCAGTTTTTCATGTGTAATTAATCGGAAAATGTGCTGCTTTTTAAATTATAATCTATTTGTATGTGTTGCTCATATTTACGATCCGTTGTTGCAATTTACTTGTGCATTGATCTTGCTTTGGGGTTTGCTTGTTATGTTAATGTTTGTAGATGCCTACTAATTTTCTTTTTTTGTTTCTTTTTCCCTACTAGCTGTAGAACAATGCTGATTAATGATATAAACTTATAAATGAAATTAAAATGCAGTTAAATGTTATCTTTATGCAAATGCTACTTCATGTTCTCAAGTCACATACTCACATCTTTCATACCCCAAAAGTAATATTAAAATAATCAGCCGTTTATACTGTTATGTGACATTTGTACAGATTTTTGAGAAGAACCCAACAACAATCAAGAACTATGGCATTTGGCTAAGATACCAATCAAGAACTGGTTACCATAACATGTACAAGGAGTACCGAGACACAACCTTAAACGGTTCAATCGAACAAATGTACACCGAAATGGCTTCTCGACACAGAGTCCGCCACCATTGCATCCAGGTCATCAAAACAGCCACCATTCCCGCCAAGCTTTGCAAAAGGGAATCCACCAAACAATTTCACAACTCCAAGATCAAGTTCCCGTTGGTGTTTAAGAAAGTCAGGCCTCCAACTAGGAAGCTTAAGACCACTTACAAGGCTTCAAGGCCTAATCTGTTTGTTTGAGGTTTTTTTAAAGCAGATGTGGTTGTTTTATCACTTATGATGTTGGATTATTTGTTGGTATTAAAAGATTTTGGAGACTTTATTTTGTTTAGAAAGTTTTTGTTTTTTTGTCGACTTGTTGCAGTGCAATTTAGGTAACTTACATGAGAAATGTTATTGCTTAGTACAGATTGTGCTTACTTTATCTTGCTACTCATCATAAGCTGATATGTGTAATATGCTTATTCACTTTCCTCATATTATCCTTTGATTTTGTTATTTGTAAGTAAGTATGCGTAGACACAAATTGTAGGAAAGAATAATATTTCTCAACTTACATATGCGTCTCGATTGCAAGTGTTATCTTTTGAACACTATAATGATTAATTGCACATCTACAAAATCTAACGATAGATCATGAAATTAGGTGTGAGCTTGGTTTGAAGATTGGATCGAAATTGAAAATAATGAAATTACAAAACTGAAAATCAAACTGAAAATTATGATAGATCATGAAATTAGGGGTGAGCGTGGTTTGAAGACTGGATCGAAATTGAAAATAAAGAAATTACAAAATTGAAAATCAAACTGAAAATTATAATAGGTGTTGGTTCGGTTTGGTTTTTTGACCCAAATATGTGAGAAGGTGCTTGTAGCTCAAAGTTGGTTACTTAAGAAAACAAGAATTGGTGTTTTTTTGAGAATTTTTCATGCATGGAATAATGAAAAAGTGGTAGTTGTGATGATGAATGCAACTCAAAAGTTGTTGAAGATGATCCGATCCTTTTGCTGTAGGTATGATTTAATGAAGCCCACCACCACACTCATTTTATCTACTTTCTAAGGGATTTTGATTGCTACACAAAGACACTTTGGTTCAAAATTTTAAAATCTAGGTTGATCTATTGCATGTCGATCTAATTATTATTTTTGGTTGAATATGATTTGGATTTTCATTAGATGCAAGTTCCAACTTATTAGCACTTTGATCCTTCCAAGATAAAAATTGTTTTGAATTTTGTTTAGAATTTAAAAAAGTAATGCATATGAATGGAGTTTGAAAAAAAGAAGAAAATACAATGACAAAATCACAAAATGAGACAAATTTTCAGGCCTAGTTTGGCTTGATACTCGTAGCAAAAGGACTCGATCGGTTCATATACCGACGGGCGAATTGAAGTTACCCAATCACTATCACCTATCGTTTTATGCAATGTAACTCAGTTTTATAAGGCATGTTACTTTTTTAGAGTTTTGATAATGATCGACAACCCTTTAGAGTTGTTAATAAAAATGTGCAGTAGGTTTCCAAAAATATAAATTAGTTACTTTATATACCACTGAACGTAGTAACTAATTTATCATCTAATATAAGGTAGCCTAGTGTTAAGTCCGTTTACTTTCTCACCAGTGGTATTGATTCAAATCTTACTAGTGAAAATCTTAGGGGTTGCCAATCAAGGGTTAAGAAACAATCAAGAATATAGCCGAATAGATTGTGTACATTTAAAGACGTGCCCTCCCCGAATAACATGAACATGAAAACCTTATATGTTTACCCCTATACTTAGGGCCCGTTTGTTTTTAACGTACTCCTCCGTAATCTTCCGTAATTGTAATTCAAATATTCAATTACATTACGGAGGGACGTTTGGATGAACTATTTTTTCGTAATTCAATTACGACGTAATTTTGAATTACGATATTCGTTGTAATTGAAATCCGTCCAAACACCCTATGAATTCAATTACAGTCCTTTAGTTAACTAACAAATTTGAATATTTTCTGCTTCAAATTTTAAAATTGTTCAAAAATATTAAAAAAATAATAAAATAAAAAATTTAATTTAATGTTTTTAAAAAAATTAAAAATAATAACAAAATTATTTTTTTTTAAAAATTAAAAAAATTAAAAATAATAAAATAATACTCCCTTCGTCCCACAAAAAAGTACTCATTTCTTTTGGGCACAAGTCTTAAGAAGATAGTTAGTGGTGAGGTCATTGGTAATACTTTTGATTAAAATATAAGGTAAGATTGGAAAGAGAAAGATAGTTATTGGATAGTTAGTGGTGGGTCTTTAGAAATTATATTATTTTATTGAGTGGACCCCCATCAATTTGAAAAATGAGAACTTTTTTGTGGGACAAAAGTATAGGGAGAAATGAGTACATTTTTGTGGGACGGAAGGAGTAATAAATAATAATAAAATTTAGAAAAGAATCTAAAAAAGTTAAAAAAAAAATACATAAGTATGAATTACAACTAAAACATTTGTAACCACGTAACCGTATTCAATTACAACCGAATTCAATTTCAGTGTCGAATTCAATTCCAACCGAATTCAATTACATTACGGAATGTTACGTTTCAACGGCCGCTTGAGGGTTTTATGCGATTCACCCAATTTTGGGGAAAGTACTCATAGCTAAGTTGACAATGTTTATAGGTCAAATTGGTCATCCGGTCATATAATGGGCCGGGATAAACTAGACAAATAAAAAAAACGAATGTTGGTTATGCAAATTGATTACTCTAGGACAAAATGGAAGTATATTAGAATATTTATGTAATTAGCCAATTTAGAAACCATTAATCAACTTTTAAAATTTGCTTTATCTTAATAATTTGTAACCATCTTAGTTGAAACCTTGTGGGGTATGTATAGTAGGCATCGATCCTTTACATGCACAAAGTTAATAAAGCTTACTTCCACTAATTATATAGTAACAAACTCTTTACTTAAGTTGGTTAAGGGATAAAGCAAAACCATGATTGATATGTATTTTCATGGTGTTTTTAATGCATAGACAAAATTGGGTTGATGGTTGGTGATTGTCAGAAAGTGATAGCCTGATTCAATAGCACTAAATCATGTCTCTATATTTTTATATTTGTGTTTTCATCATGCTTTAACATGCTAGTTTCCATCAAGAAAAAAAGTGAGGCTTTGAAAATTGATTATTTAACAAATAATCATATTTGTACACTAAATTAAATATTTTCTTATGCACTTTGTCATATTCAAACCGTAGTAAATGTGCTTCACATGCATCACCCATATCCAAAATCAAACAAAATCACATAATTTGTAGGTTTTCATAAGAAAGTACTAACTGCTTAAATGAACAAAACCGACCTTTCTTCTTTTGATCAACCATATATGATGGAATCTTTGATATATTAATTAAACTATTGGCAAACATGATCAAATTACTTTTTGACAACTCGCATGATTATAATATTTCCTCTTTTGCTTTTTCCTCTTTCAAAAGTCTTTAGCTCATCAATATGTTTTGATCAATGGAGAGAGAGAGATTTAGTCAAATCTCTTAAGCATATATACAAGTCTTGAACAGTTTGAGAGCTAGTAATTATACACAATGCATAGATTTAAGAAACTAATTCTTTCATCAACTACACATGCAAGTTTTGTTGCACTTGGTGTTCTACCTTTTGTTTCATGTTCATCCAATGAAAACCATCTCATAATCCCTCACAAATACATCAAACAAGACTCTAATCACCACAAGGTACTAAAATCACTCCTCTACATGAATTCTTTGTATCCATTTTTGCTTAACTTTCTTGCGTTTGTTTATTGTGATCGATATGATCGATGTAGGTAAGTCCTCGTGTACTATATGAAATAAAGCTTCATGGAATTCTGTTGTGGGCTTCCATGGGGTTCTTGATGCCTCTTGGTGTACTCCTAATAAGAATGTTTGACAAAGAAGAATGCAGCCCCAGAAAGCTTAAAGTTGTCATATACATTCATGCTATTCTTCAGGTAATTTGTTTAAATCTTTTTGTTGTTATTACGACATATTCTAATTAAGATCAGATTTCCTCATTACGCTTTAGGTGTAAGAAATTTGTTTATCCTTGTTAATTAATATCACATGCCTTTATCATTTAAAGTTTTCATCTTTTTAGCCTAGGTATCATTGCTTCACTTTAATCATGCATTGGTAGAAAATTAAACTTATAAAAGTATGATAAAAGTGAAAATATGTGGCAATTGAATATAGACAAGTGATGATGATATCTAAGCCCACAAGCTTCGGTGGTCAGCCCATATCAACCAGATTACTTTCAATCCATATTGCATTAATCTTTCATTAGGACTTTTAAAGTAAAACAAAATCAGTTGAAGGTGCGTAGTTTTGCATAGTTTGATCGGAAATTATATATTTAACATCTTTCGTCACTCTTTGCAAAAAGTCGTTTTAGTTCTAGTGGTTGAAACTTAATTATTTTTTTTTACCATTTTTCGATTTTGCGTGTTATTTTGGCAGGAATCATGCTAATCTTCTCTTTATCGTTCCAATTTTATTTGATGTCCCCACATGGACGAAACTTAATTTCTCTTGATGTAGAAATTTGAAAATTGGAACACATATGTATGCAGTATGCTAATAGCAGATAACCCATATATATACTTTGAAACATGAAAGTTACCAAAATGATTAGAAAAGTATATTGATTTTCTTAATTACTTTTGAATGTGTGTGACAAGATACTTGCAGTGGTTCTTGCATGCGTTGCTGCAATCCTGTCTATAATGAGCTTTGAAAACTCATTCAACAACACTCACCAAAGAATAGGTCTCGCACTTTATGCCGCCATCCTCGTCCAAATGTTGGCCGGCTTCCGTAGGCCTAAGAGGTAGGTAACATTTTCATTCTCAATCAAGTCGAAAACACACCAAAAGATGTAATTTACACACACTTTTTTCAACACGACTTTAATTAGAAGATGTGTGATTTTCTTTTTGTTAGATAATTTTTCACACTTATAAACATTGTTTAAAAGGTGTTTACATTTATGAGCATTTTGATTAGGGGTGGCAATCAGGTGGATTTGAGTTAACGGATTCAGGTTGACGGGTTCGAATCAATCAACCAAAACCTAATTTGTTTAAAATTTCGGGTCAGAAAACTAACCCTAATCTGAACATATTTAAATCATAGTAACTCAGATCCGACCCATATGAACTATATAACTTAACAAGTTGGTGGGTAAAATGGGTTAGCGGGTCAAAACCAAGTTAGCAGGTAAAAAAAATAGACACAAATACAATGGTAGTCATAAGAAGCTGAAAGGTCAAACATAGATTCAAAGATGTTTTAGGCGGGAGTTAGAGATTTTATAATATCTATACCATTTTTAAAAATATTTAAAAAAAACTTTATAAAACTAAACAGGTTGGCGTTGACCCATTTATACGTAAGCTAACCCGAACCCAACCTGATTTATAAACGGGTTAGATGTGTCGACCTATTTTTTACCAGGTTCAACGCAAACCTGGTTATTTTCGTGTCATGTTGCGGTTCGGGTTGGAAATTAGCGTCCTGATTGTGATAACAAAATGGTGGTTGTTTAACAGGGGAACTAAAGGAAGGACGTTTTGGTATGTTTTCCACTGGATATTTGGGACAACAATTTCAGTAGTTGGGATTGTGAACACATACACAGGTCTAAAAGCATATCACAAAAGAACATCCTTAAATTCTAGGGTTTGGAGTATACTTTTCACAGCTGAGGTCTCTTTCATGGCTTTCTTCTACCTTTTTCAAGAAAAATGGGATTACATGCAAAAACAAGCTGGACCAATATCAGGTCATGATGAACCAGTCATGGTGATCTCTTCTGATCAAGTGGACAATCAAAAGGCCGATGTCTTACCACCACCTCAACCATCAAGGAAGAGTAATTCATTAGGGAATTATTTTGCCAAAAACAATGCCTTGAAGAAATTATTTCAGGCAACATAAATAAATAAAGGCTGATCATATGTGATTTTGGTAATTAAGACTCTGTATTTGTAGATTTTGGACAGATCGACGAGGTGGTTGATGGAAACTAATTAACTAGGAAGAACAAGTTTTTTGTGTGGTAAAAGTTAATAATAAGATTGTATATATATGAACTAGCCTATAACCCGTGATTATCACGGGTGGCTTATAAAAAGTTTCATAATTTCATAATCTTTAGTAGTTTATTTATTGAAATTGCTTAGAATTTGAAAAGTTACAAGTGTAGTAATAGCCAAAAAAGGCTTCCTACATTGCCGGTGTAGGTAAAAAATTAAAGAAGTAAATACACGTACATAAATATTACATAATTTACATACATAAATACTTACACTAGTACATCAAATTAAGAAATTTACAGAAAAGACTAAGTCCCTAAATCCCCATCACGACTTCTTATAATCTTCCATTTCTGTGGATCATAAAACTTCTTAATTATATCTACCTACAACCACAAATGCACACAAATTAAAATAAATTAGATCTTCTTGATTTCTTTAGTGTGTATATTTAATTTAGCCTATAAAAAGATTTCTTTAGTGTGTATATTTAATTTAGCCTATAAAAAGATTTCTGAGTGTTTGTTTAAAAAAAAACATCCGCAGAACACCTAGGATAGAATGTCATTACCTGCATTCCATTCATTAAACCATGACTAATTGACCCAAACTGAAGAGGAAATGCCTTAGAAGAATCTGCTAGCTCTAAACACAAAAAAAGCTCATCTATACTCAAGTTATATATATTAAGCAGATATATAACTAATAATGAAAAGCGGTTAGAACATACGCCAAATACCGAACTTACCGTTTGTTGGAGTTGAAGGACCAACAGATCGGAACCCGCATTACACTGTGGGGCCCTTTGTAAACCTGGGGGTGCTCTTTTGGGTTGATGCATCAAATGGTTTTAGAGTAGCAATTGTAGCAGGAGCACCAGATGCACCTAAAATCTTAAATAAATACAACATTTTTAGATTCAGCATAATTACACAAGAATCCTTTGTTATACTCTGAATAGGAAAATCAAAATCTCTACTTAATCAAACTAATTGTAGTAATTCTGATAATAAAACAAGTGCAGTCAATTATATTAGAGACGCGCCATTTGTTACAGTAGTGCCACCATAAGCAGAAGAATTCAACGAATGCGAATTTATATTTAGGAAATAAATGAAGCCAAACCATTATATTCATGAGAACAATTAGATTAGGGTTAGATGAGATTTCAAAATGAAATAATGGGGGAAAACAACTGCAATTTAACGATTTCAGGACACAATCCGGCTTATGTTATTAGGCTAGACTTTTGACTAAATCTGCAATCAAAATTTAAAGATTAGCTTATAAGGCAACAATATTTTACATAAATGACCCAATTGAGCATTTGCACAAAGAATCCACAGAAACCATTATTACGTAAGCATACATGATATTTTTCTGTAAACACTAAAAAATAAGCTCATAGCAAGCAGTTGACAAGCATTCTAAAGCACAATTCTCCTATGTTATCATTGAAGACTTGCAGTGTGCACCCCAATTGCAACCAATTTGGGAGTGCTATTTGGGTAGAGTGTCAAGTGTCAACCCTTAAATATTATATGAATATGGTAGCGATAATCAATTCTTTGGGATCATAAGAGCACAAACTGTCAGTTATTAATTTTAGGGAGCTAAAATTAAGAAAATCGAGCTTATAGTTCAATTTGGGAGTCAGAACCAAAGAGATTGAAAACACCCGATTCTATCAAAATCAAGAATTAAGATAAAACGGATGCGAATAAAGAAGAATACGTTAATAGCTGAATAGAAATCTTTTGTCATATAAACAAATCCTTAAAAACAGCCACAAAAAACTTGTCATGTTTCTTTTACCTTTCACTAATCGCATCTTGATTCATAGGTCCATAATAGCAAAATTATTGATTGCAAATATTTCTCTCCAGTGCAAATCTCAACATGATTGTTCTACAAATATTTAAAAACCAATATCAAATTTTCAATCTCTTTCAAAACCCGTATCCATAGATTGAAAAATTCGAGTGCAACAACCCTATACCCGCCCACTGCACTTAAAAACGAACAAATTCTAAACTACCAGATCAAATGAAAAGTTTAAAAAAACAAACCAAACTTATCAATCTTCTATTAGCTAACAACGACATTACATTTTCTATCAAAATGCATATGTGAGAAGTATACACAGAATATCGTTTTATCTGTCATGCATTTCAAATTTACAGTTTCAGTTACAGCAAAAATTTTAGAATTAATACTGCTCAAATTTTCAAATTTAATACGACTAACCTGTAAATGTATGCGGGCATTTGCAAAGACGGATATTGATTCAGATGTTAGACGGGTTTGTTTGAAGGTAAGATTATATATACATATATATAATATGATGATTGTGAAAATACTAAGATTTGTAACTCATGTTTGATTGAAAGACTTGTAACGTATAAATAATCTCCGTGAAAGTTAAAATATGCATACAAAAGTATTGAAACGGTTTTACGTTGATTACACAAATAATTAAACAACGAATTGGGAAGGAATTTGTAAATTAATTACATTGATTACCGAATTGATTTTGTAATGTACGTGCGGATGGAATCACAGAGATTTGCATACAAAATATTGAAACGGTTTTACGTTGATTACACAATTTATTAAAAATTGAATTGGGAAGAAATTGGAAAATTCGTTGCATCTCAACGTGGCTTTTAACGCCTAACTTAATGCATAAGTATACGTGGCTTTTAACATATTAAATGGGAATTCCTGGCATATACTCATGCACACATAAGGTGATAAGGAGCATAGTGACATGGACTTCCATGTCATTCATTGAGGTGACTTTTTTTAAACATGCCAAGTGGCTTTATTAATAGAGCAATAATTCAAAAAAACTCCCCTTTATTATATATAGAATATAGATGTGTGTATGCGAGACATATATAGTTGAAAAAACAGACAAGTATTCGATCAACAATCAATGACAATCATCTTATCATTATTGGATTGAGTTGTCAGCTTCATTTTAATTTTAACAAGAAGCATGCGTAAGCTTTCTGCGACAAGTTTATTAGGATACACATCATATTTATAAACTATCATATTGATATATGACACTACATTTTATTAAAAAAAATATTATTAATGAATAGTAATTATAGGTAATTTTTCATTAGGTGATTTATACATAGATTGATGCATGATGAATATTGCATTTAATCAGTCTTCATGCCTGTTAAATTCCAATTGTTGGATATATATTATGCGAGGATGCATCTACACTTTTCAATATATGTATATAGTTTATTTAAATATTCAAATTTTTTATATTAATTTCATTCATGTATTAAAATAATTTATAGGCAACCCAAATAAATATTTATATTCATTTATAACAGCTCTGTCCTAATTTAAATGTGAAATGTCAATTGTATGCCTCTTTTATGTGCATTTTCATTTTGCTAAAAGTGATTTAGAAGGATGTTACTAATATTTTATGTAAAAATCTATATTTATTTTATTTAAATATGTTAAAGCTAAGTAACGTTTTATAATTGTATAATTTCTGGCATGAAATTTGTCAAAATTGGTATACACGAAAATAAATCAATAACTGTTACACATTGTATATTGGATCACTTAAAGTACCTGGTCCAATGGATACGGGCCGGGTAGGGGGCCGTAAATGGGTATCATTATACTCGAACCGATTTGCTTTTGCCCCGTTCCTAATTAACTCCAAAAGCCGGCTGCAGACTTCCTCTCCCACCCGATCTCAATTGGCAATTGAATGCATCTGCGGATCAAATCAAGATCAAGATGGTGAGTAAAACAGAGGAATCACAATTGCAGCAACTCGAGAACCAAGTCGAAAACGGGGGTGGTGGCGCTTGGGAGTATCTCTCTCTTGTTCGCAAGCTCAAACTACGTCGTTCCGATAAGGTCTTAAAGCATGGTTTAGCCCTATTAAACGACCCCAAAAAGCGATCTGCCCTTGGTCCAGACGGTAGTCCCTTTATCTTTCAGCTGTTTGTTGTATACTTTTGGGTTGTTTTATAGATCATGTTTGCAGGTTTTAGCAATTTGTTGAATTGCTGTTATTAGGAAGTAGGTTTAATGGATCATTGATAGATTTCTTGCGTTTTTAAGTTAATTTTGTCTATGATCGGGGCTTAATTTTCAATTTGTAAAATCCTAGTGCTTTTAGATTGATGAATTGAAACCATTTGACTTTGTGATCACATGGCTTCAATCTCTTTTGGAAAAAAGTGATATTTAAATTAAAATTTTCAGCAATTACTAGAAATCAAATAATGTTGGTGTTGAATCCTTAACATGATTTTGTCAAAATTTTACACATGAGAAGTTTTTTGTTTCACTTAGAAAGAGTTGGAGTATTTGCATCTATGTTTTGTGGGTCCCCAGTAATGTTGTCTTTGCAGGGAATGAGGTAGGAAATATTCATAAATGAGCAAAACTTATTACCAGTTTTTGAGTTTCCTTTTTGCATAAAATTTGTGAATATTAGTTGTACTTTCACAATAATTTATGATAAATTTGGTCTACCACTTGAGTTTTAAAAAACACGTATGATAAATGATTTAACTTTTAATTTTATTTTATTTGCAGAATGGACTCTGTATGAGCAGGTAGCTATTGCTGCTATGGACTGCCAATCCCTTGAAGTTGCAAAGGTATTTATCTAACATTTATATTTATCTGTCTGTTTGTTTTTTATATTTTAAAGAAGCTTCCTTTTTATATATATTTTTATTAATCAAGATGGAACTTTTACAGGATTGCATTAAGGTTTTACAAAAGAAGTTCCCAGAAAGCAAGCGAGTTGGTGAGTCCAATACGTTGGTGTCAAACACACACACACAAGATTTTAGAAAAACTAAATTACTACAATAAGAAAATATAATTGGCCTGTTTACCTATAAATGGGCAAAATCAACACATCTGCTGTTAACTTTATATTTATTTTTGCCCAAGAATCTTTGTGACATTTTGGTTTGACCAAGTCAACATAAGATTTTAGTAATATGTGTATTTTTTCAGGTAGGTTAGAAGCAATGTTGCTTGAAGCAAAAGGCTCATGGGCTGAGGCTGAAAAAGCTTATTCAAGCCTTCTAGAAGATAATCCACTTGATCAAGTGAGTTCCTTTTGATACTTAATAACCACTTTTTTATATTTAAAACAAAAAATAAATATAGAAAACTAATTGTTTTTTTTTCTCTCTATTTTCTTGATATTTAAAGGTTATTAGTATGAGAAGGGTAGCAATGGCAAAGGCACGGGGAGATATTTTAGGCGCCATTGATTATTTCAATAAATATCTTGAGATGTAAGAAGATTTCTTTTTTTCTTTTATTTTATTATATTAAATAATGTGAATTATTTTCTCAGATTTATGGCAGATCATGATGCCTGGAGAGAACTTGCTGAAATATACGTTTCATTGCAAATGTGGGTGATTTATAGCACACGTAATTCCAGATTCCTTTTATTACGATAAAATATATTTATAATTTGCATTTTATATATGTTTTTAGGTATAAACAAGCAGCTTTCTGCTATGAGGAACTAATCTTATCGCAGCCAATGATCCCACTTCATCACCTGGCTTATGCTGATGTCAGTTTTTTTTTTTAAATTTATTTATGAATTCATGTACTAAATAAATCATTATACAAATATAAAGAGGCCGACCCTGTTTTAATGTAACAAATGTTGATTAAAATAGGTAATGTACACAATTGGTGGACTGGAAAATGTTCAGACAGCTAAGAAGTATTATGCATCCACCACAGAATTGACAGGTGGCAAAAATACTAGAGCACTATACGGAATTTGCTTGGTGAGCTCTCTTTAACTACCATTTTAAGGATATGTGTTATCACATATATATTTATAACAATGATCTAATATTTAATTTGTGATTGTGATTGTAGTGCACATCTGCAATTGCACAATTGAGTAAAGGGAAGAAGAATGAGGAGACAGAAATCTCAGGATTAGCAGCTGCAGCATTGGAGAAAGATTACAAACAAATTTCTCCTGATAAAGTTGCTGTTCTTGGATCTACCCTAAAAGCCTTGAAAATTCAATAACTTAACTGAATGTTTTCATGTTTTAAACTGTTATTTAGGTAAGTCGAGTTTAAGATTTAATCTTAGTTTGAATTGGTAAGGGTGTGGTTTTTTTTATATTTGACTTGTGGATTATGGTAATAATTGACAAAGCAGTTTTGACTTTATTTTTGGGCATATTTGTGTTTGTATTATTGTATTCACAATTCATAAGCATGTGTGAACATGCATATTGGTTGTGTTCAATGAAAATTTTTAGAGATAAGATATAGAGTTTGGGTAAAAATGTTAATGGTTTATGATATAGAAATGGGCAAAAAGGTTCAAAATAGATTTTTTTTATCAATTAAGATTGGTCAAATATCAATCCGATAGACGCTACAAAGTTCATCAAATGCAATAAAAGCACTAGTCAAATCAAAATTTAGAAAATTACCAATTATGAAGATGATAAAGAAAGAAGAAAGGTGGCGATTCACAAATGTGGCATTAGGTTAAGACATTTCACGACACACAAAAGTGTCAAAAAGCTAGGTTAAAAATTAAAAAATACGGCCCAATCTGGTTTCTCGGGCATTTCAATCTGGTAACATTTGGCATATTGACCTGGCTACTACATCCAGCCGACACGATACTAGAAAGCTTAAAAGAAGGCAAGTTTGATTCTAAAGATTAGCAACGTTTCTTTCCTAATTGCAGCATTTGTGAATATATCATTTGTAACCTAAATAAAGAACATAACAAAGGTTTACTCGTCAATTAATATGGACTAGAAAGATACATGTTAAGTGTCATACACTCATACGTACCGCATTAAGACTGTATTTGTCACGCAAAAACTTACATAGTGTCAACATTAAAGCTGTTTTCCTGCATTTTAAAGTGACAATTTAAGGTTAAGATTAACAAGTAACACGGTAATGATTAAGAAGAAAACATACAGATTGCATCGTAGTAGTAGAATTAGCCAACATTTATAATATGAAAATGTTCATTTTTCCATCCTCTTGTATTTTCCTATTTGTTTCTATGCACTAATTTAAAATATCATAATTTTTAGATGTCAGTTTTACTACATAGAAATGAGAAATAAAATCTTTGGATGTTTTAGCCAAAAGTCTGGTGTAAAAATTTAGTTCACCCTTTATTGCAATTTTTTTTTTGACAAAACAAGAGTTATTTTTACACCCGTGTACAGTCGGTGCAAACACAATCGGATGCTTTGGGGCAAAGGGTAAAAACGCGTTTGTAACTATCAAAGGCAAAGACAAGGGGTTCTAAACCCTAATTACCGATCAATTGGAAGCATATACCCCCTGGTTCATTTGCAGCAAGGAATCGATAAAGAACCAACATTTTCTTATTCTGGGAGAAAGAGAGAGGATGAGCGAAGAGGAATTAGGAAAGAAGAAAAGAGTGGTGGTGGAGTCATTAGGATGGTTGACGGAATCCTCAATTATGCCGAAGAAACACCGTGCCATCGCCGGTGTAGGTCCCTCATCGATTCTCGACCTCAAGGCTCAACTCTACAAATCTCAACAAGACGCCAAATCTAATAATCCCAATAGGAATCCCGATCAACACCGCGCCAAGAAGAAAATTACTCCTCATGATCCATTTGCCGGCAAGAACTCCGGCGTTGACGTTCGTTCTCACAAGTAAGGCCCTATCGTAAACCTAATTCTATCATCTACTCTTTGATTCGAATCCAACTCTAATTAGGGTTTGTTAGGGCATTACACATATTTGTTTCAAATTTGATAAGATGATAAGAAGCAGTGTTTTGATCCAAACTAACTGATGCAGATCATATAAGTAGAACCCAAAACCTGAAGTTTTAGGCATAAATATAACAATTGAGCTAGATTTTTGAAATAATTCATTACCTTCGCCAATGTGTAAACAAGTTTTACCCTGAAATTCAAAGCAGATATTATCTTATACGGGGAATGTGTTGATTCCTTTATGAGGTCAAGGACAGTCTATTCTGTCAGTAAGGTGATTGAGATTCATATTTATTAATTATTAATGAATAATGATCAGATTTGAGCTCCCCATTGCCTCAAATATCCAAGGAAAAATGCATGATTATTTATGAATTATAGAATACAAGTGATTGTTGTGCATCTTATGTGGTGCTCTTATTATATGAAGTTTAAAAATATATTTTTCAGACAATTTTGAAAAAAAAAATTAAGATTATTTTTCAGTTTATTTTAAAGATGGTCTTTATTTTAATTAAATTTCAGGGATAAGGTTGAAATGAAAGCAATCAAAGACGGTGCAGTGAGTTATGCAGCCTTGGAAAAAAAAGCTGAGCTGTATGAAAAGCTTGCAAGGGGAGAGATATCCGATGAAGAAGATAAAGAGAAATATTGTGTTGATTTCTTCAGTAAAACCCTTGTAAAAGAGCAACCTAATCAACATTATATGTTTTCAACCAAAACAACAGAAAATGAAAATGAATTTGATAGAGATAATGAGTCTCTATTGCCTGATACAAAAGCTTCAGGGCTCGGTAGGCCAGCTGGCACACTAGATAATGATGAGCACAAACGTTTTGTAAGGTAATTGCGCTCTTAATTCTAAATTATTCTTCATACGTGACGTTTTATGCCCTTTATAGAAACTTTTTACAAACTTTAGGGACTAAAAATGCATTTTTATTTTTCTAGGGAAGTGCATGAAGAAGTGAATCAAGCTCGTGAAAAAGTGTCGGAACTAAAAGTTCGTAGGCAAGAACAGGTGGCGGTTAGGAGAGAGAAATTAAAACAGGCGTATTTGAGGAAGCAATTGGAGAAATTAAAAGCTCAATCTAAACAAGAGAATACATGATTACTTTAACCAACTCAAGCTGTATTAGAATTGTTTTGTTCTCATTTTGACAAATTGATTAGTTGTGTCTAGTGTAAATGTTTCAGTTACTGTGTACATTTTTTTTCTTCCATTTCTGGTTATTTTGTTGGATATATTTCAGCATTTCGTTTCTTTCTTTTTCCTCATAAAACATGTGATCTCTATCCAACTTGATATCTTTGTGATGATAACGCTCACGAGAATATGCGTATAGATAGATCATGCTGGATCTTGAGTCTGAAGAATCAAATTGGGGAAACCAAGTGTGTCTTGAATTTGACTCCAACTTCATATCCTATTGATCTTGCCTCTGACAACACCGGTTGGTGGTGTGGGACCCACAAACCTAGGCTTCAAGCTATAGCCTGTTGGCAGAATGAGCTGATGGACGGTGGGGTTTTTGAGGCGGATGCACAAAAGCAAATGGATTCTTCCGGTGATCATCACTTGATAACCTTCCTGATTTAAAGGTTATCTTTACAGTCACCACTATCTTTAGAGACTTTCTCGGCCATGAAGACATTGTTGAATTTGGGGGTGTGAAATTGTGGGAGTTGAAATGTTTTGTGGAATTCTTCATTCCCATATAACAAAAGTATTTAAACATCAGTGATCGATACAACTAGAATTGAAAAAACAAGTTCTTCAAAACCAGCGAGAAATAGACAATCAAATTCTAACAAATTTGTTTGACAGCAGAACTACGAAAGATGCATAGTGAGAGGTGAAGATATAATCAAGCCAAAATGAAGTATATATGAAGATAGAAGTCTCGACCGTTACCCAACGGCTAATTTTTTGAAAAGAATTTCAAATATGAAAACCGTTACTATTTTTAAAAGTACAAAGAATTCAAATTTGAATCTAAATATGACCGTGGTACAACGGTAACATACATTTAATCTAAATATGACCGTTGTGTAAAGGTAACATACATTACTAGTTTGAATCTAAATGTTGGTCGAAACGTTTAAAAGATAGCCAACACACTTTATGTTATCGTAATCTTGAACGTATTTAGATTGCCCTTTTCAAACACTTTCATGTTCTTCAACTTATGAGGAAAAAAACCAATTCATAAACTGATAAAGGTAAACTTCCTTTGTCAATATAGGTGGATCAAAAAGGTTTATTATTGGAAATCTCACCCGGGCCATGACAATCTCAAGTCTATAACACGGAAGGTAAATCGAGCTGACTGAACGGTAAGACTAGAGGTACAACCGTACAAGTGACCGAAAATCGAACTTTCATCGATCGTTTTAGGTCGATAAAATTTGCCAACGTCCTTATTATGCAGCTCATGATCATCGTTTTTAGGTGGTCATGAAATTTTTTTTAGGTGATTCTTAAATAGTGTGATTCTTGTACGCGGCCATAATTTTGAAGTGGACGGATTATTTTATAAAAAAACTAATTTCTTTTGGTGTTTTTATTTTAAAATAATAAACTAATTAGAACGATCCAAACGGTGAAAGCCGTAAACTAGTGATGTTTTTTTTGAAACGGGGACAGACTATGGATGTGAGGTTGGGTATTATTACTATTATTACTATTAATATTATTACTATATATATACGATTGTCATTCTAGATTCACTGTTCATAAAGATATAAATAAATTCATTATATGTATTAATTATGTGATTTCCTCCTCAAAAGGCTTGATTGCCCAAGTGGCTTTACCATGTTGTCTTAAGGCATTGCTCGCCTAAATTGATCCGGGTCCTATTCCTGCTTTTTTAAGTGTATTTTTTAACTTTTAGTTTTCTTCGATATGCATCAACACAGTAACCGAATTATAGGTCAATGGGTTTGACGTATTAGAAACTTGAATTCACCCATTAAATAACTTATTTCCTCTAGATGCAAATTCTTTTCTTTATCGTTTTACTTACATTAGCTTTCTACAAAATATCTTCCATCACTTTTCTATTTGAAATAATTTAAGTAAATTAAATGATAATAACAAAAATTTAAAATATATATTAAGAAGTTCATTAGTTACAAACTCTATTTCATATTATTTTTTGACATTTGTAGAACGTGTTTAATTATAATCATTTTTAGGCCATTTGTTATAAACTGTTTAGTAACTAATACGTAGTATTTTTTTCAATTTAACTAAATAAAACTGAATATTTAATAAAATGATTCAAGTATTTTGTATTTTGTTCATTTTATGGCAAATAAGATTTTTAAGAGAGACAAGTGGTAAATTATTCTATTGATATGCTTTGGATGACAAAATTGTTCTGTTCGCATGTTTTAAAGTTACAAATTTGCTACTTTACATAACCTCAGACAAAATTACGTATCTTTAGATGTCGCTGCAATGCGCGGAGTTTGAAATCCTTGTTCCAAAACATAATTGAAAACCTAATATATGGTGGTTGTTTGTACTTTGTAGCTTAAAGAAACATGGGGATGGTTGAGTAAGTTCAGCCGAAAGAAATCTAGCGTTGATTCCGGAGCTTTATAGGAATCAATATGATGAAGGGAATCAGGAATGAGTTGTAAAGCCATGGCCCATATTTGAAAAAGAACACATATTTCTTCTTTATACATGATCCTTATCTATTCAAAGGTGACGAGATTTGTGAGTTATTTTGTGGGTATTAATCTTCTGTGTATGTGTATTTTATGTATAAAATATTAAATGAAATGATATTGTTGACATTTATGAGTGAATTGCATGTTAGTTTGAGTGTCAACTAATGTAACGCTAATTTGAGAAAAATAGAGGTGTTAGTTGGTGTCACGGTTGAGAGAGTCTAAATATAGATTTATGTCAAAGAACTATGAATGAATGAAATAACTTTGGTTCATATTTAACAAGTTATATGCTTGGCCTTCATTTTGATGTTTAAATTCACATAACTCCCATAAAAGATCGGCTTATTTGTATTTCTAATTTACAACCTACACTTTTTTTAACAGCAAAAAGGCAAACAAGTATCCGATTTAATTATTGATTACTATATTAAAGTGTGATCAATATGATCGAAACAAAAATCATAATGATTAGTTTTATCTGGCACACCATTTTACACTCCAAAGTCCAAAACATCATTAGGCGACAATCAACAATGGCGTGGGTATTGTGTATATAATTCGAGCGTGGACACTTTGGGAGATCCCAATGAATTCTACCATAGAAAGATAAAGGGAAAATAAAGTTTATTTAATAATATGGGATAATTCACCGTCTGCGGTAAGAGCGTCCGAAATCATTTATTAGAGATCACGAGTTTTGATTTATTCTCTAGGTAAACATGTGGCAGATGAGATCATGAGCAATTTCCCCTTAGAGCACTAGGTCTCGTGTGTTAAAGCAGTGTTAAAAGACATTTTTTGTCTCTTTAATATGATTTTAATACTCATATCAAAATTACACTCATTCGTTTAACATTCATATAACATTTAAAAACTACATGAAGCCAATCACAATTAAAAAAAACTAAAAAAAAATACATTTAATGAAAATTTTGGCAGACGTATAAGTTATACGTATGACGCAGACCCATTTGATGTGACCTACGTTGTCGTTTGGCACCACTAAACACCGTTTGGCGTGTGTTTTGTGTGCCCACACATCACACTCTTACAGTTCTTTAGTTAAAATTGAGGACAAAGTTAATTATTTTTATGAGGTGATGATTTTTACACCATATATTTTAACTTACATACCACAATAATTGCTTATATACTTGTACAATCTATAATAACAAATAAATGTATAGTATGATACAAAATTACAAATATAAAAAAATTAGTGTGGTGTAATAATTAATTCTCATTTTTATGTGCATTTTATCTTTAATTAATAAATCACCCAAATTAAATCTTGAGGTGGGAGTAGGGGTGAGCATAAGCGGGTACCCGCCGGTTCCGACCGGAACCGGAACCGGAATTGGAACCGCCGGTTCCTTGAATGTTGGAACCGGAACCGGAACCTGGAATACAGGTTCCTAAATTTTCGGAACCGGAACCGGAACCACCGGTTCCAGCGCCGGTTCCGGTTACCCTGTTTCTAAATTCGTAAAAATACACCAAGTCTTAATTCGTAAAAACTAACAGGGTGCTAGTATTCGATACACGTACATATAATAAACTTTCAATACAGTACATTTGGTTTTCATACTTATACACATTCAATCCTAAAATATACACGAGAGAAAGGAACACAAACATACAGAAGTTTGTTGAAAGTGAAGGTGAAAGCTACTTCAATATAAATTGGTTTTTTTTCCTTTTCCTTTTCTTACTCTTATTCTGCTTTCTTTTACTTTTGAAAATGATTTCATTTCCCCACATCATAACAGGATAACTGTAACATGGTAGCAAGACAGTAGCATATACTCCCTTCGTCCCTAAATAAAGTTTCCATTTCACCTTCAAGTTTTGTCCCTAAATAAAGTTCTCATTTCTCAAATTTAAGGGACCCACTTAATATAATAATATTATTACCAATACTTTCACCACTAACTATCTTTTAACACACTTTCTCTCTCCAATCAAACCTTATATTTATTCAAAAGTAATACCAAATACCCCACCACAAACTATCTCCTAAAATGTTGTGCCCAACACAAATGGGAACTTTATTTAGGGACGGAGGGAGTATAAAACAATCAGTTCTTTAATGTATTTAATGTATATTATATTTATATATATATATTAATTTTTATAATAAAATACACCTTGAAACCGCCGGTTCCTGGTTCCTTAATTTTGAGAACCGGAACCGGAACCTCTTAGGGCGGTTCCATGATTTTAGGAACCGGAACCGGAACCTCTTTACAGGTTCCTGGCCCGGAACCTCTGGTTCCTAGGCGGTTCCGGTTCCAATTCCGGTTACCCTTATTTTCTGCTCACCCCCTAGGTGGGAGTAGTATATAAGAGAGACGAATTGGGAAAAGGAGGAATTGTGATTTGATGAAACAACCAAACATGAGTAGGAATTTGAAGAACGCTTTGATTGCATTTACAGTTCCTCTTCCTTGTATATTTTTCTACAAATCCTTCCTCAACAACCACCACCTAATCTCCCCAATTTGGTCATGGTGCTACCACCATCCACTCCTATTAGCCAACACCCTCTTCTTCTTCAACATCAATCTCCTTTTCTGGCTCATTAGTCTCATTCAATCCAGCAATTGGGTAAATCCTCAATTCCATTCTACTCGACAACTTCTTAATCTCAATTTCAATTTCAATTTCAAATGATTGTATTTGTGTTTTTGGTTTTGTAATGTAGATGATTGATCTGTACTGGACGGTGATTCCTGTGCTACTTGTGCATTTCTTTGAGATGCACCCTGGCTCGGAATTCAACTTATGGCGGTCTAGAGTGGTGGTGGCGTTGACTTGGGTCTGGGCCATCAGGTTGACCCACAACTATTTTCGTCGGGAAAAATGGCAGTGGGGCGCTAGAGAAGACTGGAGGTTTACCGATTTGGCTCGACAATATGGTGACAAGTGGTGGTGGGTTTCTTTCTTTGCCGTTTATCTCATTCAACAGGTAAACTCAAATTTTAAATTTGTAACCAAAATATGAAAAAAAATTATAAGCCTACAGCAGATCTTGATTTAAGATAAACAAAAAACAGGTCCAAACTTTTCATTGCTACACACGTGGGAATATACCGAGAAATAAAATAATTTGTATTTATATTTAAACCAAATTATTTAGAATTTTTTTCACTTTTATTTACTTATTTTGAAATATAACAATTTTGAATCAATAAATCAAACCAGAAGGGAACTGTGATGTAATTTGGTTTAATTAATAAATTGTAAAAAAAAATGATAGTAAGCTGGATAATTAAAGTGAATCAATTACTTCAAAAACTAAGTTTTAACAGTACTTTAAAAAATATAATATGTATACAACAGCAGCGATTCGTGTAAAGTTAGAATACAATTATAGTTTGTCGTGTTACAAGCAAATGTCTTTATGTTTCTAGTTTAAATTGCACATTTTCTTCTAGTTGAATATAATGCTTATTATTCATTCCAACTTTGGTTAAATTTCGCAGGTATTTTTAATCGGTGTATGCCTGCCAATGTACATCGTCCACACAGTGAACACACCATTCAACATACGTGACATGATCGCCATACTCGTGTGTATCACCGGCATTGTTATAGCCCACTTTGCAGACACACAACTTTACACATTTGTTACCAAAAATGAAAAACTAAAACAACTTGGAAAGCCATTAGTCCCCAATCTTGATGAAGGATTGTGGTATTACTCTAGACACCCAAATTACTTTGGTGAGCAATTATGGTGGTGGGGTCTAGCCATATTCGGGTGGAATCTGGGGTCCACTTGGGTCTTTGTTGGTGCATTGGTTAACACATTGTGTTTAGCATATGTAACCATACTTGTTGAGAGAAAAATGCTTAAACTAGAGTATAGGGTTGAACAATATAAGTTGTACCAAAAGAGGACCTCTGTGTGGGTCCCATGGTTCAAATCGTCCATCAACCAAGTGCCTAAGGAAAAGGCTAGTTGACCTTTAGTTGTGTGAAATAGCCTTTACTTGAGATATTGTATTGTATTAGATGAATGAATGTTGAATTATGATTCCCTATATCTATCTATCTATTTCATATATTAAAGATTGTTTGATAGTTGTTATTTGAGTTAATTTTGATTAAGCTAGCTCTAACTAAGTAAGAGATACGATTAGGTTTGAGCTCTAACTGAATTTGTATCTAACTAAAATCATGTTGTACGATTATATTCGTCATTAGTTATTGTGAATAATCAAAATGGCAATTTTACCCTTCTTTTTATTTATATATCATGTTAATTGCTAAATGAAAGTAAAAATTCATAACAAATGACCAAAGTAATAATCATAACATAACATATAAAAGTCATAAAGGCCACATCTTATTAAATCAACAACTTTTTTTCTCCAATCAGGTCAGAGGCGACCAAGTAAATGGTGAAAATGATACTTAAGTCTTAAACATTCTGATTTGGACAGAGTCAAAGGTTACATCTAGATTTTGTCAAGATCTGAATCTTTAGTTTAAATCGATATTGGGTTTCTCGTTTGAGTAATGAATTAGAATAATGACATACAGGTAAAAATAATACAATGAATATTTCGTTTTATACAATACGAATTAGCGTTCTTTAATGGAACCAAAAAGTTCCTCAAATGACTGTTTGGGAGCTTCTGTTCGTGCAATTATCTCCACAACTTTATAAGAAGATTGTGGATGAAGCAGTGACTCAACAGCCACCTCAGCAACCTGGTCTCTAGATATTGATCCTTCAGATAGTGTATCCTACAAAGACAGAAATATTGAGCAAGCATAAAGACCTATCTTGACTTTTTTTGGTCAAATGAGTCAAATTTAGGATGGAAATTTGAAGTGATTCGCTAAAATGTGGTTGTAAATGAACACCTTGCGGATATTATGTTAAAACGGGTGGCGGTAACAAATATATGAAGTTTGAAATTGAGGAATTATTTTATCTCATTTTTGGATTTAATACCAATTAATTTGACCACAAAAGTCAAAGGGTTCCTCTGTTCCAAACCAATGCGTTGATTTATAGAAAAAAATGTGGCACTTTTCTAAAGAAGTTTCCGAAAACATGGTGAAATCGAACTTTTAAGATAAAGTTTTTATTGAAAAGATAAAACTTGATTTCAAATTTATAACAAAATCTCTGAAAACCAACTTTTATTCTTTTCAATTATTTTCCTTTCAAGAAATAGAAAACTCCTCTTTAGTGTCTAAAACGATAAATACATTTGAATGCGTTGTGAAAATTTTACAGAGAAAAAACCCACCTATAACTTTTTTGAAAGTATAGACGAAAATTTAGAGCATCTTAACTCATCCTAAATGTTTTAAAATA
This sequence comes from Calendula officinalis, assembly GCA_963853835.1. Classification (NCBI taxonomy): domain Eukaryota; kingdom Viridiplantae; phylum Streptophyta; class Magnoliopsida; order Asterales; family Asteraceae; genus Calendula; species Calendula officinalis. The sequence goes on along the minus strand of OY970823.1, from coordinate 71,127,109 downwards.
TGTAGGATTCTTTAGATGTATACCTCTGGTTCCATAACAATGTTTCCACTGGGCGGGTCGTTTTTCAACCCACCGGGTCTGATGATGGTGTAATTAATACCAGATTTCCGTATGTATTGTTCAGCTTGAAGGTTAGCCACCAAAACGAGCCCAAAGGCATTAAGAACAATGTAAGCTGGATTGAGCAACTGACCCATTGCAGCACCATTCACCAATATAGAACTCACAAGGATAAACCTTTTCACACCAACTTTTCTACATGCTTCAACTAAGTTTACTGTCCCATAATAGTCAACCTGAAACACGAAAATTACTAAAATTTGTATCATTAATAGCATCAATGATGGACATAATTAGTAGTGAAAAAATGTGACCTTCCATGGAGCCAGTACATCTAACGAATATTGAAAACCGGTAGCACATATAACAGCATCTGAATCGTTACCAATTGCATCCGCTAACGTTTCCGAACCTTCTGTTACATCTGCTTTCACCTTAAAGTAGAAATTTTAAGTTTGTATAAATGGATAACGAGGCAAGTGTCTCGTGACAGATTAAAATTGGGGATTATTAAATTTGATGTTCATAGAAAATTACGAATTGCAGATCTTGATTCTGATCGAGGAAGATTGTTTTAGCTTTTTCGGCATCACGAACACCAGCTTTGACTGCAAAACCCTTGGCCAGTAATTGCTCAACGATTCTCTTCCCAGTTTTTCCGGTGGCCCCTGCTACAAATATCTTCTGTTTTTCCGCTTTAATTTCACTCATTTCCATCTAAAAACGCATGTAGTATCAGCACAAATATGAAATTTAATGGATTTAAGTTAGATTGTGAAATTCTTGTGCATTAATTCTGATTGAAAAATTGGAAAATTCCGAAGATTGTGGAATTTACTAACCCTTGTTGAATTGATGCGAAAACATGGGGTTTTGGTGGGGGAAAGAATGGTATTAGAGAAGGGTTTAGCAGCGGTGATGGTGAAATCGTGAAAGAAAGGGGTTCTCAGGAGGAGGAGTAGAGGGGATGAAGTGGCCATTGTTGTACGCCACATTATTGTGGGTTCATGAATCAGGTTCACGTTTACAAGCGGCCAAACAATTTTATGATACGACAAACTTTAGACCAGCATATAATCATGGATCTAGTTAGGCCAAGGGGTATGCGCATCACTATCACACCAAAATTTCTGCCACATTACCTACCATCTGAGAACCATACTACACCACACCACCCCACTTTATCCAGAAAATACTTATCACACCACTCCACACCATTTTAATCCATCTCATTATTTCTATGCTATTTATTTTAAAAGTATAAAATAACAATTTATTAAATTAAATACTTTCAATTCAATTTTTTAGATAGATCAATTTAGCAAAATATATTAAAAATAAGAGTAAATTACAGTTTTTGTCCCTGTGGTTTGCCCGTTTCAGCGTTTTTATGCCTGTGGTTTTTTTTTCTGTTTTTTTGTCTCTGAGGTATGCAAATTTCCGTTTTCTTGTCCTTCCGTCCACCTTCCGTTTGATTTTAGCCGTTAACTTACATCATGTGCCAAGCACATGAGGGTATCTCTGTCTTTTTAATAAAAACAATTGTACCATGTGCTTTAAAGTTTGTACATTCATTTTTACTTTTAATTTTAAAAAAAAAAACATCACAGTGTTCATATCATCTTCAAACATTCAAACTAAAAAAAAATCAAAATCGGAGATCTTATGGGAGGTTGGTCGGAATTCCACCGGCGTATTGGAGTAATTTTTTGGGAGGTTGGTCGGAATTCAGTGGGGAAGAGGATGACCGTGGCCCATCATCCCCCAGATAAGCCACCTGATCGGAATCGGAGATCTGCGAGACTGGCAGGTTCGTCGTCGGAGCTGCAGGGCGGTGATTCACCGGATTCCGGCCGAACTGGTGGTCGTGGTAGGGCGGAAAAGACTCGGGATGATGAGATCTACAAAACCCCCAAGTCGATTCCGAGTTCCAGTCAAGTTTCTAAGGGTGATTCTGAACGGGATAGGGTTCCGGCGCCGCAGGTTGTTGTTTCACCGGATTCCGGTGACGGTGTGGGTGATACGAGTATGGAGGGTGATCGTCTTGGTGAGGGGAGTATGTCTCCCAAACCAATTTCAGTTTCTACTCGAGTTTTGGAGATTGAAGCTTTAGCGTTCTCTGCTACTGTGGCGAGTTTGGTACGGGAGCCGGAAAAACGCGATTCCAGTGATTGGGTTCATGGTTCTGGTCGTATTGAAGCTAGTAACATGGATTCCAAACTGATTGATACTCCTGATGAGGTATATCTCACCCCCCTTCAAAAATTTGGAAACCTGTTACAGATTATTAGATGATGGGGGTAGGGTTCTTGATGAAGATGGTGAAGAAAGTAAAAGTACAATTTTTAATGCACAAGATACAAATAATTTGGGGAAAGGACTAAAATACCCTCACATGTTTGGCATGTGAGGCAACTTAACGGCTTAATTCTAACAGAGTTGGACGGAAGGACAAAAAAACAGAATTTTGCATACCTCAGGGACAAAAAAACAGAAAAAAAAAGTACAGGGATAAAAACGCAGAATCAGGAAAACCACAGGGACAAAAACTGTAATTTACTCTAAAAATAAATGATTGGGCTTTGTGTAAGTCTTCACGCAAAAAAAACACATTAAAAAACCCAAATAAAACATAAAATAACAATTTTTAAAGCCAGAAAAACACATTAAAAAACCCTAACCCGTTGTCGTCTTCTCTGTAACTAGTTATTTCTGACAATACTATCACATTAGTTATTTTTAAAAAAACCCTAACCCTTAGAAGATGGTCACCATTACACATATCTTACAAATAAATATTGATCAATTTTTTTAATTAACAAATGAACAACTAGTTATTTCTGACAATACTATCACATTAGTTAATGATAATAAAAACAGTCTGTTATTTGTTTACCGGAACTGATAAAATATTTCTTTGAAAACATTATCTTATGCCATAAGGTTTAAATGACATACTGTTTTAAAACATCCTAAATAAATCCGCTCACTCCGTTTCATATTCTATTTATTTTTAACAAAGATTCATTGTGTTCTACAAAGGCAAACAATGATGTTTCCATTTAATTAAAAAACAAGTCTTATACTATAATATAGGATGAACCACTAACGATTCATGTTCGCATCTGAAGCTTTGGGTAGAATATTGACGGGACATTTTAAGTGATGATAACTCTATCAACATGCAATTACCTTTTGGAGGCAAAAAAAATTGATTTTGGAGTAAATTTTAGACATATCCTACCCGGTTTTTTAAAATGGCACTAAACAAGATATCGTGCATACGTCTTTAAATGCAGAGTTAAAAAACTAACAAAAAAAATTAGGTTGAAGTGAGTAAGTGATGCATCTATTTTTAAGGGAAAAAAAAAGAGTAAATTACACGAATGGTTCTTTAAGTTTATAGTAAATTTCACCAATGGTTCTTTAGTTTTAAAAATTACACCGATGATCCTTAATTCTTAAAAGTTTTTCACCGATGGTCCTTTACACTAACTGACGTTAATTTATTCTGTTAACTCACCCCATGTGCAATGAACGTGCGGGTAAAAAAGTCATTTTTAATTTCTTTTCATTCTTAAACTATTTTTTTTTATCTTGAATAAAATTTTTATTTTAAGAATAAAATTAAATGAAATAAAAAATAAGTTTTTACCCACATGTGCATTGCACATGAGGTAAGTTAACAAAAAAAATTAACGTCAGTTAGTGTAAATGACCATCGGTGAAAAACCTTTCAAAATAAAAGACCATCAGTGTAATTTCTAAAACTAAAGGACCATTAGTAAAATTTACTATAAACTTAAAGTACCTTCTGTGTAACTTACTCAGAAAAAAATTCATTTGCAAAGTGGCTTTTGAAAATGGGAGAAAGGAAACTTGGTGAACAAAACGATGGTAATGCAAACATTGATATTAGTGAGGATCTTCTAATTTCTCAATCATTTGTCCCTTTAAGCTCATTAATTTGATTTTGTTTACCCTTCTATTATTTAGAACTTCAATATATTTGTGGGACGGAGGAAATAGTACTAAACTCAGATCATATCATTGGGTAATCATGTTATAGAAGCAGTGATCATATTTAAAAATAATGTATTTATACCAAGATTATGTTTTACACTTTTAAACAATTTTAATTTGATACTTTGTTTTGTTATGACCGTCTTGGAGGAATTTGGTGGAAACTTCATAACATTTTCATCCAATAAGACGTCACGATTCTATAAATACTGATTTATAGGGTAGAAAGTGCACTGATCATGAGCACATGTGTCTTTTTGTAATAACTAATAAGTTTATAAGTACCCATTTTGCTAAATTAGTACCAGTTTTGCACTTTTGCTCAAGTTTCAAACTTTTTATGCTAAGATATTATTTGCAACAAAAGCATAGGCCTTTGATTTCCAAGCATTGTGGTTTGTTAAATGTTGGTTCTCATTGTCATTAAATAACTAAACAATATTTCAACAATGGCTTACATGTCTTGTAACAAATGAACCAATCGGACGTTGTTGTTTTGAATTATTCTCGTATTTAATTTTAAATTTGGCACCGTGCTAGCTAGTCTATCTTTAGATCGTGTCGAAGTGTTATAAATATTATAGGGTACGTACTAAATTCCCATGCCTAACCAGCACTGCTAGGGATTTAACATGCTAAAATAAGCAAAGAAACGAGACAAGATTTTATTTATGACGGATCCAATTGCACGCTCGAAGATGTGATCTAGGGACCACGATGTATATGGATGATCCTATTAAGGTTTAAATGCAGAGAATGCTATAACAGAGTTGTGCCCGCCAAAACCAAATGAGTTTGAAATGGCTGCATTAATTAGAGAAAATCTGAATAAGTAAAGTTAACAAATTATGACAAATGGAAACAAACTCACCAACGTTAATTTCGTGTTGTTGCTTTTGATTTGCAACTGTGTCGAATTCAACTGCAGGTTCTGGGTTCTACAATAGAAACGAAAGCGTGAAATTAAACAAGGAAAATAAAATAATAGGCTGTAATTGTAAGAATAACATACAAATTGATTAATAGTTGGGTGCAGCCATCCCGTTTGAATCGCTTTAATTGTAGCAATGGCTTCCACACCCCCGGCTGCCCCCATACAGTGTTCGATCATAGACTGGATCGGATTAATTAATGTTATCAACGTTTTAAAGACCGGGTTCAACCGGCCGGTTGGCTCGGTTGAACCGGAAATCCGAGCATAGACCAATTCAAAATAAGCGGCTGAACCATTGAAATTAACCCGCTTCGAGTTTAGTAAAAAACCGGATGAAAACCCAGTTTAACCGGAGTTTAATGAATAATACTCATGTTACAAGTTCTTTCAAGCTGCAATTTAAGTATGCAGTATTGTATAACATGAAATTTTGTTTAATTTTACAAGTATATAAGTTTAAAACACTAAGTTTTTAGTTAAGTGTTTAGTTTTAAACACACAATTTCAAGTTCTTTCATGTTATAATGTTTGTTTTGTGTATTTAAGGCTCTTTTTGCAATCCGGTTCAACCGGTCCGACCGGTTCGACTATTTTTATGTTATGGAGAAAACATGCATTGAGTGCTGGAAAGTTCACCTTGGTGGCGTTTATCTTGACCCCATTAGTGTTTTTGAATACTTTCTTGAGCGCATTTATCTCAGCCAGATCGCCAACCACAGTCGACGTTGCATGAGCATTGATGTAATTTACCTGCCAATAAGTGTTTTTTATGCAGCTCAATGTGAAGGAACATACTATTTTATTCCTTGAAGCCCAAGACCGCATGAAGAAATGCATTGAAATGGGCATAACTTTTTCCTTTGGTCTCACTTCAAACGTTCAACGTGTCAAAAGTAAAAAGTTCTGTATCGACGAGGGATACAGCTAGGGCAGTTTAGTGAACTTCTGGGCCCAAAAACGTTGCTTTTCTAGAGTTATTTGTATTTTTATTTTACTTTTGGACTTATTTTAGGCCAAGTTTTCAGGTTGTTCGTGTTTTTTGGGTCCGTTCAAAATTTAGGGCTCATTATTGTTTGTTTGAAACTCTGAAAGTGTTGATTTTTTATTTTATGAAAATTTAGTTTTTTCTAGTAAAATTTTTGTTCTCGTGTTGAACATGTTTTGGTAAGACCTAAGTCCATGATATTTTTTGAATCAACGTGGTTTTAAATAACGGGTATTCATAGAATAACATGATCAATTTGTGTTATCGTTTTTAAGTCTACATTGGTGTGTATGTTATATAAATTTTTTGAAAAGTTTATACGTTTAGAGGAAAATATGAAGTACCTCCTCGACCGAAACACCAGCATCCACAAGGCAGCTCCGAATGCAAGATGAAACAAGAAGCCCATCAGAACGCGGTCTCGTGAGATGATAAGCATCACAATTTATCGCCCCTCCCAAGTATTCGGCAAGTATTGGTGCATCCCTTTTCATTGCATGTTCTAAGCTCTCCATAACCTTCATAAAATCCAAATACATTTCAAATTAACTTCAAGATTAATTTTAGATAAACTAGCTAGGAATTAAATTTATGATTTGAATGGATTAATTTACCAAAACGCCAGCACCTTCACCCATGACAAAGCCATCTCTATCTTTGTCCCATGGTCTAGAAGCAGTCTGAGGATCATCATTTCTTCGAGTCATTGCTTTACAAGCACAAAACCCTCCAAAAGTGACCGGAATAATAGCAGCATCAACTCCACCTGCAATCATCAAATCAACTTTCCCTTCGCGAATATGACTTGCAGCTGCATGGAAACAAGAATTGGACGTTGCACAAGCAGTTGCAATGGAGTAGTTTGGTCCCATAAAACCAAGATCCATAGCAAGTAACGCTGACCCCATGTTTGATGTACAACAAGGTATGAAAAATGGTGACATTTTCCTATAACCTCTTTCCACGAGACTCTCCACACCATTAGAAAATATCGTACAACCTCCCATTGCTGAACCAACAAGCACGCCAGCACGTTCTTTATCGATCTGAACACCATTAAAAAGTCATATAAAAGCCATCTTTGTTGGAAATTAGTCCCTACGTTGAACACTAACAACCACGATAGAACAAAATTAGAAGGAAACAAGCGTTTTGGGGCCAAATTTTATGTGCTTTATTTTTAGGGGAAAAAAAAGAACAATGACCACTCTTAATTTCTACTGTTATCTAATCGTTACTTATACTAGCTACTAAACATTAACAACCCACTATCGTGGCTGTTGCTTGAATTGTGGAAAGCCAGTCAAAACTATGATGCATTAAATAATATGTAGCATTATTCAGTCACTACAACGTGACTACTTCACCGAAGTGTAACGAAACCCGATTTACCCAACAATCTTATCTAATATTTCAAGACATGAAAGATGAGCCAAAAATATACCTTTGAGAGGTGATCACCACCAAGATCAGCATCTTCAAGGGCCTTTTTCCCTGCAACAATGCAATACCTTTGACAATCATCAAGTCTACGGTCTATTTTGCCATCAACATACCCATTTGACTTAAATCCACGAATCTGACCACCAAATCTCGTTGGGAACTCTGAAGCGTCGAATCGGTCTATTAAGGTTACTCCATTCTCACCAGCCAGTAGTTTGTCATAGTACGTATCTACATCATTTCCAAATACAGAGACAAGACCCATTCCCGTAATTACAACTCGTTTATTTGCATTTTTCTCTCGTTTTGGGGCAGGGACAGAAGCGTGGAATACTAATATGTTGCAGCGTGTGGTCGTGTTGTGTGGTGGTAATTTCACAATAACCGGGTAAGTGTTTTGTCGTAGAGGGCTAATTGAAGACAGCCAGAGAGACTTTGACACGAGAACAGATTGAGTTTCCATCGTTGTCATCACAAAATGTTTGTTAGAAATAATATATATATAGGTAGCTAATACCAATTTTATTAATTAAAATATTATATAATTGGGAAATAACTAAACAATTACAAGAATGAAACAAGAATATGTAAAACAAAAATGAACAAACAAAGTTTGGTTGAGTCCCGTGATAAACACGATCCCTTTTAAATAGATTTGTTGTCTATTTCCCATGATAAAACAACCAGGGTAGTTTATACTACCGGATATAACCAAGCTGGATCACTTACTGATAAGTTATATGTTTAAGAACACGAGAGAAAAACAACTATATGTTTTGGAGTTCTCAAAAGTATAAAGATTGTATGAATTTGTCAAAAGGTGTATGCCTTTTGGTGTGTTAGTGTATTTGCAAATAACCATACATCTTCTATGAATAATAGAATTTGGTCTAAAAGTCTAATAACACACATTAATGTCATTATTCATTACAAAGAAATAAAACCATAGAATTCATAAATATTACTCCCTCCGTCCCTAAATAAAGTTCCCATTTGTGTTGGGCACAACATTTTAGGAGATAGTTAGTGGTGGGGTATTTGGTATTACTTTTGAATAAAATATAAGGTTTGATTGGAGAGAGAAAGTGTTTTAAGAGATAGTTAGTGGTGAAAGTATTGGTAATAATATTATTATATTAAGTGGGTCCCTTAAGTTTGAGAAATGAGAACTTTATTTAGGGACAAAACTTGAAGGTGAAATGGGAACTTTATTTAGGGACGGAGGGAGTAATATATATCTTAATGAATTAAAACATAAAAGTTATCAATAATATTTTTTGAATTCTTTTACCAAAATTAATGGTCCACCGTTACAGCTGACCAAGTACGATCAACACTGTGCTAAACCAAGTGGAAAAAATAAACTCATATGAAACCCGGAGACGAGCGTGGATATGTTCAAGTTTCCATTAGTTCATTTGTTTTATTTATTTGTTCCACACACCCCACTTTGGGAGTCGATATCTCATTCACCACAACGACATTTTGAACATGCCAATAATTAATTGTACTTACTCCGTTTCAAAATAAGTGATACACTTTAGAGTTCACGGTTTTTGAGGCAAAATATGATAATGAAAGTTAATTAGATTAAATTGGATAGTTAGTGGATGATGGGTCCCACATATATTGATTAAAGTGAATTTAATCTTGTTTAAAAGTAAAAGTAAGGGTAACGTGTCTTTTCACTATATTAAAAGGGAAAGTTAGTGGGTGTGGGCCCCACTACCTTTTACCAAATATGGTAAGTTATCAAATTGTATCACTTATTTTGAAGTACCCCAAAATGAAAAGTGTATCACTTATTTTGAAACGGAGGAAGTATATAATAAATATACATATTAGTCCAAAATTTTTCAACAATATCAACCATTTTGAAAAATATAAGTCTACTTTTTATGAGCATAAGATGAATATATATAACGCATAGGATGTGAAGCTAGTAGGGATGGGATCGGTACAGAAACGATCCTAATCTGGACGCGAAATACTTGAGATCGATTTCAGATTAGTAAACCTGAGAATCATACCATTTTACGGAAAATTATGAGCTTAAGTTTCAAACTCTTTATGCTAAGATATTATTTGCAAGAAAAAGAAAAGCCTTCGATTTCCAAGCATTGTGGTTTGTTAAATGCTGGTTCTCGTTGTCATTAAATAACTAAAAGAATATTTCAACAATGGCTTAATTGTCTTGTAACAAAAATTAACCAATCGGATGTTGTTTCAAATATTCTCATATTTAATATAAGTTTGGCACCGAGCTAGCTAGTCTCTAGATCGTGTTGAAGTGTTATAAATAATATAGAGTACTAAATTCCCATGCCTAAACGGCACTTCTAGGAATCTAACATGCTAAAATAAGAAAAGAAACGAGACAAGATGTTATTTATGGTCTATCCAATTGCACGTTCGAAGATGTTCTAGGGATCGCGATGTATACTGATGATCCTATGAAGGTTTAAATGCAGAGAATGCTATAACGGAATTGTGCCCACCAAAACCAAATGAGTTTGAAATGGCTGCATTAATTAGAGAACGTCTGCATAAGTGAAGTTAACAAATTATGAAAAATGAAAACAAACGACTCACCAACGATAATTTCGTGTTGTTGCTTTTGATTTGCAACTGTGTCGAATTCAACTGCAGGTTCTGGGTTCTACAATAGAAACGAAAGCGTGAAATTAAACAAGGAAAATAAATTAGTACGTTGTAATTGTAAGAATAACATACAAATTGATTAATAGTTGGGTGCAGCCATCCCGTTTGAATCGCTTTAATTGTAGCAATGGCTTCCACACCCCCAGCTGCCCCCATACAGTGTCCGATCATAGACTATAAATTTATATAACAGAAAATTATGTCATCATATATGGAGTTAATGTTATGAAAAGAACAGTTCACCTTGGTGGCGTTCATCTTGACCCCAGCTTTGTTTTTGAATACCTTATTGAGAGCATTTATCTCAGCCAACCACTGTCGAGGTTGCATGTGCATTGATGTAATTTACCTGTTTTTTGTTGAAAAAATATTCGTTTAGAAGAACATATGAGGTACGTACTTCCTCGGGAGAAACACCAGCATTCACAAGGCAGCTCTGAATGCAAGATGAAACAAGCAGTCTGGGGATCATCATTTCTTCGGGTCATTGCTCTACAAGCACAAAACCCTCCTATAGCGATAGGAATAACACCAGCCTCAACTCCGCCAGCTATCATCAAATCAACTTTCCCTTCCCGAATGTGATTTGCAGCAGCATGAAAACAATAATTGGACGTTGCACAGGCAGTTGCAATAGAGTAGTTTGGTCCCATGAAACCAAGATCCATCTGACCCCATGTTTGATATAGAAAAAGGTGCAGAAAATGGTGAGATTTTCCTATAACCTCTTTCCATGAGACTCTCCACACCGCTAGAAAATATCGTACAACCTCCGACTGCTGAACCAACAAGCACGCCAGCACGCTGCTTATCAATCTGAAAACCATAAAAAAGTAATTAATATAAGCCATCTTATCTAATATTTCAAGACATGAAAAATGAGCCAAAACAATACCTTTGAGAGGTGATCACCAACAAGATCAGCGTCCCTTTTTCCCTGCAACAATGCAATACCGTTGACAATCATCCAGTCTACGCTCTATTTTGCCATCAACATACCCGTTTGACTTAAATCCACGAATCTGACCACCAAATCGTGTTGGGAACTCTGAAGCGTCAAATCGGTCTATTAACGTTACTCCATTCTCACCAGCGAGTAGTTTGTCATAGTATGTATCAACATCATTTCCAAAAACAGAGACAAGACCCATTCCCGTAATAACTACTCGTTTTTTTGGATCTTTCTCTCGTTTTGGGGCAGCCACAGAAGCTAATATGTTGCAGCATGTAGTCGTGGTGTGTGCTGGTAATTTCATAATAAATATAATAGGGGAAGTGTTTCTTCGTAGAGGGCTAATTGAAGACACCCAGAGAGACTTTGACCCGAGAACAGATTGAGTTTCCATCGTTGTTTTCACGAAATGTTTGTTAGAAACTATTTTGAAGAATACAAGTCTACTTTTTTTTTTGTGTGGCATAAGATGAATATATATAATGCATAGGATGTGAAGCGGTCGATTTGCGATATTGATAGACACTATTTGTAAATGTACAAATGGCCTTTGTAAATGAACCAAACGATAACCACAAGAGGGTGGTGGTCTAGTGGTTGAACTTGGTCTCCTAAATGGTGAAATTCTCAGGAAGTCTCGTGTTCAATCCCAGCCAGGAGCAAAAAAATACCCCCTTAATGGTCATGGAGGTTCAACCAAACGACTGACCAACGGGTTGTTTGTGTTCATTTGTTAAGGAAAGAAAATATATTACTTCATCGGGAATTTGAAACTACATTCAACATCTTCAATAAATAATGTATTCGAGGTCATCATATAGTAATTTGTAAGTTCCATTTAAAATAATATTACATTATTATTAAGTTATTAACTACCAATGTACACATACTCTTGTTTGTCAAATTGTACGGTACAATTTCCAAACTTAATAAAATAAGCTAATAATATTTTATAAATAACAATGTTTTCTTTGGGTGGTCTTAACTCTTAAAATACAATTGTTGATTATTTGAAGGACTGGTCAGTTTGTCACTAGTTAACAATTTAATTAATTTGAAAAAAATAAAATTGAGGGTAAATATATATAATCAATGAATCTGAGTGAGTTGGTATTCAAATTTAAGTAGTTTAAACATATAAATCTTGTATTTTTCTCTACAATTCGGCCTATATATAGTTGAATTCGTCCCCTCTTCCCCGCGACTTCTTCTTGTTCGAGTTTCCTAATCAATCAAGCTTAGAAGTTTTAGCCAGTAATCTAATCTAAGTTTATATAAGATGATAAATGGATAATGAGGCAAGTGTCTTGTGACAGATTAAAATTGGGAATACTTAAATTTGAGTTCATAAAAACTTACGAATTGAAGATCTTGATTCTGATCGAGGAAGATTGTTTTAGGTTTTTCGGCATCACGAACACCAGCTTTGACCGCAAAACCCTTGGCCAGTAATTGCTCAACGATTCTCTTCCCAGATTTTCCGGTGGCTCCTGCTACAAATATCTTCTTTTTTCCGCTTTAATTTCACTCATTTCCATCTGAAAACACATGTACTATTAGCACAAGTATGAAATTTCAATGGATTTTATGTAAGATAGTGAAATTTTAGTAAAAACCACAGAAATAAATCAGGGAAATTGTGAAGTTCTTGTGCATTTCTGATTGGAAAACTTTGAAGATGAAAGATTGTGGAATTTACGGTTGAATTGATGTGAAAACGTGGGATTTTAGCAGCGGTGATGGTAAAATGGTGAAAGAAAGGGGTTCTCGGGAGGAGAAGAGAAGATAAAATTTCAGTAAAATACATATTTCGTAGACAGAAATAATATCCGGATTTTTGTGAAATTCTTGTGCATTTCTAATTGAAAACTTTAAAAAATTGGAAAATTTTAAGGACGAAAGATTGTGGAATTTACACAAAATCCGTTTTTTACCCTACCCGGTACGATTGATGAGTTACGGTTTAACCTGTTGAACCGACGGGCTAACCCAGGCCAAATCGCCTGATTTCCCCTAGTTCAGTTTACAAAATCGTCATACAATCTTCCAAATTGCCTGATTTAATTTCCAATTTCGATAAATCAAATTTAAAATTGAAGTTCAAACGAGATTAGATGCTAGAACCGGGTCACAAATGGTTTCCGGGTCATGTAGGTCACTGGGTTTTACAAAAATCCAGCGGGCCGCAATGCGTCATCAATTCTATTTACTAACTATGTCACGGTTTAATCGGTTGAACCGGTCCGGTCAACTCGGGTTATAAAACACTGGAATTATTTACTAACCCGGGTGATTGATATTAGAGAAGGGTTTCGCAGCGGTGATGGTAAAATCGTGAATGAAAGGAGTATGAGTAGAGGGGGGTGACGTGGCCATTGTTGTACGCCCCAATATTGTGGGTTCATGAATCAGGTTCACGTTTACCAGCTGCCAACAATTCTATGATACGACAACTTTAGAAATAAACTTTAATTAACAACAAGGACGATATTATAACATCGGTCGATGATGATAAATTTTGTTCTGCGTTTATGGTTAGAGCGGATTTTATCATTCCTTTGGGAAACACCATCTTCTGCAATAAGGTCTAAATGACATATGGTTTTAAATGTTGCTTATAAGTGGTATTGTTTCTTTGTTACTAACTAGAGGTAAAAATTTGCACTCTCGATTTTATATTTCATGTATTCAGAATGAAGGTTCATTGTGTTCTATACAGACAAATAATGATGTCTCGTATTATTAAAAAAATGTCTTATAATATCGGATGGAACACCCATGATTCATAAGCATGTGTTTGAAGCTTTAGATAAAAGTTGAAGGATATTTTAAGTGATGTAAGTTGATAACACTGTCAACGACTCAACATGGATTTACCCTTCATAATGGTAATAGACAATATATCGTAAATGAATCTTTATATTCTTCATATTTATGATATAAATATAACTTTAGAAAACTAACAAAAAAAACATGAGATTGATTGTTGGAAGTGATACATCCAATAATATTCAAACAAATTCTTTTGCAAATTAGTTTTTGAAAATGGGAGAAGGGAAACTTGGTGCACCAAATTATGATCATAATGCAATTACTGATATTCCTCAAGATATTCTCATTTCTTAATCATCTTACTCTTTTAAGTTCATTAATTGATTTTGTTTATCCTTCTATTCTTCAAAACTTCAATATTTCTGGATATTTTCAAAAGAGCAATTCTTGCACCAAAAAATGAATTATACATGAATTAAATGATTATTTTTTTATCAATGTTTTCAGGAGAAGAAAAATAAATTAAGTTTAGATAGCATATATGATATATCCTTCAGAGTTTTGATCGAATAAAGTTTATATTCACCAAATGTGTTACATTGTCTTTAACTTTTTGGCTTTTCAAATCATAAGTTAATTTAAAAATTAGTGTTCCAATTATGTTACTAAAAACACATTGACTAGAAAACTGGATTATATAATGTTATAGAAGTAGTGGTCATATGTGAAATTAATGTCGGATAGCACACATTTATATCAAAATTGTTTTTGACACCTTTTGACAAAAAACTTATATAAAAATTTAAAAGAAGGCAATTTTCACTATGCATTATAGTTTTGTTAAGACATTCATATATAGAATTTAGTGGAAAGTTCATAACGTTATCATCCAGTAAGATGTAATGATTCAATAAATACCGGTTTTAGTAGAAAGTGAAAGAAAGTGCACTGATCATGAGCTCATGTGTCTTTTTGTATTAGGTTTATAAGTACCAGTTTTGCTAAATTAGTGTAAGTTTTGCTTAAGTTTCAAACTTGTTGGAACAAAATCACAGATCAACTTGATACTGATCCTGCAGTTAGTACTGATCATACTTAGTACTGATGGGGCAGAAACATATTACTGATGAGTTGATACTGGTGAAAACTATAACTAAGTTACTACTGATCATGCACATATTAAAGACACTACTGATCAATAGTAGTTACTACTGATGATGGATCTGGACTTACTACTGATCACCAAAGTTACTACTGACGTTACTTATTTACTACTGGTGATTGCAGAATACTACTGATGAGCTTATATGGAATATATCGAGTCCGAGATCTTCGTAGAGATAGTTATAGTATGTAAATCAATGTATATCTATAGAATTCGAATGTAAATCAAGTCCTAGAATAACTAGGGTAAATAGTTTAGCTTCAAGGACTATTATATATAGTTCCTTACGAATTGTAAACGTACGTGTGTATTGTTAACTTGATAATATACATTGAAGCTTTTTGTGAAACTGTGTTCTTAATATTTTCGTTTATTATTTACAGTTCATTGTTCTTAATACATTGATATAGTGTTGATCCGCTGCAACTTCTATAATCAATTAGATCTAAGGTGTTTATTAACTTCGTCTTTAGTTAATCGATCCTGACAAAACTTTTTATGCTAAGATATTATTTGCGAGAAAAACAAAAGCCTTCGATTAATTTCCAAGCACTGTGGATTGTTAAATGTTGGTTCTCGTTGTCATTAAATAACTAAAAACAATATTTCAACAATGGCTTAATCGTCTTGTAACAAAACTTAACCAGTTGGATATTGTGATTTCAAATATTCTCGTATTTAATATAAGTTTGGCACCGAGCTAGCTAGTGCTCTCTAGATCGTGTTGAAGTGTTATAAATAATATAGAGTACTAATTTTCCATGCCTAACGAGCACTCCTAGGGATCTAACATGCTAGAAAAGAAACGAAACAATATTTTATTTATGATTGATCCAATTACACTTGAAGTTGTTCTAGGGATTACGATAGATGATCATATCATGGTTTAAATGCAGAGAATGCTATAACAGAGTTGTGCCCACCAAAACCAAATGAGTTTGAAATTGCTGCATTAATTAGAGAAAATCTGTAAAAGTAAAGTTAATAAATTATGAAAAATGGAAACAAACTCACCAACGTTAATTTCGTGTTGTTGCTTTTGATTTGCAACTATGTCAAATTCAATTGCTGGTTCTGGGTTCTACAAATAGAAATGAAAGTGCTAAATTAGAGAAGGAAAAAAATATTACGCTGTAATTGTAAGAATAACATACAAATTGATTAATGGTTGGATGCAGCCATCCCGTTTGAATTGCTTTAATTGTAGCAATACCCCAAACAGTGTCCGATCATAGACTAAAAATTTATATAACAGAAAACGTCATTAATTATGGAGTTAATGTTATGGAGAAAACATGCATCAAGTGTGGGAAAGTTGACCTTGGTGGCGTTCATCTTGACCCCAGCGGTGTTTTTGAATACCTTCTTGAGAGCATATAACTCAGCCAGATCGCCAACCACCGACGAAGTTGCATGTGCATTGATGTAATTTACCTTCAAATAAGTAATTCGTTGAAAATTTTATACGTTTAATTAGTTAAAAATAAGAGAATTGTTTTCAAAGGTACTATCGGTTCCGATGTGGTTTTAGAAATGTTTTCAAAATTATGGTATTCAGAATTTGACATACTTCCACACAATATGTATTGTTTATCCCTTTGTCTCCAATCAACCACTTTAAGGAAATTGGAATCCCGCTTTTACTTTGAAAGTTTGGGGTACAAATGATTGAAATATATATTTGTTTTGAAGAAATTCAAAATATGAAGTACCGAAACGCCAGCATTCACAAGGCAGCTACGAATGCAAGATGAAACAAGAAGCCCATCAGAATGCGGACTTGTCACATGATAAGCATCACAATTTATCGCGCCTCCCAAGTATTCGGCGGTGCATCCCTTTTCATTGCATGTTCTAAACTCTCCATAACCTTGAGAAAAACATAAATAAATTTCAAGCTTCAAGATTAATGCAGAATGTTAAAAATATGTTACCTACCAAAACGCCAGCACCTTCACCCAACACAAAGCCATCCCTATCTTTGTCCCATG
Organism: Calendula officinalis; assembly: GCA_963853835.1. NCBI lineage: Eukaryota > Viridiplantae > Streptophyta > Magnoliopsida > Asterales > Asteraceae > Calendula > Calendula officinalis. Next base: position 71,110,123 of record OY970823.1, on the reverse strand, counting down.
GCCTAGAAGCAGTTTGGGGATCATCGTTTCTTCGAGTCAATGCTTTACAAGCACAAAACCCTCCTAAAATAATACTAGCATCAACTCCACCAGCAATCATCAAATCAACTTTCCCTTCACGAATGTGATTTGCAGCAGCATGAAAACAATAATTGGACGTTGCACAGGCAGTTGCAATAGAGTAGTTTGGTCCCATAAAACCAAGATCCATAGCAAGTAACGCTGACCCCATGTTTGATGTACAACAAGGTATGAAAAATGGTGACATTTTCCTATAACCTCTTTCCACGAGACTCTCCACACCATTAGAAAATATCGTACAACCTCCCATTGCTGAACCAACAAGCAAAATGTTTGACATGATAACATATTGAGTTTGACATGATAACATATTGAGTTTCCATCCTTGTCGTCACAAAATGTTTGTTAGAAAGTAGCCGAATGTACGTAACTAATATCAACTATATTGAAAAGCAGAATTGAAGTCTAGTTTTTTTGGGCATAAGATGAATATATATTGAGAGTTAACCTCGAATTGATTATTATTGCCACCCCACATTAACATTCTCCGCATTCCCTTAAATATGAACTTCGAGGTTAGATCAATGGTGCAGATCCACTTGTCGGGATTGTTGGGAAAATATGGAATTTGACTGAAAAGACAATTAAAAAGAACAATTTCCTCAAGTTCATGTGCCGAGTTGGGCTCCCTACGTCAGGCCCATGAAGTCCCCGATCTGTTGTGGCCTAAAAGGGAGTTGGAATTATGAGGCCTAATATGATTGGACCTCTGATTATAAAGTGGGTCAGATAGTGGGCTGAAACAATTGCTTGCATTTCGGACAGTAGCCAAATTACAGAGAACATCTTTAACTCCCATAGTGAGAGAGAAAAAGAAACAGACCCTTAGCCAATAAACTGATAAAGGGACGCACGACAATTCTAATAAGGTTCACAAGCACTAATTCAACCTTGTTGGTTACAAAAAGAAAATCCCCATTTTAACGCAAACTATTAATTGGACTTTATACATAAAAAAGTAATTATATAGCTTCTAGTAAAGTTCTTATTCTAAATATATATAGTGGAATATAAAGTGTCAACTTTTCTTATCTTGGCACGTAGTATAAGGATTCTTCACATAGTGCTACCTCTGCACATCTCTATTGACAACTATATTCCACAAATATATTAAGACTTAATAAGTTACGTGGAGAATGTAGGACCAAAATTAATGGGGGTTCACTAATAGTTGACCAATTAAAAAATAAATATTATAAACACATTAAAACTAAGTTAAAATTACAGTAAATGTCATAAAGCATCAAAACTAAGTTAAATATTACAATTGTCCTCTAAGTGTTTTCATATTTTGGAAACGATCTATAACATTATTGTTCAAAACATTGGCAAGTTCCTCTTTTTCCACCGTACACATTAAACAATCATTTAGAAACCCGTCGGATATCCGATTGCGCAAATACGACTTCATAATCTTCATTGCGGAAAAGCAATGACAAACAAATTTGTCAATCTTCATTGCGTAAATATCGTTACAATTTGCAAACATATTTGACAATCGACAAGCAAATTTCTATTTCAAGTAATAGTATACTTTAATAAACAAACATATTCCTACAATTAGTAATAAAAAACACAAAACCCTAACTTTTTTCTAGTTTGCTGTGATTTTAATGAAGATATATAAGAAACATTAATACAAGTAGGATAGAACACTTACGATTGATAAAAGGAAATTTACGATTTGCTAATGAACGAGTAATGCGCCGGAGAAGAAAATCAAAAGAAAAAACTCTTTAAGAACAAAGAACTTCTTTTAGTAGGTTAAATTTTGTAATTTAGGGAATAAACAATTGAAGTGGGCCACGTTAAGAAGTAGAAAAGTCGGTGACTTCACAAAATCAATCAGGACTGTACAAAATTTTTAAGAGGGGCCAAAAAATAATTTACCGCTAAAAATAAATTTTATTAAATTTTTTTACACAATGGTGGGCCCCACCAAGTGGTGGCAATGAACCCCACTTACCTCTAACGTAAGCTGTCGTTGTTTCAGATGAATAATTATTCGTTTTTAAGAAATACAAGGAATTATTAAATCAAAACAGAATTTACCTTTCAAAAATAACAATAAATAATAGGATTTTGCTATTACAAACTATCAAATTCCTTATTTGTACTACTATTATTTTATCTTAAATCTAAACTTGACAATTTTATATATACACAAAAATGTTTTAAAATTATAAGTGGGACACTTCAATTTTATTGAATTGGTTTTTTGTAAGAACTCAAAAATCCCCCCACTCGTTTCGGTTTTTACAAATATTAAATCCACAAGTACGATTTTCCCCTTTAGGCGTGTTTTGAGTCATTTTTATGTTTATCTGGTTTCTGGTTCGGTTTTAATCACTCTTACCTTCAGTAAACCATTCCCACATAAGAAAATGAACTTAAACAAAGAAACGATAACTGAAAAACTTAAGAAACAAAATAATTTTGAAATACATTATGATAGACCAAATATAAGCAACATGTTAATTGAGGGTCCATTTTGAAACTATTAATTGGTGTGCTTTACACTAAAATGAAGAAAGGAATGGAATCATGCAAAGGTGGCCTTTGATTCTCTCTCTCTCTCTCGCTCGCTCTTTGCTCGGATTATAGCTGTAGTAGCACTGACCCCACCTTATGAACACCTAAATAGTGTACGCTTAATTTCTCGTTGCAAATATATCGATATTTTCAGATCGGTGTTATCGTTTTTCAACATGATATTTTATAAGAAATAAAAAGTCGCAACCGCGCGAATGACTTTTAAAGGTCATGACTTTGATCACTCTTTTAAAACATTTACTAGATGGTAATCGGGAAGTATAAAAAAATCAGGATAATCGTTAGATTATGTACATTACGAGTATAGGCTAGACCACTCTGTGAAGCCTTACAACGGGAAGATTGAAAATAAAGCAATACATAGCAAAGCCATAAAAATATTTAAGAAATTTGTTATAAGTTCTATTTTAAGGTAAGTAAAGGATTTTCATTTTGTAGTTTTATGATAAATTTAAATTAATTCGTCAAAAATTATATTCACCAAAAAGAGACTGGTATTCACTCGGCGCTACAACAACCAACGAACACGTGCACGGTGCCACAATTTCACGTACGTAAATCATCGACCCAAAAACGCGGAACAGTTTAAGTTGATTCTTTTCGTAGGAAACTATTTTTTTATAATTTCATTAACATCCCCTAGTGTTCAATAAATTTACACTCCATGCACATTTGGGCTTTGGCTTTTTCAAAGTTCTTTTGCACACTTACATAATAGATATTCAAATGTATAAATTGTCGTCTAAGTTACTATATATTGTAATATCTTAAACTTTATTTTGAATATTAGTATTTCTAAAATCGTTTGTCCTTTTATAGTTTAGTTTTCATATGAATAGATACATGAAGTAATCGGTAATTAAGTATCAAAAACTATGTAAAGTTAAAAGGGTATTCATGTTATAAAGGTTTGTTTTAGGTGATCAAGATTTGCTCGTAATCTATGCAACCTAACCTTTGTTGTGGTCATTTTCGAACTTTCTTCTGACTATCTGATAAATGTCTAATTATCCAGAGAATGATTAAACCCGTAACCTATAGAAAGTTATCTAAAAACTCTTACCATTAGATAATCTGGTTATCCAAAAACCATGTGTATCTTATTATTTACATAGTACTTTATTGGCCCACTAGGAATGAATTGAAATCTTGAAAGTAGAGTACCAAAATTGCAACTTGACAAAACTTTGGGTGTAAACTCAAATTATTTTTCTCAAACGTATCTTCCCCAGTGGAGCATCTCTATTCTAATAAAGAATGTAATAGTTGTCAATTTGTCATGCCAACACAACGACACATAGCCCACAATATATATATAGAAATACATAATCTTGATTGCTTTTGTAGCAAACCCATTACCCATATCATACATTTCAAGAAAATTAACACTCTCAGAAAAACCTCGAGCTAAAAATGGACGAAAAAAATAGCGACTATTCGTTCTTTTTCAAGCGGTTAGAAGGGAAGAACAAGAAGGGAATATGGCGGAAACGCTCATTTACAATATGGTTGGTGGATGGTATTCTGTTCAAGATCGTTTCAGCTCTCGAAACAATCGTTTTAGTGTCTGAATTTTGTGTCTTCTACCTATGTTGTGGTTGCCATATTTGAACTATTTCAGCCTTAGTCCAAATACTATGTTGTCAAGTGAATTAAAAGATATGTTGATTGGAAAAACTTCATGGGATTGGATGTGTTCTTTAAAGAAGCTAGAAACAACACAAGTTCTATTTCTTTATTATTATTATTATTATTATTATTATTATTATTATTATTATTATTATTATTATTATTATTGCTATTATTATTATTATTATTAATATTATTATTAATATTATTATTAATATTATAATTTTTATTATTATTATTATTATTATTATTATATTTTTGTTTTCTTGGGTACCTAATTTATTATGAAATCAAATAATGGAATAAATGAGACTAGTTACGATGAGATTACAGGCTTCATTGTTTTTACTTTATGCGAATGTGGTTATAGAGTATATTATTATATTATCACTGCAAGGAAAGAAAAAGAAGTCTAGGTCAAAAAGTGTTACTAAAAATAAAATATAAAAAATTAAATCAGAAGTAAATAAGTTGTCAGTAAAGATATATATGGTGATACAAAAGAGCGTAGTAATAGATTTTTATAAACTCTTTATAACACAACTTTGTATAAAATATTAAAACCCAAAAATATAAACGTTTACCCATATTTTTTTAAAAATTATAACTGAAAGCTTATATAGAGTGACACTATTATTACGTCACTAATAATATATTTCTGGTAAGGGAGAAAGTGGATGGAATGGCGTATAAATTAGGAAAGCGATTCTCTTGAAGCTTGGGTACTATTAGAGGGTTGGGTGTGTATCCATTATACACCGGCAAAGTAAAAAAATTGGCTATAACCTCCTTATGCCACACTAGAGAGTTACCGAGTTATAACCCCAAGAATGCTGTAACTATCCTTCCATACCTTGTGCTCTTAAAAAGCGATCCTCTTCATGAGTCGCAATTTTTGAAGAAAAAAAAAACGAACATATATCAAAATAAATCTACTAAATTTATTTATTTTACTCTTCTACTTATAAAATGATTGACATGTGTAATTCATTAAAAGAAATTTCTTAACCTATATTATTTAATTTTAATATTTGTATTGACCAAATAAATATAAAATTGATTAAATAAATATAAAGATAAGTTTCTCTGAAACAATATTTTAGGGGTTGAGTTTTTCTGAAGATGACATAATTCATGTAAAAAGTAAAAACACATGACTGATAATTACATTTATTTAAATGTACAATTGACTTGAGTTTTTGCCTTTGAATGCACTCTAGAAGGAGTGTCTGGCTTCTTGGTGTACCTAAAATGAACTCTTTCAATTGTAAAATGGGTGGGGAACTTCATCACATATCTTTTCAAGTGCTCTTCATTTTTGCCATTTCAAGTAATTTTTCACCAACTATATTTAAATTATTAAATGTCATTTATTTTATTGGTAAATATTCATGATAATTTATTGTGCGATTACAAAACTCGAAATAAATAATTGGTTACCTTAAAAGGTTATTAACAACTTAAAAAGTTATAAATAGATGACATTATTACTAATAAATCTTTATAATTATCTTCTACTCATTTGATCAATATAAATGTCCAATATAAATGATAAAATTTTAAAAAACCATTATTGAATTTCGCATGTCAATGAGTAGAATGACGAAGTAAAAAGATATAGTTTGAAATTAATACAAATTTTCAATTATAAATGTATAACTAAAACAAGATACCAAATGGTATTTGGCCTCACGATAAAATGTTTGCCCCTATCTTGTTAAGTCGTATAACAAATATAAATGGTATTTAGGAGATAAAAGATATTTGTTGTTTAATAAAATTAAAACAAGATGGAGGCTCCACTTCTTAAATTTTAAGTGCATCAACATTTACCCTGTAATTGGTTTGACATTGACATGTCGGCCTTTGCCCAAAAAAGAGTATGACATCGACTGAATTCATTATTTATTAGTCATTCATCTCAATATGAAAACTATTAAACGACATGCAATTTTATAAAAATGCAGTTGTTTTAAGACGAACACATATAGGAGTATTGAGTTGCGTTCAAGGATATTCATGATTTTTACAAAGTCCCGAGGAATAAATCTCAACCATTGATCAATATGATCCAATGGTCAAGATTAATCACATTCTTTATATATGGAAGGGTATTTTGATCATCTGGCACTAAAAAAAAATTTTTTTTTTTTTATTTTTAAATTTTTTTTATTTTTTTTTAATTTTTAAATTTTTAATTCAGGGGTATTTTGGTCATTTTGAAAAAAAAATTTATTTTAAATTTTTTAGTTTTTTATTTTTAAAATATATTTTTTTTAAAAAAATATTTTTTTATTATTATTTTTAAAAAAAATATTAATTTTTTCATTAATAACACATAATGTGATTGCATAGTGAATCACATGTGATTGCATAGTGAATTACATGTGATTGCATTCTGAATCACATGTGATTTAACTAAAACATGATTTTACACTAAAATCATATGTGATTTTACACTAAAATCACATGTGATTTTACACTAAAATCACATGTGATTTTACACTAAAATCACATGCGATTAAGTTATACACGTAATTATCAAATAAATATTATTTTTTAATAAAAAAATAAAAAACATTTAAAATAAAAAAAAATCGAATTTTTTTTAAGTGCCAAATGACCAAAATACCCCTTCATAATAAAAAATAAAAATTTTAAAATAAAAAATAAAAATTTTAAAATAAAAAATAAAAAATAAAAAATAATAATAAAATATTTTTATTTTTTAAAAATGACCAAAATATCCCTCAATATATAAAATATGTGATTAATCTTGACCATCATATTATATTGATCAATGATTGAGATTTGTTCCTTGAGACTTCCTAAAAATGATGGACCCTGTTTAAAGTTATCTAGGAGTATTAGATAAATTAAAATAGTAAAGTAGATACTAATTTTATGACGTATGAACCCGTTTAGTGAAATAAAAGTTTTACAATGTAGTTGGAGGACTAAGTAGCAATTAAAATTAGGATCCAAACCTACCCACCCGTGACAACGATTAATAAACCAACGCCATTTCCGCGCCCAGCAGTTACTACTCACTCTCACTCTCTTTCTCTCTCTTCTCTGCAGTTTTCCATTTTCGTCACAATTTTGCTCTCATTTTCTCTTCTGACCAAATTGAATCAATAGCAACAACATGTGGTGGATCACCCCATAATCACACTCAATTTCCATCTTCTTTTCAGGTCTTCATCATGTCTCTTTCACTCGCACATTCTTCTGAATATACTTTCATGACACAAACTGATCTTCTTGCTTTTCTAGGTTGAAGAACAGAGAATTAATTAATTGATCTGTTTTCGCTGCAAAAATGGGGAAGAAAGGAAGCGGTTGGTTTTCCTCCGTGAAAAAGGTCTTCAAACCTTCAAACAAGGATTTCAATGACAAGGTCAGTAATTAACCGCCATTAATTTAGATTTCCGACATTCATTTAGTCATTCACCGATTCCAGAAATGCTCAATCAAGCTTACAAACACGTCCGTTTTTGTAATATGAACTATATATGCACTCTCTGAGATTTTGGAAAATTTCTGTAATTACATCTAAAGCAACGGAATTTTGCAAAACAAATTGATGAATGTTATGTTTTGAGTGCGAATTAATTACTTTGATCTGTTGATCCATTTTGAAGGTACAGATTGGTTTACGACAATTGGAGTAATTAAGGATTTTGTATAATTAGGTGTTAATATTCCTAACAACATAATTAGTTATTTAGTTAAGAAGTTTGTCGAGAAAGAATTAGGTGTTGAGTAAGCCCATATTTTGCTTTTTCTGCAATTTAACTCATTGATCATTAAACATGTGATCTTTGTCTTTTTTTGTTTTTCTTAGAGGTTCCACATTTACTACTTCTAATCAATGGTCCCCTCACTCTTTCCACCATGCAATATGGCCCAACAATTTGTTCCAAAATTTATGAGATATAACCATCATGCCACCTATGATATCACATCATGCATGTTCCAACCTCATATGTTTAATCACAGTCCAACTAAATGTTAACACATTTAATCACTTTTCTTGTGGCAAGGGTTCTCGAATGACTTTTTAACCCTTAAAAAACGACATTTTGTTATCGGAATTAATCGATTTGTGACTTTTTTGTACTAGAATGTTTTTGGCAAGGAGAATGTGGCGGATAAAGGCAGACAAGAAGACACCCCAGAAGTTGTTTCATTTGAACATTTTCCAGAAAGTTCACCCGATGTTACCAATGAGGAAAGTGAGGTTGATCGGTTGTCTCACGTTGGTGATCAAGATAGAAATCATGCAATTGCGGTTGCAGTGGCTACAGCGGCTGCAGCTGAAGCTGCTGTAGCTGCAGCCCAAGCTGCAGCTAAAGTGGTTCGGTTAGCCGGTTATGGAAGACATTCTAACTCTAAGGAAGAAAGAGCTGCTATCCTTATACAATCATACTATAGAGGATATCTTGTAAGTATATATATTTAGAATCAAATTACAAATTTCGTCCATAAAGTTTTAAAATCACAAAAATCGTCCCTATTTGAATCCTCGTTTCACTTTTCGTCCCTAACGCTAACGGCTGTTAAAATTGCCCGTTAAATTTGTTTTGTAGGCTAGACGTGCACTACGGGCATTGAAGGGACTAGTGAGGTTGCAAGCATTAGTAAGGGGTCATAGCGTGAGAAAACAAGCTCAAATGACAATGAGATGCATGCAAGCGTTGGTACGTGTGCAAGCAAGAGTGCGTGCACGAAGACTAGAGTTGACACATGAGAGGAAATTGCAGGAAGACGAAAGGGTGATCATACCGCCAACAAAACCGCGAGATAATGGAAATCAAAGCATTGATAAGATTAAAGAAAGTAATTTGAGAAAACATGATGCCGAGATGAAAAGAGAACGCGCTCTTGCTTATGCCTTTGCTTACCAGGTGTGTGTTCTGCTATTAAAAAAATCGTAATATTTTGTGTTAACAGGATTATTATTTTGAATCACAGCAAGAACAACAACAACAACGATACTTACTTCCTGACTCTGATAAAAGAATGTTATATGCCAATGATGATGGAAAACAACAATGGGGGTGGAGTTGGCTCGAGAGTTGGATGGCATCACAAACCTACCACGCACGCCCTGAACCCACAACCGATGATGTGTCAGTTAAAACAGTTGAAATGGATGATCGAGTCAGCGGTGAAACATTTGACTCATCACAAAACTCTCACTCACAACGCCAGTCAAGTTCTGACCAAATCCCGAGTTATATGGCCCAAACCCAATCAGCCAAAGCCAAGGTTCGGGCCCAAAACTCAGGGAAGCCCAAAGGCCAGCCCGTCAAGAAAGGGCTGTCTTTTGATACATCAAGTTCTGGAGGCAATATAACTTATCAGATCCCACGAAGCCCGAGTCCGAGCCCGAACCAGAAAGGATACAACAATGGGGCTAATGGTGCCCGGGGTCAATCTAGATGGTCTACGGGCTACAGCCCTGATTCTAGTGGAGGTGATGATGGGTCAAAGGGTCGGTATGGGTGGAGAAACCATTTCGGATGATTATGATGCTAATAATTAGCCCCTCTTGTTATGGCCATTGTGTGATATCATTTCTGTTCTTAAAGTTGTCAATACATGATATGTTTACTTGTTGCCACTTTTATTTATGAAATTATGTTTTTTTTACCGGTTATGTTAAGTTGTATTAGATTTTTGGCTTATGGAAGTATGTTACATTTGTAGCTTTGATGTGTGGAAAAGCCTAAAGTTTGAGTGGTTTTGTAACCTTGCGGACGTCACTTATGCAACCCTCCGAAGTGTATTTAGTAATTAGCATCAAAATTGAAAAGTCAAGCTGTCAAGGTGCTGTAATACTTACGATTTTTCACGTTTTTGGTTTGCTATGTGTTCAAGTTAGTCCTTAATTTTTGTATAATTTCAAAAGATAACTTTCAACCATTGATCTAATGGTCAAAATCAATCACATATTTTGTAGATTGAGATTTATCTCTTAGCACTACAAGAAAATTAAAGGAATACCTTAAATAATTATTTATATTTTGATTTGTAATTTGTAATACTTAAACACTAGCAACTCCTCTGTTCAATAGTTAGTTTAAATTTTGTAAAAAAAAATTATTTAATATAATACCTAATTAATAACCCTAAAAATTAATCTAATTATTTAAATATCTAACACTCCGGCCTTAATTACTTTTATCTCTTGATATTTTTTCTTCATTAATCATATACACGTTTACACTTTTTTTTTTTAAACGGCAAATTTAATCTACTCCTAATTACCACCTTTGTTCACAATGAGACTCGTATTTCTGACCTCAAGATTGAGAGGCAAAAACCATACCGCTAGGCCAAAGACCCCTCGATACATTTACACTTTTGGATTGATTTTTACCCAACTAATTGATCATACCCATAAGTTTTCATTAAAAAAACACAAAGTATTACAATAGGGAGGTAGAGACCCCAACATAGTACACTAGTGTCGTGTCATGGCATGCAGAAAAAAATACAAGTAAAAAGTGAAAGACCAGTACACTATATCCAAGAGATTTTTACATTACCCTTCAAGATTTGCATTTTGTCAAACCCCCTTTGTGGGTCCCACTTCAACTCACGCATGCTGCATATTCTTCATATCCCAATCCAACGGCGACTTTCCCTCCACCGGAATACGCGCAAAAGCCTTTCTCCTAACTCCCATCCAACGGTCCAGATTCACTCTCTCCTCGCTCTCTCCAACAAACCCCAATAAACAAACCCAAACCACACCCACTTCTAGATCTCTCTTTCTTTCTTTCATTTTACACTTGCTGCATTAAGAAATTTAAGGTCTTGAAAACTAGCTTTGTTTTGTTGAAAAAGCTTTGATCTCTCTTCATTTTCAGGAATCTTGATCTGGGTATGTGTTAAAAATGTGTTCTTTACTAACAGTTCAGCTTCGTACATTCTTGTGATTTTGAGCGAGTGTGTATCATCTTTCTGTTTAAATTTTGAATCTTTTTCCATAAATTGAGATTTTTGATGTATATTTCATTTTCTTTAATCGTTACTTTACAGAACGTGCACGTTTTAATCTTCAGATCTGTTGATTATGTTGAATTATTCGCAAATTTGTTTGAAGTTAGCGTGTATGTGCATCAAAATCCTGAACCTAGTGTTTTTATCCATATGAAAACACTTCTAACAAAGCTTTGTGACAACCCACTACTAATAACTTCCACAAAATGGCATATGATTAAACTAAGTTTAAAATATGTTTATGTTGTTTCAGGTTAAGGTGTGTTGGGGAGTATCATATGAGTTTGATTTTAAAGAATTAGATCAACATGCCTTGGACGGCTTTGGGAGTGAATTATTGTAAAAAGTGTTTGTGCTTGGTGGTGTTTTTTCGTTTCATTCTATAACTTGATTTATTCGGTAAGATTCATATAATTCTTTTTGACTTTTTGTTCACTATGATTACGAGTCTTTGGTTTGTGTTTGTACAATGTGCTAATTAATAGCTGGTTATGGTTTTTTTGGTTTTAGGGTAAAACTCTTTCGGTTAGTTTTGTGATTGTTACTATATACTGGGTGGAGGATTGAGAATGTTCATTGGTGTTTCACAAAAGAGAATTCGAGTTTTAAAGGAAATTGGGGAGATTAAAATGAGTGTTGGGATCATTGCTTATTACAATTTGATGCAAGTTTGTCAGGTAAATTTTATGTTGCTTATTTTCTTTATGGGTTTTGATTTAAATGCATTAAAAATTATACATTAATTTATGGGGGGTAATTCCTAAAATCCAGAACTTAGTTATAGATGGATGTATAAGTTTCTTATGCATGTCTTAGCGTTTTAATGACATCTCTTAGCACTGTAATTATCAAAATTCTTTATCTAAGTAGTTGCCAAACACTCCAACAATTGATTATCTACAACAAAAACACATCCAAACGTTATCTGATATATCTACCTGAACCATCACCGTTGGTTACTAAATTCTAGTTTTTTTAATTTTTAATATATATAATCAGTTTCAAAATAATGGGTATTTTTATAAACTAGTAAGTAATGATTTGGACAAACTGCTTGAAACCATAAGCATTTATATAATTACAATTTTGATCTTTCGGATTACCGGTATTCATATATACTATTTTTATTTTACAGGCTGAATATTTCCGTCAGTTGCTTAAGCCCATTACGTAGTCTGTTAAAGTTTAAGCTTCAAGTTAATAGACAGTTTTCACCCTCATTGGTAAAGACATTGTCTGTTTGCTGCTGGTAATTAAAGATAATTTGATTTATAAATCTTACACAAAAAATGGAAATAATTTAGAGCTTATTTCGCTCTTCTCATTGCTCTAAAATTCTTTTTCCCACTAAATTTGAAGAAAACTCGCGTATTACAAAACTATAAGTTTGACTTTTGCTTTGACTAAATATAGCAAGTACTTGTTCAACGGAACAAATGCAGAGTGACCAAAAACACTTGCACCAAAATGCAAACATCCCTCTTGCCGATCAAGTGGGTCATGAGTACAACCCGAATCCTCATATCGAGTCTTTTTTTGGTCAAAATGTTGACTTTCAACCGTCAAAGATTTGCCCGAGAAATTACATTATCTTTGACCGAACCGATAATCGTAGTCAAATCATGTACCACCCAACGGGGTTTGGTTACCAACAGGCATCTTGTATCGAAAATAAAACGCTTATGCGAAATGACGAAAATGCCCCTAGGGAAATTCACTCTGTTTTTGAAGAAGATTCTGCTGATATCGATTTATTATTAAGTTGTGAAGATGAAGATGAAGATGAAAATGAAGAAGATTATGAAGAGGAAGAAGTGGTAAGTACTGCACGTACACACGGTAATGATACATGTGATACTGCTGATTCTTGTTCTTCAAGGCGTACAAAGAGCAGATTAGGGGCGTTATCGTCATTTTCTTATAAATCGAGTGGTAGTAATGAAAGAAAACGTGAAAAGATGAGGAAAATGGTGAATTCTTTAAGAGGGATTGTGCCTAATGGAAGCCGTATGAATACGGTTGCGGTTATTGATGAAGCTGTTAAGTACCTTAAGTCGCTTAAAGTAGAAATGCAGAAAAAAGGTGTTGGGAATTTAAAGAATTGAAGGTTGCAAGTATGAATAAATGGATGGATTTGGGTAGTTTGGTAAAATTTTACTTGCTATGGATGGGTACGCTGTTGTGTTATTACTTGTTACATATTCATGTTTTCATGTTATTTGGGTGAAATAATGGTTGTTAGCTACTTCAACCTATGCTTAATTATTAAATTCTAGTGTTTTTTGTACTTCTATATTAATTTGAGATTTCAGTGTATGTTGTACTCCACTGTCTCTGCTTGCATTACAAATGCAAAAAATGCTTTTACTTAGAAAGGTAAAAATAATAGTGGTGATTCGTACACCATGAAAAGTATTCAGACCACTAGATTATATGCATACAACATTAAGTAATAAATCTATGTAGGTCATAATATTTGATTCAAAACATTATAATTTAACTTAACTCAAATTGTAATCATGGAATCCAAGTAGTGCATGCTATGTGTAAGCGTTATCATCCATATGAACTTATTATTGGCGGTTAGTAAACACATAATTGATGAGACAAATTAAGGTTATACCCTCATGAATTACAATAAAATAAATTTTCTGTAACATAACCCGCCAATATGAGTTTTAGGGAGCATACTTGTACTTACAATCACCATAGCCTGCAAAACAACCCAATAGGATTAGATTTCTAATCATCAACAAAATTAGCTATAAAATTTGTACCATATATTATAAGTTAACAAAACTAATTCTCAATTAATAATGAATGAATGAATATTTTGTCGTACTTGGGTCAACAACAGAAATGATTCCGGATTTTGTGAAGTCACAATTCCAATAATTTCTTCCATTTTGTTGGTAATAAAGATTCATAGCAACCGAAGCTCTGCTGATGAGTATTTGGGGATCAAAACACGGCCCTCCTGCTTGAAGTATGCCACAGTCAACATGCGCGCAAGCGAAGTTGATATTATTCTGTAATTCTTCATCCGAAGTTGATGGCTTTGCTACACACCAAGCTCCCTAAAATGTTTCGTTAAAAACACTTAATTAAAATAAGGTTTGTTTGTTATTTTGGTTTTTTGCGATAATTTAATGAATTCTTTTTCGTGAATTGTAATTAAAGTATTTCTTGTACCTGTCCGGGTGCTTGTCCTTTTGCAATTTTCATTATTCCACCTACAAAATTCAGATAACGAAATAAATATATACATTATAAGCAGCAAAAAAAAAAACTATACTATACTATATGAGTGTTTGGGATTGTATTTTAAAATGTACCAAAACTATACAACACATTATGAATATCATGTTTGAATTGATTTATGTGGGTTTGTAATAATCATATCATTATTTTACTTTAAAATAATCAAAGAATCACTCAAAAATGAATATTGCGACCAAATAATTAGATAATCAATTTACAAAGGCAATGCTAAACCCAAACGCCGCCTAGTGGAATGAACTAATTAAAAACTTACAAAGTGGTTTCTATTGAAATACATGCTTTAATTTCATTCAAATTGAAGGTTTTTTTGATAATCAAGTTATTCTTTACGATTTCTGAACCTTAATGTACCATAAAACATTGGTTATGAAGTTTAATGTGCAATCTAAAAGCATAAAATCGGAAATTAAGTTTCAATTATGAAAAGAAAAGTGATAGTGTACCTGAAATGACGAAGAACCAGAAGATGAGGGTCAGGAAACTGGGAGGAGTTACGGTGGCCATAACAGTTTACGACGGAATACAACGGCGGTTATGAGAGTCGACTATGTTGCCTCTTTATTTATACTATTAAATTTATGTTTAAATGGATTTAATATGTATGGTGAATTACATGAATCCATTGTGGATTACAGATGTATAAACCACTTAATATCGTGTGTTAATAAATTGCAATGATTTGTTTTTAGTAAGACTTTGATATAAGTTTATTACTAATTATACTACTCGTATTTTAGAATGCATTTTCAATTTTATTTTTTAAAAATTAAGTTTAAGTAAATCTAGCAATCTTGACCCTCCATTGTGGGTTACTGAGTACATAACAATCGGTCAATTGACTTTTTATATGGTTACAAAAATATTTTCGTAACAGCCGGTAAATGCCTAAGATGTATATTAAAATTAAATATCTAAAATTTGTATGAAATCATTTATGCATTATAATTTTTAACTCATATACTATACAATTTAAATTTTACAGTTAATTATACGACAATAATACACAAAGTTGTGATGAATACAATAAAATTTTTGGTGTAATAATAAGCTTCAAATGTATGCTAAATTCCTTTTAGGGACTACTCCAATTAGCACGTCTAATGGGTTTCGTCTAATATCATCTAAAGACAAATAAACTTTAATAGAAAGGAATAAACACCTAGAATTTATTATACCGTACTATTTAAGAGCCATTTCGCTATTCTAAGAATATTTATATAATGTATAATGACACAAGACATTACTAAATCGGATGTATTGGTGTATTTAACTTTTAATGTATGACATTGAGTAACTACGGAAAACTACTAATGAATACAACTTTCCATTCCAAGCAAAAATTATATAAAATAACATTTTACCAAAAGTAGTATAAGTGTCATGTAAGTATCAACCCCCAATACACATAAGAAGTATTTAGTATGACTACTTTCTTAAGATATTATTGGGATAAGTTGTGATTGTAATGTACATGACATAACAATTGTCGTGAGCGTCTTCAAGCTATATAATAACAAACATATCATCATAAAATAACAAAGTAAATATATGATTTTAAAGTCATATAAGTAAACATCGTTAGACATATCATTCTTCACAATGACCATTTATATTCAAGTTCGGTAAAAAAAAATGAGTTATTAAGGATAAAAAGATTCTTATATTTTGAAAATTGAATAATTTTGTAGAAAATGGAGTATCCTTAATCTGCAAGAATAAAATGTTTTTCTTTGAAACAATCCCAAGTTGGACATAATAACAATGAATACCCAACGTATGATGGCTATAATTTAAACCGTCACTTTTCTGAAATTATTATCAACAAAAACACAAAACTTGAACGGCTGAAAACGATATTCCAAATTTTCCTTTGGTTCCTTCTATTAGAAGAATTTCGCGGGATAGAATTGCGTGGAGAGCGATTATTGATTCATTAATACATCTTCATTAAAATTGTGTTTCTTAACTTTGATATATGCAAATTTATATAAAATTTTAAATAATTTGGGCGTCATAAATACTTTCTGTCAATGTTCTATTCATAATTAAAGAATATCACCTTTTGGAGTTAGGTCAGGTCCAAGAGTAATATATTGCGTTGCACCTATGCCTTGTCTCATTTTAGTGTTTCAACATTAATTGATTTGTCAATGAAATAAATTCTCTTTGAATGATGAAAAAAGAAAAGAAAAATGAGCTCAGTAAACAATATTATAGGTGAAAAAAAATTGTTATCGAAACGGGTTAAATGAAAATTCATACAAAGCTAAATAATAGTGCATACTAACCGTAGTTGATCAAACAACAAAGTTTGAAGAATGGTATTACCACATGAAAAATTACTACCATTTAATCATTTTGTGAAGTTGAGGCTGCCCAGAAACTCTGTGTAATTCAAACATGAACACCATTTTTCCTTCTTTGCCTTTTTCTTGTTTCAAATCTTTCACAACATACAAACCATCATACACAAAATAATCATGAAGTTTCCTAATCACTCTAACCAGATTTTTCTCATCCATACTATTTTTCATAGCCAAATTACCCCGTTCAAGCTTTTGATCTACAGGAATTACGTCCTTACTCCCCAAAAACCTAATCCCACCTTGACCACAATAAAACAAAACATCACGAGATTCTCTTTCATTTGAGTAACGATCTGAGTCAACTATGCTTATAGCTAAATTTTTCCCTTTAATTTTGGTATAATCTATGCCAGATTGTGGTTGAGAATGAAGACCAACCATCTGAAGTTGTGACCTAAATCTGTATTTATCACCAACTTCAACACCACAGATTGGGCCTAAGATTTTATCGACATCGATCCATTTTGTTTTTTGTTTGACTATTTTAGCGGCCTCCGGAGGAACCCTCCAATGAGCAATTTTTTCTTCTTTTGGTTTCTGTTTGTTCTCCAAGTATAATTTCTCATAAATCTCATTAAACATTATCATTGCCTCACTGATCTTTTCACGTTTCAGTTGTTCCTTTTGTGATGCAACAACTTTAACGTCTTCTGATTTTTGGGCACTAGTCACCTTTGAACAATTAGGATCCCAATATTGAATTTTACCAGCTGGTTTTGAACCAAAAGCAGATTTGGCTTTCCCCAATTCTTTGGGTTCAAAGCTCTTCGCAAGTTTTGAGTCAACATTATCTAATTCTTTCATATGCTCCCTTTCTCTATCTGTTTTAAATTTGACAGGATCTTGTATGATTCCACAACCTGGAGGAAAGTCACGGATCACTTGTACTCCAATCCTGATTTTTGGTTTAGACACCACAATTTTAGGTTTACTGAATTCTTCAAGCTCACAGTTAAAGTCCAATTTCCATTTTCTAGGTGTAACAGGCTGAGATGGTTTCTTCACGAACGCCATTGTTGATTCTGAAGCCTCAATTTGAGGTTAAGTTAGCAAAATTTTGAATACACGCATGACAAAATATTCATTAAATAATTGCAATTAAACTTTAAATAAGACGTTTAATAGCGCAAAATTAGTCAATAAATCTGTTACTAAGCATGATACGAAGAACTAACCATGATTTCCTTGGAACATCAAATTGTAATGATCAATATCTACCTCGAATTACGAAATACACTATTCAGAAATGCTCCTAAATCCGTAATTAAGCAAGAACGGATTCTTACACAAAACTAAACGCAGTTTAAAAAAACTTTTGGCGTCCATATGAGTTATAGCTTTCAATAATCCAGACAACAATGGAGTAATGCTTAGCATACACCACTGTTGATAATCAATTTGAACGTAAAATGTTCATATGGTGTTTTAAAATGTGGGGCTTCACTATTAATACTCTGTTTTGAACGTAACAAGCAGTATTGACAGCTTCTGCCCAAAAAGTGATTGGTAATTTTGAGTCTGCAAGCATTGATCTTGCTGCTTCAATGATGGTTCTATTTCTTCTTTCAGCTACACCATTTTGTTGTGGAGTTCTGGGTGAGCTGTATTGCCTGTCAATACCTTTAAGATTACAAAAGTTAATTAAGTTAGTATTCTTAAATTCTGTGCCATTGTCACATCTTATGGCTTTAACTTTTTGATCAGATGAGTTCTCCAGTTTAACAATTAAGTTCTTGATGAGTTCACTTGTTTCATCCTTTGTCCTGAGAAAGAAAACCCATGTATATCTGGAAAAGTCATCAGTAATAACAAGACAATATTGTTTCTTTCCAATACTCATTACATTTGTTGGTCCAAAAAGGTCCATATGTAAGAGCTGTAAAGGAACAGAAATAGAGTTAACAATTTTGGACTTATGAGAAGTCTTGTGTTGTTTACCTTTTAGGCATGCAACACAATGATGATCACACATGAATTGTTTTTGAGGTAGTCCAATGACCAGATTTCTTTTTACTAAGTTATTCATGTTTTTAAAATTTGTGTGACACATCCTTCTATGCCATAGTTCTGATTCAGTGGTGTTTGCCTTGGATATAAAACAGTTGACCTCATTTGTAGAAATGAGTTCTCCCCCTATATCTAGGCAATACACATTGTTTCTCCTTGGAGTTCTTAAAACAACATATTTTTCATCTAAAATAAAATCAGGAGAAAGAATGATGCACTCAATGTCTGTGAAAAGAATCTTGTTCTTTTTATCACAAACTTGAGACACACTGACAAGATTGTATTTTAATTCAGCTACATAAAATACATCATCAAAGGTAATTTTTCCATTAGTAACAGTACCTTTACCTGTAATCTTACCTCCTTGGGGATTCTCACCAAATGCCACATATCCTCCATCAAATGACTTGAAATCCTTAAGAATTTGCAGATTTCCAGTCATGTGCCTTGAGCATCCACTATCAATATGCCATGTTGTTCCTTCTTCTGGGATCTGAATGCTCTGCACAATTGAGTAAAGGATTAGTTAAGTTTGGGAACCCAAGCTTTATATGTCTTGGGTTCATCCTTTGAGAAATAAGCTTTGGGAGATTTAACTTTAAACACTTTTGGTACCCATACTTGTTTAGTACTGGTGTTTTGTTTTACTACTGCCCTTTTGTAGTTATTACTGGTGTGAGAATTTCCTACTGACTTTGGTTTATACCCATGATTTTTAGCTTTTGAATACTTTACTACTGATGGACCAGTAGTATTTGGGTACTTACCATGTTTAGAATGACCAGTAGTGTTTTTAGAGTTACTACCAGTAGTATTTTTGAAATTTATTTTGGGAGCAGTAGTATTCTTAAAATTAGGGTTTGTACCAGTAGTATTCTTGTATTGGTACCATACAACATTATAATTAGGGTTAACACCAGTAGTAAATTTGTTAGAGTTTCTACTGGTGTTGGAAAATTTAAAATATTGTTTATTTTGATTGGATTTTCCATTATTCTTGAAGTAATTGATGTTCTTTGGGCTTCCAACTCTTCTGTTTTGCACAAACCTTGGTTTACTTCTTCCAAATCTTGGATCTTCAACAATTGGATTTTTAATTTTATTTACTACTGAAGGACCAGTAGTAACTTTTAACTTTTGAGTCTTAGCATTTTCTTTAAAAACTTTAAATTCTTTTAACTCTTTGCAGTTTATTGGATTGAAGTGACAATCCTTTGCTAAATGGTTCATTTTATTGCATATAACACATCTTAGTTTCTTATTTTTAGCACCTTCAGGTATTCTTTGGTCTAAGAGTTGATTTTTGTTTCTTTCATTCCCCCTTGTTAAAATTTTTGGTACATTATCTGCATTATATTTGGGAGATTCATTTGGACTTGGAACTGTGTGAAAACTTGTATCAATTGATTTTGGTGATTCACTTTGAGATATAGTAAATTCAATTGATTGCTCATTATCAGAAGAATTATTTGATTCAGATGTTTCATTAGATGATTCAGTTTGATTTTCAGTTTTTAATTCATTAATGATTCTTTCTGAACTGTTTTTAAGAGGTGGAATGATTTTATATGGAGGTGGTACAGCATGATATCCCACCCCATGAACAACTTTTTCTGTAGTTTGATTATTAGTTAATTCATCAAGAATTTTAGTGCTTCTTTCAAACTTTTTAATTGTTAATTTATTTTGTTCAATTTCAAGCTGACATTCTTCTAATTTACTTGTTAGTTCTTTATTTTTTGTTTCATAGAACTCTTTCTCATCCACAGCTTGAAGCAATTCTTCCTTGATCCGTTGATCAATCATCTTGTACACCTTTATTTGATGTTCTTGGTCAGCAATCACACCATCAAACTCATGATTTCTTCTGATTGCTTTTGCTAAATCTTCATTTAATTTATTGTTTTCTTTTTCTAGATTTTTAATAATTTTAGCACATTCAGGAGTACAAGGTTTAGATTTTACCTCAGTTTTGTTTTCAGTAAAGGCCATGAGAGCTTGATTTTGAGCATGCTCTTCTGCTTGGAAGCTCCAGTCATAGCCTTGTCCTTGTTGTGACACAAGAGCAGTTGATTTTGATCTTTTGTCTGGTTGAGGACATTCTTTTGCAAAGTGACCAAGGTTGTTACAGTTGTAACACTTGACTTTAGTTTTGTCAAATCCTGCTTTGTCACCTTTGTTGAAATTTAGGCTTGTCCTACCAGTTCTTTTTAAGAATCTTTTGGTCCTTAGGCTCAGCATAGCCATCTGCCATTTAAGATCCATTTCCTCAAGATCATCTGGATTCAATTGTTCCAAGTCATCACTAATCAATGCAGTGTGCACATGACTAGTGAAGAAGGATTCTCTTGCAGTATCCTCAGAATCTGCAGTCTTTCCTGTGGAGGTTTCTTGTCCTTGACCTGTACTAGACACAAAAGCAGCATTGTTAGAAGAAATAGAAGGGTTTTTGTGATTTACCTCAGTTTCAAACACTCTGAGATCATTATAGAGTTCATCTAACTCCTTTTCTTCTAAAGCATCTCTTTGTCTATACACCACTGTGTACATGGCCCATTCTTCACTAAGAGACCTTAGGAACTTCATGTTGACATCTTCTTGGTCCATCTTTACACCAACTTGGTTGAGTTCACCAATTAGTTTGTTGAATCTGTCAAACACTTGAGTGAGTGTTTCATTGGGCTTTCCTTTGAAATTTTCAAAGTCTTGTTTGAGAACAGACTTCATATTCCTCTTGGTGCTCTTTGTCCCAACGAATCTCTTCTCCAGTGCTTCCCATAGTATTTTTGCATCATCATATTCAACAAAGAGATGTTGATAATCATTAGGAATGGCCAGTAAGAGAGTGCTTAGAGTTTTGAGTTCGATGCCTTTATCTTTCTTCTCCTTCTCACATTTAAGTTTGTCTGCCTCAGTTGCAGAGCTGCTTGCTTGAAGTTGACCAGTTTTGTTTCCTTCACAGACTACTTCCCACATGGAATAATCTGTAATAAGCATGTATTGCTTAATACGATTCTTCCACATCCCGAAGTTATTGGGAGTGAGAATGGGAATTTTGTTGGCCTGAGTGCTTTCATTATTATCAGTCATGATTAATAATGTGTGTGTTTTAAAGATTAAAACTTTTTGTTGTTCTTAACAAATAGTAGATCTAGAACCAATAAGCTCTGATACCACTTGTCAGGATCGATTAACTATAGACAAGTTAATAAACACCTTAGATCTAATTGATGATAGAAGTTGCAGCGGATCAACACTATATCAATATATTAAGAACGATGAACTGTAAGAACAATATGTAAGAATATTAAGAACACAGTTTCACAAAAAGCTTCAATGTATATTATCGAGTTAACAATACACACGTACGTTTACAATTCGTAAGGAACTATATATAATAGTCCTTGAAGCTAAACTATTTACCCTAGTTATTCTAGGATACGATTTACATCTAATTATAAACGATATACATTGATTTACATTCTATAACTATCTCTGCGAAGATCTCGGACTTGATTTGTTCCAAATATGCGTTGTCAGTAGTAAAACTTATCACCAGTAGTAAATATGAAGATCAGTAGTAAACTTGGTGATCAGTAGTAAGTCCAGATACATCGTCAGTAGTAACTACAATGATCAGTAGTATCTTCAATAAGCATTGATCAGTAGTAACTTTAGTTATAGTATACACCAGTATCAACTTCATCAGTAGTAACATGTTCTGCCCCATCAGTAATAAACATAATTATCACCAACTGCAGCATCAGTACTAAGTTGATCTGTGATTTGCTCCAACAGAAAATGAATAACAGATTTGTCAAATTAGCAATGAAATCAGTACATGAACAAGGCAGTAAAAAGACAGGCAGAGTGATCTTACTAGAAAACACGGATGCACGCAGTGATATTACTTGAGAACAACGGATTCATTTAGTGATCTTACTTGAAAATGGCGTCAGTGAATACATTTTGGGCAAGAACACAGAAAGCGAGTACAGTGCATGAGAATTGTGGAGAGAGAAACGCAGAGTGTGGAGAGAGAAATACAGAGTGAGGATAGAGGGGACAGGAAATGGGGGGAAACCGTTTGCTTGTTAGACTGGTGCCAATGGTTTGGCAAACTGATACCGTCAGTTGTTGCCAAATCAGCGACACGTCATCTCACCCTCCAACCGACACTAAACTGACGTACCCATGCCAATAATACTACTTCCCTTTAATTTTTTGAGACCCACCATTACAAAACACACACACACAAAATACCCCTTTGGACCCACCCACCAAACCGGCGCACTCCTTCCCTCCCGTCTCCAAACTGGCGAGGTTGAAACCGGCGGACAAAGTGGCGGGACGTGCCAATGGTGGCACAACCGGCGGACCACTGATGGTGCCAACCGGCGGTGCTGTTGGCACCTGTCTTAGGTTGCTCGTTATGAGACTCATGGCGTGGCCATGGGTGGTGATGTGGCCATAACCCACGGCGTGCCCAAGATCGGAACACCGCCCCCCAACGGCGTGGGGTTGGCGTGGGGGTGGAGGGTAACGGGCCACGGTGCATAACGGGCCACGGTGCATAACGGGCGTGGAGATTGCTTTTTTGATCGGAAAAGAGCCGTTGGGAGTCCCTCCAACGGCATTATAGCTGTTGTAATTTAAAACAAAAACTTTTTTTTTCTTTTAATTTTTTACCTATATATATTTACATATTTTCATTCTTTTTACACACAAAATTAATCCTTTTTACTCTCTACAAACTTCAATCTTCATACCTCTCTACTTACAATGAACCCACACAACAACCCTCCACAAACACTAAACCAATCTTCACAACAAAATACACCATCAAACCTTGGATTTAGCGGCTACGAGCCATATTTCACCATCCTCAATTCCGGTGTTGTCCCACCTCCACCATTTTATCCACAAAACGCACCTCAATTTTCTCAACCGCAATTTCAACAACCTCAATATTCACAAACGTATCTCAATTTGCACCCACATCACAATATTTTCAACAAAATACACTTTCTCAACAAACGTCATATCAAACCCAAACACAACAACCACAATCTACCCAAGAACCACAAGGGGGGGGGGGGGAAGCGAAAGGGGAAAGGGAAAGCAAAAAAAGTTGTGGAAGAAGACACACAAATATCATGGACGAAAAAGGAGGAAATTGCGTTGTGCCGAGCTTGGTGTGGCACTTCCAAAAACGAGAAAGACGGGAATGACATAAAAATTAAAAACTATTGGGAAGCCATTCTTTCTAAATTTCATAGCTTCATGGAAGTCCCTCCTTACCGAAAAGATAATAGTCTTAGTAGCAAATGGCGTGAAATAAACAACAAGGTAACAAAATTTAATGGTATATACAACAAACTAAGGCCGGAAAGAAGTAGCGGAATGGCCCAGTTTGATGTTTTGGCGGTTGCCAATGCACAATACAAAGTTGAAAAAAAGGGTCATAGTTTTGAGCTAGATCGACAGTGGTTGATTTTAAAAGAGGATCCAAAGTGGATCAGAACAATTACTAAGGATCAACAAGAATCGAAGCGCTCAAGAAGTTCAGAACCGGTTGATGTTTTTGATGGTCGTTCTCGTATCGACCTTAATGCATGGGATGATGATGACATTCCAGATGACATATTCGATGACATTGATGAAACCCCACCTCCTCAACGACCAATTGGAAGAGACAAGACTAAACGAGCGGGTAGGCATGCGGCGGAAAAGGAAGCGAAGAGCAAGCATAGGGAAGGAATTCAAAAACGATTAAGCGATCATGTTGAGGCAACGAAAGAGCGGCTACAGATGCGTCGTCAACAAGTTCAACTGGAACAAGAACGACGTCAGCAAGAGAGGGAGAAAGATGAAAGAGATGGGCGCTTGCAACCGAACAAAGACTGATCAATAATTTGAATATTTTGAATATGCAACCGACGCCAGGCATGCCGCAGGAAGATATTGAATATCTACTAGCCGCGAAGGAAAGGGCCCGAAAAGTCATGAACGATTTAGGATTTTAGTTTTTAAATTTCAAGTATTGTAGTTTTTTAAAATTTTAAGTATTTTAGTTTTAATTTTATATATTGTTATTTCAATTTAATGGAAGTTTAATATTATGTTTAAAAAATAAATGGAAATGAAATGGTGAGATGAAAATTAAAATGCTGTGGTGTGGAGGGTATTTCCACCAAATGATGTGGTGTGGGTGTGATGTGGTTGCTGAAGTGGCAGATGATGTGACAGAAAAAAAAGGGTGTGGGTGTGGTACCCATAATCCCATACCCTATAGCCTTAGGGGTGCAATTGTTAGGTCATTAGTAAAAATAAATAAATAAAAAGTAGTGACTTTTACACCATATATATATTTTAGTATATACACCACAATGTTTGCTTTATATATATGTACAGCCTGCACTAATACTTGTATAGTGTGATATGAACGCAAAAATATATGTTGTAAGAATTAATTCCCATATCTAAATGGTTTTGTTAACATGCATAAACATTTGTACATTCATTGATAAGTAGTGATCTTGAAATTCTAGTGTTATCTTTAAATTAATTTTGTCTTCTTATCTTAGGACTGTTATTATCATTTTCCATAAATAAATAAATAGATGAAGTCACGTGAGGAGCATAACGAGTTTGTTAGAAAAGGAGGGAAAAGTCATTACCAAGACGAACGGTAATTGAGTGATATAAATTGTAATCGAGTGATATAAATTGTTAGTAGAAGGGGGATTAGCTAGTTTTTAGACAATTAATAGTTTCTTTCTCTTTTAATTGTAATCTTTTAATTATGAATCGATCATTCAATTAATGAACCACTCGTTCGAAATTCTCTTCTTAAATTGGAATTCCCTATGTTTAGTTTGAACCGTCTTTCAATTCTTAAGTGAATACTGAGGTGAGGTGATTGTATCAATTGGTATAAGAACATATTTTTTTTGGCAACACAATAATTCAATTCTCGTTTAAGCAATGGTGATACTCGTGCCACGATAATGGATGTAGTAAAACAGTTGTGTAGATGATCCGATCTTTGAACCAGGTATTTGATAACATCCATGGCGGAGTTACATAAAATAATGGCGGATATGAAGAGTTGTATGGATGGAATTCTATTACATCAACAATTTACAAAATGAGAAGCTCCAAAACTTCGTATTGGAGAAGTAAGCAGTAAGCAATATGGTCGCTTAGCAAAACTTAACATTCCATGATTTTCTTGAAGCGATGTCAAAGGATTGATCTACAAATGCCAACAGTTTTTTCAAAATAGATGGAATCAATGATGATCAAAAGGTAAAGTGAGCTTCAATTCACCTCCACGATCAATGTATCATTATGACTTGGAGAAGATATGGTGTCAACATATTATTAAATGATTTGGAGAAGACATGACTTCGCAATGTAAGAAGAAATAACTGAAAAACGATTTGGTGCCAATTAAATAACCTACAACATGAAGAAAGTGTACAACAATATTAATGTATATAAGGTTGATACTATTTAATAAGGTGGAAATAATTGAAGAAGTTGCAATTAGCTTGTATATGGGAGGTTTTAAGCCGGAAATCAATCTATCAATATGAATGTTTGATATTGTTGTAAAGTACATACTTTATATTCGACAATATTATTTTTGTAGTGGTAGAAATCATCCCAAATATGCTTATAAACGTTCATTTATACTTTATTCTAGGATTTCAGGTTTTATTGAATAGATGTTGATAATATGGAGCTTTCGATGAAGTTTTGAAGATAACAACGCTCAATTTGGGTTATGTTTTTAGGTCTAACATTTCAAAATGCGTAAAATAAAGAAAAGTAAGTGACAAGGAGATGAGTGAAATAGGTAAAAAGTTGCCCAAAGTGTAATTTTAATGTATGGAATTTCCTAAATTATTTTTTATTCAAATATTAAATGATCATATAAATGATTTGTTTTTTTTTTATCATACATAACATACTTATTTTTCACTAAAAAATTGGAGAATTTTTGCCAGGTCAAACCAACCCGACCTATTTCAATTGGTACAAGAAATACATTTTAAGTAATATGTTTCGTGGATGTAGCGCGGACCCGAAAGCTGCAACATAACTCATAAAATTATTGGTGTAGTTAATGCTATACTATGACACTTTAGAAAATCGTAAGTTTTCGATCCACCATCTTGAAATTCTTCAACAAAATCGACATTGTTTCCTGATACATTGAAGGTCTTTTAAGAACAAAATATTGATAAATGGCGTATAAACAGATATGGGTGGTTTTTAAGTTTCTAGCGTTTGGTCGGTCTCATTATCTTAGAAGAATGTTCAAGGTAGTACAAGAATTTTATCAAGTCCCAAAGGATAATTAATAGCTATTGAATCAAGAAAAAGTCAAAGATCAATATCAAGATTCAAACCATACAAGCACATGTGCTTCAATACATCAATACCCCACCCACCTCCGGCGGCCGGAGACGGCGACGACCGGCGGCTGCCGGCGGCCGGAGGTGGCCGCCGGCGGTGGTGACCGGTCGTGGTGGTCGTGACTGGAAGCACATGTGTTTGAAACACATTTGTTTTGAAAATAAAGGAGGGTATATGTACAACCAAACACATGTGTTTCATGACTTGAAACACATGTGTTTCGTTACAAGAAGCACATGTGTTTCACTAATAACAGTTGTTTTGAAAATAAAGGAGTTTATATGTACAACCAAGCACATGTGTTTCAAGTAATGTAGCACATGTGTTTCATAACGTCAAGCACATGTGTTTGTGATTCAAACACAAATGACTTGCTTGTAAGTTACATGTGTTCAGGAACAAAAACACATGTGCTTGGCTTTATGAAGCACATGTGCTTCATAATGATATGTTCGTCACTTGTTTTAATTTTTTTTCTTGTTAGTGAAGCACATGTGTTTCATGTAACACCTCAAATTTTAATACAAAATATTTGGCCAAAATAATCATTTTATAAAGAGGAGAACTATCCCAAAATACGGATTTACAAAAACCTTTGGTATGAAAATCAGAGTATAAATTCGGTGTTACAAAATATATCAAAACCAAAGCTAAGTCTAAATCCGTTCTAGTGTTCTTCTACTATAGGCCCCGCATCTCTATCCATGCGTACCTAAACCTTCGATCCCGAACCTGAGTACATAGCAAAACAAACAAGGAGTACGTGAGACAAAAACGTCTCGTGAGCTACATGGGTTTAGACCCAATAATAAATATAATGGTATGACATATAGACAAACATGTAAGTAAATCATCCATCTAACTAGTCACCCTATTGTGACTCTAATACCTTGCTTTCCTAGCAATCATATCTAGTTATCGGGACATCCCCAACTAACTAGAACCACATTAACTCATTAACCGGGGATCCCCCGCATTAACAAGCTTCAAGGTAAAGACAAGAGGGAATCGCCCAATCTACCTATACCTGCCTTACTCGCCGGACTACTTCCAGTTAGCAAGACTACTATCATGGAATGGGCCGATGGGGATCCGCCCAAATGCTCCCCATTCCATACCTCATAACCGGGGATCCCCCGCGTCATCACATCGTCTCAACCTTACTATAACTCGACGGTTATATCAATCAAAGCCTTTGGCTATCACATCAATCATCAACAATTTAGTCAACTACATTCAACAATATACAACTAACTCTATTTACTAAATTCTACACAATTATCAAATATACTCGACATATATAATAACAAGTATTTTCATGGCTATGTACTCAATAAAGTCCACACGTACTCACCTTAGCAAATAATGCTCTAACCGTGTTCTTGACACCAAAACTCTTGCTTCCACAATTCGGTCAAACTTCCAAGACTTCACCAAAATCCTAATACAACAATCATACAATGTTCAACATCACATACTACTAATAATGTATCCATTAATCACTAGATACCATCAACTAACACTTTCCCCCAATTAAGGTAATTTACCAAACCCTAGGTTTAACCAACCTTTAAGATTCTTACCAAACGAAATCATACACTTGTTTCCTTTGTTAATATACCATCTATTAAGTGTATACATCATTTATTCACCATAAACCATAACCCCCAATAACTAGGGTTTCAAACCCAACCATCAAGATACATAGATCTAAAGCTACAAAGATCAAGGAGTGAAGATATATCTCTAATCTTCACTTAGGAGTGAAATCTACCAAGGATTTGTGAAGAGATCAACCAAAACCTGCACTTGAGCTTCCAAAATCGCCAAAGATGAAAACTAGGGTTTACTATTGCATTTAATGAGCGAAAACCCGACTTTAATGCTGTCGTTCAGAGTTCACGACGCGAACTCCACTTCGCGTCGCTAACTTTGCGTGTCGTGATCTTTTCCCGATCGTTACTTAGGCGTGAACTTCATGAGTAAAAAACCATAAATCCCTGGACGGAGTTCCCGATCGGGAACTCCAAGTTCACGGCGTGAACTACTCAAGTGCAGCAGGCTGCACTTTTCGGTTGTTGTCTCGACCCGGTTTCGCCCATAACTTTCTCATATGGTCTCCAAACGACACGAAACCAATTCCTACGTTTTTTAAATGATTTATCCTTATTGATCATATTTTTATTCAATTTATTTATTTACAAATTTCGGGTCGTTACATTTCATAACGTCAAGCACATGTGCTTCGTGATTCAAACACAAATGACTTGCTTGTAAGTTACACATGTGTTCAGGAATAAAAACACATGTGCTTTGGCTTTATGAAGCACATGTGCTTCATAATGATATGTTCGTCACTTGTTTTGATTTTTTTTCTTGTTAGTGAAGCACATGTGTTTCATAACGTCAAGCATATGTGTTTCATAACGTCAAGCACATGTGCTTCGTGATTCAAACACAAATGACTTGCTTGTAAGTTACATGTATTCAGGAACAAAAACACATGTGCTTTGGCTTTATGAAGCACATGTGCTTCATAATGATATGTTCGTCACTTGTTTTGATTTTTTTTTCTTGTTAGTGAAGCACATGTGTTTCATAACGTCAAGCACGTGTGCTTCGTGATTCAAACACAAATGACTTGCTTGTAAGTTACATGTGTTCAGGAACAAAAACGCATGTGCTTGGCTTTATGAAGCACATGTGTTTCATAATGATATGTTCGTCACTTGTTTTGATTTTTTTTCTTGTTAGTGAAACACATGTGTTTCATAACGTCAAACACATGTGTTTCGTGATTCAAACACAAATGACTTGCTTGTAAGTTACATGTGTTCAGGAACAAAAACACATGTGATTGGCTTTATGAAGCACATGTGCTTCATAATGATATGTTCGTCACTTGTTTTGATTTTTTTTCTTGTTAGTGAAGCACATGTGTTTCGTTACATCAAACACATGTGCTTTGTATGCTCCCATCTGTGTTTAGAAACTCATGTTTTTAGCGACTTGAAACACATGTGTTTCGTGACCTGAAGCACATGTGCTTCGAAGTAATATGTTGTGTTTTAGTGAAGCACATGTGTTTCAATACATCAATACCACCACCACCCCCATTACCACCAGCACCTTCACTGTCAGACACCACCGCCGCCGCCGGCGGACGGCGGCGGACGGCGGGCAGTGGCCGGAGGCGGCGACCGGCGGTGGCTGTAGGTGAGGGATTTGATCTTGACCATCTTAATCCAATGACTATGATTTATCCATTGGAACTATGCAAAACTATTGGACTTCCTAGAATACAACTCCATTATCTTAACTTGAATAAAAATATTGATTTTGTTCTACGGGGCAGAATTTTTTTTTTCCCACTTATGTCCTCCAACTAGTTAAAGTACCCCGCGCGTTGCCGCGGGCGGGTATTTTCATGCAATAGTCCCAAGAATACTTGAGGAAGGCTTGTTGTAACGAAGGCGATTACCACAATAATAACATGATAAGAAGTTGTGAAGTGGTTATGATATGAATTGTGAGTGTATGTGCAGAAACTGAATATGTTTCCAATTAAATAAAGCTCGTGGCAATAAGATTCAGACACATAATGGATAATAAATGTTAACCTACCTAAACATCATCTAATACTGAATATATATTTAAATGGGTCAGGTGACCCGTTTGGGACCAGAACCAAATTATAACATCTTCACTGAAAAGCACATCATAAAAACCTACTTGCACTACTAATAACCATCAATAATGATTTTAATTACTAATATGTAAGTAATTGCATAAGTCTGGTTTTGTGAATTTGGGGCACTACATTAGCAATTTTGTGGATTTGGTGCCAATGAACGATTGGTGGAGTTCTACCTCTGGAATAATAACTGGCCACTTCTCGACGGCTTCACGTAACATTTGCTCCATCTCCAGTGGTAAACCTTTTTCCAGATGCATCTTCCGGATGGTTTGTGCAGTTATGGCGGTGGTTTGCATTGATGATCACTATCAAAATGCCGATTACAAATGAGATATTGGTTTCCTTGGTTCGGGTTAGTAAACCTAATAGTGAAAAGAAGCAGAATATAATACCCAGTGGAACTAATCTACTAAAAACATGTATAACAAAATTATAGAGCAGAGAAAAAGAAGCAGCAACAATTGTAGTTTTTCTTTTCATTTCAGAGTGAATTATGTGAAAAGAGTAACTGGAAAACCCTATAAATGAACAACTACTAAGAACCCTTATAAAGTTCACTTTTGAGCCTTTATTACATTCAAAGCAAATTATAACTCAAAAGTGTATTCGAAGTAAAATAATAGGCCTTTATTGCAATTAAGTCTGCAATAAGAAGATAACGGTTTAGTAAGGAAGTGAAGTTACTTAACAAAATTACAATAAATTAATTTTGAATTTCTCAAGTCAAATTACACGATTATCACAAATTTAAAGAACATCAGAGTAAATAAAACATAAAATGAAACAAAAATCCAGTTTAGAAACTCTAACTTTGATAAAACCTGATATCCAGATCAACATAAGTTGTGAGTTGTGACTTAAGCTAATACAGAAAGTGTTAATCAGCAACATATACATAAATCAAGAAGATAATTGTGTGATCTCATAGTAGCTTTTACCTTTCCCCCCAAAAGGTGAATCACGAATGATATATAAAATGTCATTTTATAGATGCACCTAAGTAGTGGTAATAAAACTTGATTCAAAACCCAAAAATCCTCTTTAAACACTCAAAATCAGTTATAGCAGGGTGACTAATTTAGCATTAGCAAAGGAGAACAAAATCAAGTTAATGATTAATTTTCTAAAAATTATTTTGCAAATCCGAGGATTGATTTGAGCTTACTGTTAACGGGTTTTTGGCCCAGTTATAAATTATGTGATGTTAACCTACCTTAAGATCCATACATAATGATTAAGAGATGCTAAGCTGCTTTTGAAATTAAGATCCATACATACTATTGTAGATATATAGATATCCCATGTTTTTTCTACACATAAATTTCAGGTGAAATGTGTTGAAGTATTTACTAACCCTATCAGTTATGCTGTTAGTAAAGATCATCAATCTCTTTAATTAGTATATGAATAAACACAAATTTACTAACCCTAATCTGAATGCACAAATTTGACAATTAAAAGACAAAACTTAGAGTAATAAGTGATGGATGGAGCTTACCTTATCAAGAAATGAACTGCAACTTCAAAGTTGAACCACTAAATTTGGAAGAAAGTACTTTAAAAAGTAATAAGTCAGTGAAAGACAAATATTAAAAGAAGAATTAATGAATGAAGGTTACCTTTGTTGGCCAATATACATACCGTATCTGAGATATGCTGTTCTAAAAAGAAAGAAAGAAAAAACACACCGCATGGAGATTGGGAACTCTAATTCTAAAAAGATGAACCCCAAATTCGATAAAATTAGTAAAATTACCTAGGAAGATGGCCTGAAGCAAGAGTCTTCAAAATTTATCTGAGATTTGCTGTTAAAAAAAAAGAAAGAAAAAACATACCATATGGAGATTAAGAACTATAAAAGAACTATAATTGTAAAATATGAACCCCAAATTCGATAAACTCAATGAAATTACCTATGAAGATGGCCTGAAGCAAGAGACTTCAAAATCAAAACGCCAAAATAAAAACCACAAAATCAAAAAGAAAAATTTGAAAAGACAAAGATCAGAAAATTACCTGAAACCCAAATTTAAAGGAGTCGGTGAAACTTACGTGAAGAAGAGGACCTGGAGCAAACAGGAAACTTCAGAATTAAAACCCCAAAATCAAAACCCTAAATAAAAAAAGAGAGAGATTAGAAAATTACCTTAAGAAGATGATGAATCAAGAAAAACCATCGATGGGTAAGAAGGAAATTGGTTTTCTAGGTAGATTAAGGTGGCGAAATGAGAGCGTTGTAGGTAGAGGCAGATGGCAAAAGAGGACAAATGCACGTAAGAGGTGGTGTGATTCAGCCGGTGGTGCAGGAAGCAGGAGGTGGCGAGATTCAGGCGGTTATGCTACTGTTCATCAAATGGCAAATGTAATATAGTTAATGTAGTAAGTTATAATTTTCTTTTAGTTATATTTAGTTCTTTTTGCTATTTAATACTTCCATAGACACACATCTAGTTTTGGTATTATCTATCATGTTAATAAGCGTTGCACAAATTACTTCTAGTTTTGGTATTATCTATCATGTTAATAAGCCTTGCACAAATTTCTTCTATTTACTAAACGTAATCAATAATCATTATTAATTAGAAACAACAATATTGTAGTATTACTTTTAGGTATCATTGTGTTGCGCATGAAAATTTTATTTTATCAGATAAACGAATTTACAATTTAAATAATCAGAATACAAAAAATATATTATATTCTATTAAACATTCATACTTCATCGTTTTACTTATAAAGTTATTAAAATTTAGAATCCATTATTTATCTTTCCTGGTCTTATCTTTTAATTTTAATCAAATGAGTGTGAGGATAAAAATATAATTTTAGTAGGAAGCATGCCACTTCTCATCAGAATATATGTATCGTGATGATCATTTATAAAAAGATCACAAATTATATCCCACATAATAAATCGCATTTACTTAATATCGTCATTATCGGGATTTTCTCAAATAAGATGGCAGTAAAATGTATACTATTTATTTGTTATTTTATAAAACCTGATATAAAACGTGTAGCAACGTAGTGGTTATGCATCGTTTAGGTTTCCCTACCGACGCGAGTTCGAGTCTCACTCCTAACACTTTAACCTAATTTTTTTTTCTTCGATGGCGGCGGGGGATGATGCGCCGTAAGCCAATATCTTATATTTTTTTTTGTTCTTCTGTATTAACGCGCGTAACATTATGAAACTTTTGTGTTTAATTTTTCCACTAATTGTATCTGTTCATGTTTTGTTTCGATTATCAATTGGAAAATTGTCAGCCATGAAGTTGACAGACAATTCCTTACTGCTCGGGTGAAGTCTGCCGTAGACAAATATCAGCTTGTTCCTGAGTTTCTAAAGGTAAAAGCATGAATAACAACACTCTAATTTTTCCATTTAAAAAGGGGAAAACAACTAGAATTATATATAAATGATGTTTTTGTTCCTTATTATATGATCAATTTGGTATATAAAAGGGGAGAAAAATTGCACAATGAAGTTTTGTATTATCGACATTGTCAGGAGATCCTTTAAATCTAAATATGGATCCAAATTTTTTGCAATTTTGTTTCTTGTAATCTTCGATTGAAGGCAGAAGTTACTAAAATCGGCCAAATTCATATAAATTTCGAAAATTGATATGAATACTAAAACAGGTTTATTTCTTGAAAAATAGCTAATGTAGATTCCACTTGTATAGCTTTCTAATCAAAATTTTAGTTAATGTAAATTAACACCCCTCCACTTTACAGAAATGACCCTCTACACCTTTAACATATATCAAAGTAGTTTGATTGACGTGTAATCGATGTAGGTGCGAGGTTTGGTGAAGGAACATCTGGATTCTTTCAATTATTTTGTTACAACTGGAATAAAGAAGATAGTTGCTGCTAATGATACCATCAGATCTGGAAAGAATCCAAACGTTTTTCTCAGGTGAGTATCCTTCCTAATGCATCATTGTGTTTAACTTTCTAATTATGCAAATTAGTAATTAGTACAACTTGCTAATTATATATGTATTTTTAGTTTAATGTGTCATTTGATTTTGGAAATAATATTGTAGATACGAAGATGTTCGGATTGGTGAACCATCTCTTATGGTTGATGGTGTGACCGAGTTGCTAAAACCTCATACATGTCGGCTAGCTGACATCACGTATGTGAATTCCGTTAATATTTTTGCTAATTAAAATAATTGATAATTAAATTGAACCAAAATTCTTTTTAGCTTTTGTTTCTTTTGTTATGAGTTCCCTAAATGATTATTAGCTATTTAATGTAGGTATGATGCTCCCATACTCGTGAACATCAGGTATTGCAATGGCAGTCGTCAGAATAATATGGAGTACAAAAAAGTTAGTGTGTGATTTTTTTTTTAATATTTACGGTATAAAGTTCGCACGAATACAAATTAAAAAGTAATTTTTAATTGTGATAATTGCAGAACGATGTTACCATAGGAAGACTACCTATTATGTTGAAAAGCTCTCGTTGTGTCCTTTATGGAAAGGATGAAGATGAACTGGCCAAATTCGGTATATACTTTTAATTATTTTTTAAAATAATAAAGAGAAAAGGATTAAGTTACTAATTAATCTGCAAACTTTCTTTCATGATTTGTTCAGGTGAATGTCCACTTGATCCTGGTGGATACTTTATTGTGAAAGGAAGTGAAAAGGTATAATTATATATATATCAGTTTGCCAAATATTGTTTATACTTTTGGCGTTGTAGATTGTACAATACAACATGCTGTTGAAATATAAAATATTCATCATACAAAATTTCCACTAAAATTTGATTAGTGACGATAATTGCCCTTAAATCATAGCTGATTGTACTAATCCCTACAGGTGGTTTTAATTCAAGAGCAACTTTCAAAGAATAGAATCATCCTTGACAGGGATAAGAACCGGTGGTGAGTATTTTTATTTTTTTTAAATTCCGATCTTGATAAGCTTGTTTTAATATTTCTGATATTTAATGTGGTCAAATGGTTGCCATTTACTGTTAAAAATTTCTTGTTTTTTATATATCAGCATCCAGGCATCTGTTATGAGCAGCACTGCATTTTTAAAAAGTCAAACCATAATAAAAATGGAGAAAGAGAAGATAAATTTGATTTTTAGATCATTTTCGACCAAGGTGCACATCCTATCATATTACCATACATGACATTATTATTATTATTATTATTATTGTTGTTATTATTATTATTATTATTATTATTTTTAAAGTTTTGTTATGCCTTTAGGTACCTATTATGGTGGTCCTTAAAGCTATGGGGATGGAAACGGATCAAGAAGTTGTGCAAATGCTTGGTAGAGATCCTATTTATGCTACATTACTTATGCCATCTATTGAGGTAAATAATAAACTCTAAAAAAGCAACGACTTTAATTCAATTAGTTTGATTTTCTATTTGATATGTTAAATTAGACTTCAATCATATATTTTTTTGTGTATTAACAATTTCAGGACTGTTCGATGCTTGGTATCTACACACAACATCAAGCTTTGGAGTTCCTTGATAAAAAGGTGCTGTAATTTATTTAACTTGTAGCTGGAAAAAATGACTTATTGCACTTCATATCATATTATATATTTTCAAGTTTATTACTAACTATGTGTTTTTTTGCAGCTTAGCAGGACATATGAAAAGGTACATCATCCTAGTTGGCAAGATTT
This sequence comes from Calendula officinalis, assembly GCA_963853835.1. NCBI lineage: Eukaryota > Viridiplantae > Streptophyta > Magnoliopsida > Asterales > Asteraceae > Calendula > Calendula officinalis. The sequence goes on along the minus strand of OY970823.1, from coordinate 71,073,387 downwards.
TTGGTTTATAGTTATAACTGTCGCTTTATGTTTTTCCTATAGGAAGCTGGAGCTATTCGTGTTCTTCGTGATGTACTTCTTCCCAATGTTGGAGTGAGTAGATAAAAAATTAAATAAATAAATTATTGACATTTTAACTGTTATCATATCTTAATTCTGTTTATATCTATCTATTAGATGCATAATGATAGTTTGCGTTCCAAGTGCATATACATAGCAGTGATGGTGAGACGGATGATGGATGCATCTTTAAACAAGGTTGAGGTAGATGACAAAGTAAGTTGAAGCCTTACTATAAAATAAATCCCATTTAGTGAAAAGAAAATATGTCACTAAAGATTGGGTAAAAAATACAACGTTTTTACTTATCTTTAAATAAGTGTTTTACCCACACAAAAAAACATTGGGTAAATGTCGAGTAGGTAAAAATCAACAGTGACAAAAAAAGTGTGGTAATATAATTTAACTTTTTCTTAAAAAGTGTAGTAAAACTAAATTCCACATTTAGTGACACTTTTTTTGTGTCACTAGGACATGAGTCGCTAAAATAGGCTAGGTTGTTTGTTTTCGAGTTGTGTTTCTGCCATTTTTATAGCCATTTTTAATCCACTATATTTATTGTCTCATAAAGGTATTGATTTTACTCTGCTATAAACAAAAAGTGTTGTTATATGACTGACTGGAAAATAAATGTGTTTGATAGGATTATGTCGGGAATAAACGATTGGAGCTATCTGGACAATTAATATCTCTCATGTTTGAGGTGATAATTTCTTTTCTTCTTTTTTACTGACATATTGTTAAACCTCAATAGTGACATATGGTAGCACTTTATAATGTTAGGATCTATTCAAGACAACAAATACTGTGATCACGAGGTTTATTGATCAAAACTTAAAGTCTGGTGGCTCATTTGATATTTTTCAGGTATTCCATAATATATAACTGTCATTGCATATCTTGTGACCAACTGTTTTTCTATCTTCTTAATTAATTACTTTTATTTAGGAATTCCTGAAAGAAAGAAAGATCACTGAAGGCTTACAAAGAGCCCTTTCTACTGGTAACTGGGATATCCAACGGTTCAGAATGCACCGAAAAGGAGTATCACAGGTTTGAATATTAATAAAATACTTTTTTATAACTACTTAACCTATTTTGAATATAGTTTCCAGTAAATAAGAAATGTTTTATTTTTTAATAACAGACTTTAAGCAGACTATCTTACATTGGAGGTCTTGGCTTCAGGACAAAAATTAAACCACAATTTGAAAAGTCAATGAAAGTTAGTGGACCAAGAGCATTACAACCTAGCCAGGTGGGCAGAAAAGTCAATTAATAGTTTCCAACAACATTTCACATCTTTTTTGATTAATTTTTTTAATAATTACAGTGGGGCATGCTTTGCCCGTGTGATACCCCTGAGGGTGCAGATTGTGGATTGGTTAAAAACCTTGCTCTCATGTCACATGTTACAACTGATCTAAACGACAGCCCTATTATTTCATTGGTATTTTGCTGATTATTTCTCAAAGAGTTTAATTATTTTCATTGTCATTTAGAACAAAAGTTTGACTTTTTGCGTATATTTGTAAATCCATGATTTTTTAGTGTCACGCTTTGGGAGTTCACGATATGGAACAACTTTCTGGAGAAGAGCTTCATATGCCAACTTCATATCTCATCATGCTAAATGGATCAATTATTGGCAAGCATAAAAAACCACAGGTTTTATATTAACTATATATTTTGCTTGTGTCCCACATAATGTACATATTTACTGTTAATTAAGTCTTAGTTTATAAAGTAGCATGAGAGTAAGTTATCATAAAAATCCCGAGAAAGTATTACAAGAAGAATGTCAATTGGTGACACTATGAAGAAAGTGTCACTAAAAGTAAAAAATGTCTTACCTATGTAAGAGAAAGAAAAAGAAAAAATCTCTATAGAACAGTTTATTATCTTGACTTTTTGGATATCTGTTCAGAAATTTGCTAGTGACATGAGAAAGCTACGTAGGGCTGGTCAACTCGGTGAATTCGTAAGCATACATATTGACGAGAAGCAAGTAAGCACTTTAACCTTACCTTAATTAATGAACATATTTTAATGAAAAAATATTATATATACAGTTTAACTTTCATATATTCTAGTCTACAAGAGATTTGTTACAAAATTTATATATACAATTTTAATATGTACAATATTGTTTGGCAGTGTTGTATGTATATAGCTTCAGATGGTGGTCGTGTTTGTCGGCCGCTTGTAATTGCTGACAAAGGTGTATCAAGAATTAAAGAATACCATATGAAAGAATTGAAGGCAAGTTTTTAATTAATTAATTAATTAATCACGTATTGTTCTTAACAACATTAATTATAATTTCTCACCAACTGTTTTACCGAATTTACCCTTGTAGGATGGACTTCGTGATTTTGCCAGCTTTCTACGGGAGGGATTGGTCGAGTATCTGGACGTTAATGAAGAGAACAACGCTTTGGTTTGTCAAAATTTGATATAGTTAAAAATTAAGTTTAATTAATTAATTTATATGTTAATAATTAACACGTGGATTTTAGATTGCTTTATATGAAGGAGATGCTACTTTGGACACAACTCATATAGAAATAGAACCATTCACGATCTTGGGTGTTTGTGCTGGCCTAATTCCTTTTCCTCATCATAACCAATCACCTAGAAATACCTATCAGGTTTATTTAATTTATTAATTAGTCGATTATTGGTATCATTTATTTAAAAATTAAACGTACCTTAATTAAGCTTCTATATATTATACAGTGTGCCATGGGAAAACAAGCAATGGGTAATATTGCATATAACCAGGTGAATTACTATAACTAATATTGCTAAAATTAATTTCATATATGCATTTTGCTTTTTGTTTATTTAAATGTTTTAAAAATTTAAATGTGCAGTTGACTCGTATGGATAATTTACTCTACCTTTTGGTCTATCCTCAACGACCCCTATTGACAACAAGGACAATTGAACTGGTCTGCTTCAGTTATATTTTATATTGATATGATTTATCATATTTATCTTACATTTTATATAATTTATCTTAATTACATTTTTTTCAGGTTGGGTATGATAAGCTTGGAGCTGGCCAAAATGCAACTGTTGCAGTTATGAGTTATAGTGGTTATGATATAGAAGATGCAATTGTTATGAATAAATCATCTCTAGATCGTGGTTTTGGTCGTTGCATTGTAATGAGCGGGTAATTATATATTAATTTTTAGACACCACAAACTTTGCTGCCACGTCATCATCTTTGACCATGAAACGTGGTCAATGGTTTCTATGATTTAAAATAAAGTTTGATATCTAGATTATATACTTTTCTATCCAATTTGCCATTTCGTATATTCATAAGTTTCACTTCTAACACTTGTTTATAAACAGGAAAACTGCCGTGTTTAATAAGTATAAAAATAAAACTCATGTGTCTTATGACAAGTTTTGTAGTCCCTGTGGAACTAATTTTGGTTCTGCCGTTCAAAATAAAAGGACTGATTTTGGTCAGGTATTATCATTTATCTATCTCAATCACAATATAATTTTTTTTTTAATATAATGTAATAATATTCCTGATTCATTAATATTTTTTTGTGGAGATAAATATATTGTTAATTTTATACAGGCATTGGATGCTGATGGAATTGCTTCTCCTGGTGAGATTATAAGACCCGCGGACACTTATTTCCAGAAATCGGTCCCCACTGTAAACAAGTGAGTGTTTCTTGCAAAACAAGAAATAAAATCTTGAAAGTTTTTCACTTTCTAATTAGAACTTGTTCTTGTTGATATTTCCAGTAATTATAGAACGCGCAAAGAAGAGTTCAATGCTCGAGCTCCAGAGGCTATTGTGGATAGAGTAGCTTTGTATTCTCATGAAAACACTTTGAGGGTCAAGTTTATGTTTCGCCAAACTCGTAGGCCAGAGGTCATTTTAACTAATTAAATTATTTTTTTAATCATTTTTAATAATAAATAAAATATATAACTTGTAAGTTTGCAGGTTGGTGATAAGTTTAGTAGCAGACATGGACAAAAAGGCGTTTGTGGGACCGTTATTCAGCAAGAAGATTTTCCTTTTTCTGAACGTGGCATATGTCCAGACTTGATCATGAATCCCCATGGATTCCCAAGGTACATTAATCCTGGTTTTATAATTAATTATCACATTTTTAATATGTGAATTCTATTAATATTGTTTTGTTAATATATAATTTGTTGGCAGCCGAATGACAGTTGGCAAGATGATAGAGCTTTTAGGTAGTAAAGCTGGGGTTTCATGTGCTAAGTTTCATTATGGCAGTGCATTTGGTGAACCAAGTGGTCATGCACACAAAGTTGAAGACATAAGGTGCACAATTTTCTTCCAGTTGTTCTAGTATTAAAGTTGACTAAATTACGAAAATGGTCCTTGTAGTTTATAAGAAAATTACGCAAATCGTCCCTTGATTTTGTTTATTACACGGATGGTCCTCTACGTTAAAGTTAACCAACTCTGTTAATTATATACATATGACCATTTTACCCTTTTGTTAAATGTAAAATTTTAGGTCCCTCAATATCTTCACTTTCTTTGTTAAAAACTTTATGGGACTAAAAAGGCAAAAATGTAATTTAACAAAAGGGTAAAATGCTCATATGCACAAACAAATATAACCGAGTGGGGTTAACTTTACCGGGCATAGGTACTGCTCGAGTGTAAAAGTATAAACAACACAATGGAGGGACGACTTTCATAATTTTTGTAAACCACAAGGACCATTTCTGTAATTTACTCAATGTATTTCAGCATATCCTGAACCCTTGTTTTTTTATATCTTAAACAGTGAGACCCTTGTGAAGAATGGATTTTCCTACAATGGCAAGGACTTCCTTTATTCAGGTTATCTTCCTTCCATCCTGCACTAAATAAATCAATAAAATAAATTATTTTATTATGTGCATTGTGATTTTAACATGTTAACTTTAAGACACTGGGAACTTTACTTGTCCAATTTTCTATATTCCCTTAAACCAATTTACTTTAAATATGAATAATAATATTCTTGAAAAACTTTATTCTTTCAGGTATTACTGGCATGCCACTGCAAGCGTATATTTTTATGGGGCCAATTTACTACCAGAAACTGAAACATATGGTAAGGATTAATATACTCTATATTAAATTTAATTGAAAATGATAATTCTTTTATGGATCAGGTCCTTGATAAAATGCATGCTCGAGGTAAGGGCCCGCTCCAGCTCTTAACTAGACAACCAACAGAAGGGAGAAGTCGAAACGGAGGTTTGAAAATTTATCTTCCACTAACAAGTTACCATTGCAGTTAAAATAAAGTTACCATTAGTTTATACTATTAATTAACCGTTTGTAGGGCTACGGGTGGGAGAAATGGAACGTGATTGCTTGATTGCTTATGGAGCAAGTAATTTGATTTATGAACGTTTAATGTTATCAAGTGATCCGTTTGAAGTACAGGTGTGTACAAAGTGCGGTATGTTAGGGTACATAAACCGACTGTCAAAAGCTAGCTTATGTTCCAAATGTGGAAATGGTGACAATATGGCAGCCATGAAATTGCCATATTCTTGCAAGCTCTTGTTTCAGGTAATAAAAGAGATTTTAAGTTTATTTATATCTTCAAAATGTTTGTATTTTAGTGAACATATTGCTTTCGTCTTTCCCAGGAGCTCACGTCTATGAATATTGTTCCTCTTTTGAAACTGGGTGAAGCTTAATTTAGTGATGGATTAATTTAATTGTTTCGTTGTTGTTCTGGGATTAGTCGGCTCACATAGCGAGTCGGAACCAAATTACCAAAAAAGAAGAAAAAGTAAAGCGAAAGAAAAACAGAGCATCAATGGCAGAGATGACACAGTGCGAGTAGATGATAAACATTGACTTTTATTCTTTTTAAATGTTTGACTTTGAGATTTTTATGCTATTATATTATCTTGGGGCATTAAAAAAATGTAATTAGTTAATCAACTGCTAATTACATAAGACTTGTTTGTTTCTTGATGTTTTGAAATCCAAAATAATTTAATATGAACAGTTACATGATATATAATTCACAACGAATTCTCAATAATTTCGGTTCAAACACTCTTATAGCTAGGCGAACAAAGTTTAATTTCCGGGGACAAAGTTTGTAGCATATGACCAAGCATTGTTGGCAACAGGGTCAGCTAAGTGGTCAGCCAGGTTCTCCAACGGTCCCTTTCCGGTCACAATAGCTTGAACAAAGAACCCAAACATGGAGAACATGGCTAGCCGGCCGTTCTTTATCTCCTTCACCTTCAGCTCTGCAAACGCCTCGGGGTCGTCAGCGAGCCCCAACGGGTCAAAGCTACCGCCAGGGTAAAGCGGGTCCACAACCTCACCAAGGGGACCACCAGCAATTCTGTAACCCTCAACCGCACCCATCAGGATCACTTGTGTAGCCCAAATGGCCAAGATGCTCTGAGCATGAACCAAACTTGGGTTACCCAAGTAGTCAAGCCCACCCTCACTGAAGATCTGTGCTCCGGCTTTGAACCAGACGGCCTCACCGAACTTAACACCGTTTCTGGCTAAAAGCTCAGGGAAGACACATCCTAGAGCTCCTAGCATGGCCCACCGGCAGTGGATGAGTTCAAGTTCACGGTTCTTGGCAAAGGTTTCTGGGTCTGCTGAAAGGCCAGCAGTGTCCCAACCATAGTCACCAGGGAATTCGCCTGCTCGGGGACTCACCAGAGAATGGGCCCAAGTACTTGACACGGTCTGGGCCGTACCATGGGCTCCCAGATGCAACCTGTTCGACTGCAGCCTTCCTCATTGAAACCCGACCATTGTTTCCGGAAAGCTCGGACCCTGACGGACCCACTTTCACCGCCTGTCCGACAAATGAAGAAGAGAGAGCCATAGTGGAGGCTGCCATTGCAGAATTCTGATGAATGATAACGTTTTGACAGAAGAAGACTCGATTTGTTGTGAGTTACGAAATTTGGTGAACTTGTTGACTAACTTTATAGGGATGATTTTTCTTAAATGTTTCATATCCTATATATCTGGTTTAATCTTCACCTCCATTTTGATTGGCTAAATAGATTCTACGTGGATTCCGACAGGTGGCAGTTTTCTACTCCACAAACTTTTGATATTTCATTACACCCAATTAGACACAACGCCCGTGTGTCATTTTCTTTGGACTCCAACGCGTGTGCACCACTGCTAATATTATTTCACGGAACGAAAAGTTGTATCTAGCGTAACAAATAATAACTATTTCATTTAAAAAATACAATATTCCTTTTTTTATAAGTATTCTATAAATATTACTCCGTATATTTACAGAATTTCTATTAAAATTTTAATCCTATAATACGGTTAGTAAAGGGTTTGTAATCTTTAGTTTGTATGCTTTATTATCTTCTTCATTTACTTAGTACTTGTTAAACTTTTACTTTTACGATTTTACAGACAGGAGACTGATGGTTCCCCAAGAACCACGGTTCCTGAAACTGGCGGGTAACAGCTAAATAAACATTCATGTTATATATCATAAACGTCGTCAACAACTTCACTTCCAATTGTGGGTTTGGAATATTCATGATCAAGATAATGTTGATACACATAAGAAGCAAATCCCCAAATAGCCAACACGGAGGCGATCACCTTCATTCCGTTCATCTTTTCATGGAATATTATCACCGCCAGAATCGGAATAACGGGCAAAGCCTAAGTACTAATCACATTTGAAAACAGTGACGACACCTCAAAGATCAACCCAACTCCACCAATCGTAGCAATTTGCCATGCAGCCGAAATGCAAATTATGATCACCAAATACATTAACTTCCCTAATTCGAAATCCACCATTTCTCCCTGCAAATCGTCCCATTGACCACTAACAAATAACGCCATGATCGTGACTGTAGATGCAACTAACGACTGGTATATTATCATATTCAACATCATAGTAAACGTTTCCCCTTTTAGTACTTTTTGAAACACGAGTTGAGTTAAAGAAAGACCCAAAGAATAAAGCGCAGATGCGACAACTGTACTCACAAATCCGAGTTTTAAATACTGTTTTCCTGACACGCCTACTTGATTTTTTTCCGAACCGCTTTGGAGAACTAGTAGAACGGTGGATATTGTCAAGAGGACTAATGAGTTGACTATTAGAGGAGTCAACTTTTGTGCATTTAGAAAGAAGGCAAAGAAAGCGTTGAAAGCTAGCTGTGTTGTGCTAATGAGTGAGAAAGGGAGGTAAAATAGTCCAACTGAGTATAATATACTGCTTAATGATTGTAGTAGTCCTAAAGAAATATAGATTGCCGAAAGCATCGAAACAGAAGTTGTTGAATTATTATCTGTTGATTGAGGATCATGTGTTAATGGCGATTTGAAGTAGATGTAAAAAGGGATGAGAATAGGGAATCCGATGGTTTCGGTTAGTGATGTTAACCAAACACTTTTACCCCCTTTGTTGTAGTATAGTCTTACTAGTAGTGTAGCAGAGGTTTGGCCAAATAGCACGCAGAGAATATGCGACGCCATTCTCAGCCACCAGTGTCTGTTTGCGGTTCTGAGATTCGTGGCGGTGGTATTGGCGGCAGCATGATCATTTGATGGCGATTGTGAGGACATGAAGTGATAGGGTGGCTGGGGACAGGAAATGGGTTGGTGGTTAGGGAGGGTTTTGGTGGTGAGAAATTTGAAGTTAAAGTGCATGTTTGATACATGACATAACTAGTTCTGATTTGTGTAGGTGAGTGGGTGGAGGGTTGATGGTTATTGTTGTCTTAAGAGGTTTGATCGCTTGTCATGCCTTTTGTGTGCTTTTATATAGTGACTAGGTGCGTCATCGAATCAATGTTATTTACATTTGAGAAAAAGTTTAAAAAATAATTTTTTATGCTAGGAAATATTCCTATCAAATTTATTTACTAGGAGAAGTGATGTTTTTTTAAATTTGCTAAATATTTTGTCGGGGCTTTCAAGGGTTTTCCTAACAAACTTTTTTTAAACGTTATATTTTTTAATTTCCTAAGTTTTCTCCCGGAACTTACGGGTGTTTCTTATAAAATTTATTTATTTGAATTGCTTAAGATTTTCCTTGGAAATGTGTAGAAAATTCTGAGTGAAATAATCCCTAAGAAAATCTAGAGGAATAGAGGCCTTATCCTAGCTAGTAGTGTATACAAAATAATTTCATGTTAAAAGACTTATGCTCTTATTTTCCTTTTATCAAAATTTCCACTTTATCCCTTCTATTTAAAAGGAAAATAATGACATAATTGTCCTTTGACATTAAATTGCTAATTTTGAATTGAATCGGTCGATGCTAAATGGTCGAACCGGTTCAACCGGGTTACAATACTATTGAGTGTTTATGTTAAATGATATCAAATATATAATATTTAACTGGAAACTTGATTTTTCAAACTTTAAGACGTATAATAAAGTTTCAAACTAAAAAAATATGATATGCCAAATATTCACTTTAATAAAAAAAATGAGATTAAAAGAAAATTAAATAAAAAACACGTTTTAAATCCGGTTCAATCATCTCGGTCTGACCGGATTCAGAGTTAACTCGTCCGGTTCGAAGGGGTTCATAAATGTCAATTAGGCCCGACTTCCATTTTTCAGTTGGACCACATCCAACCAACCGGTCAAACCCGAATTCTAAAGCACTGATGACCAGTACCGCAAAATATAGTCACAATTACATGCGTCCGGTATCACACATTACCCTTCTATGTTCTTTCACGACATCACGAACAAGGCCGTCACCGCCTATTAAGAAAAAAGACTTGCTCACTTCCTAATTGCTACGACCGGAATAAAACCCTTTCGTTTACGTATTTCTCCATTGTTCTGAATCTGCAATTTCACAAGGTAAAGGTGCGCACTCTTCCCCTTCAATTCCTCCTCTATCCTATCATCTCTCACGAATAGATTTAGGAATTAGGTCATACGTGAATATCTCGATTCTTCTTGATGTCTATATTTCCCGTAGTTTGATTAATTCATTCGTAATTTCAGGATCAAATCGAACAGCAAAATTTGCTTAACTAAATGCTGAAATCCAGAAAAATTAGCGCTAGAGGAGAAACAACTGGAGGAGCTGCACATTACGCATTTGGAGCCCTAGAAGATGATGTAATCATTAAACACAGGCTTCTCACTCGAACAACAACCACAAGAGGAGAACCTCCATTGAAAAAGCTTCAAAAGAAGTTCACCTCTTTTGCTCTGGAAACCGAAAAGGATTCAGAGAATTATGCCGATTGTGAGAGGCTTGCGAAGGCTTTCTTGCAGGAATTGAAGACTTTTGAGCTCCCATTGGTGAAAACGAAGGCGGTTATTGATGCAAATGTTAGAGAGAAAGAGAATTTCAATGAGTTGAATGATGAGATCAACAGGAAGATGGTGGAAGCACAGGATGATATTGAGGTTTTGAAAAAGCAACTTGAGGAGAGTAAGGTTGAGAGGAAGCATAAGGAGGAGTGTGAAACGATTAGGAAGTTAATTGCTGCACAACCGCCTAGATCTGAGACTCAGAAGCTGATTAATGATCTGGAGAAGGAGATTGCTGCACTGGAAGCTGAGAATACTGCAAGTTCAAGGACATTAGAGCTTCGTAAAAAGCAATTTGCTCTTCTTTTGCATGTGGTATGTACTTTCTGCATTTCTAAGCATGTTATTTGTTAATGTTTGAATTGTTGTTGATTTCTGAAAGATGAGTTATAGGTGTAGAGGATTCTTGGCCTAAAATAGGAACGCTTAGCTCTAGGTAGTCACTTATCGATCATATCATAGTTTTGTTCTTGATTTTATACTTCCTTAAGAGAGTCTTACAAGCTCTGTTGCTTTAATTGAAAGATTGTGTTGCTTGAGGTTCTTTGTCAAACCCAAATTAACTATCTCACGAATTGCTTGGATTAATAGTATTTTCAGTACTAAATTTATCTAAATTATGCAGGAAATATTGGGCATTTATAGAATGCAAAACGTTTTAAGTAGATCATATGTTACCTGACCTTTGGGTGCTTATAGGATATAAGAATTTCTAATACCAGATTGTTAACAATTAAGCTTGCTTATCTACAGTTACTTTTCCTATGTATAATATCCAAACTTTTCATTAACAAGAATACCTGTATATGTACAAGTTTGTTAAATTTAGGGGGTGTTTGGGATTGCTTATTGAAATAGAATATGTGTTTTGAAAATGAATAATTAGATAAAATAGATTATGTGTTTTGAAAATGAATAATCAGATAATCAGCGGTTACCAAATCGTGCTTCTGAAAAATAGTGTTTGGATTTGATTATTTATTTATGTGTTTTGAAAATGAATAATCAGAAAATCTATTTTTTAGTGTTTGGCAAACCTGATTATTTATTTAGTTAATAGGTAATATTCAAAACTCTATTTTCAAAACGCAAATAAGTAGCTACCAACCTACTTTTTCAAAACTCCATTTTAAAAGCTCCAAAACACAAATAAGTGATTATTTCATACCTTTTGCCAAACACTAGTTTTAGATTATTTGCGTTTTTAAAACGCAATAAACAGATAATCTACTTCAAATCGCAATCCCAAACACCCTCTTACTCAAGGATTGTAGAGGTCAAATATGTAAATAAAAATAACTGGCTTAGGTTTGAAGTTTGAACTTTGCAAATATGTCTTTTTGACTGTCACGTAAAATAAATCATACTTTTTTCCCTTTAGATATATAATTTCCGAGAAAACTAGTCATCTTTACTTATAGGTTATACCTCCATATGACAAATCCCACAGGACAAGTTTGATCGGTTTTAGAACTACTTATTCTAATTTGCTAAATTTTTATAATAATATTCAATGCAGGTAGATGAGTTACAGAACACAATTGAGGAAGAACAAAAGAGTATGATTGAAGAAATGCGAATGGCGATTTATGAGAACAAGAACATTGTTGAGGATGCTGCTGGAACTTCAGAAGCCATGGCCATTGATTAATTAATGTAATTTGCCACATTTTGATGAACCCTAATTTATGGTCTTTTTCGTTGTATCATTTCTACCTATATCACAAGTTCATCAGAGATGTTAAAACATAATAAACAAGAACCTGAAATGAATCAAACTAATATGCAAAACAAATCCTAAACGAATCAGGATAATGCACAACACAGCTATGGTTTGCTTTTGATTGCTTTGGCTGATTTCAAGAATCTTGCCAAGTGGTTGATGCTTTTCTGTATTTAATGTTGTTCTTTTACCTTAACTCTAATTGTTAACTTTTTATTAACGATTGTTAAAAGCTTACATGAGTTTACTTTTTAATCTAATCAGTCAATCAGAGCCCATTATTTAACAAAGAGTTAATTTCATAAATTGTCCTAAATAACTTGTTTTTGCAAGTTTATTTTGTTTTTTCTTTTTCCAGAAATTACATGTAACACTATATGTTTTCATTAAATTGAACACAACCTAAGGTTTTTTTTAGTAAAGCAAAGACAAAAAAAGCCCTTCAATGACACATGCGACATGTAATAGACTAATAGGAGATTAGGAGGTGATATACACCGTAAAACTATATTTATTTATGTTTTAATATTTTTGTACAATTCACTTTAAAACTTGTACAAATGTAGTGTGTAAATAAGTTTTATGGTATAGAAGTATAGAACTATAGATATCACCTCTCATATATAATAGACGTCGACCAACACCGTTATAGAAAACGTTATTGAACTAAACCTGCAAGTTAACCAATTGCCGAGGGACCATAATGTAATTTACTGAAAGAGTAAAGTAGCCCTTGAGCTACTCTGGCGGGAAATCGATAACAAATAGGCGGGAAACTTCGCCCAATATATTGATCTTTGGTTATAATCTGAGCTTTTCAACCATTCAGATCATCAATTGAATTCAATCTTTTCACAATTTTTTGCTCAAAAGGTTAAGACGATGATGTTCTCCGAAAGTCAATTCGAAGGTGGATCTCAGTTCACCAATTCTCCGGCCGTCGCTGTAATCAAACCCTATTTCTCTACAATCAAGTTCGTTTTTCTTCATTTCGTTTGTTATCAACTTACTAACGTTTTTTAATGAATTTGCAGAATCGAGACAAGGATGGAATTGTGCCGCTCGCGGTAAAGCAGATCGCTGAAGCTTCTCACTCCGGTGATGATAAATCCAATTTCGTTGTTTCGGGTGCAGATGTGGTTAATGTATGTTTTTCAGTTAATTCAATTTAATTATACGAATGTATTTTCCATAAATCATGTGGATTTTTGCACAAAAGAGTTATAAGTTATCAGCATCCATTTATTATGCGCTCGTGAGATTTTTTTATTAGGTTTTGTTCTTTGTGATATGACTGAAAGAAATTCAGCTTTGTTTTGAGCTGATTATTTAGTTATTAAAATTTCGTTAATTGTAATTTTAGGTCACTGTGGTGGGGATGGTGTTCAACATAGTGGAAAGAAACAGTTATGTTACCTTTACTATTGACGATGGAACTGGAAAATTGGAATGCAAGAAATGGTAAAGCTATGTAGAAATCTTATTTTCTTAGATGGATAGAAACTAATTGTTTAAAGTTTATCTTTGCAGGCTCAATGAACCGTTTGACAAGTATCAAATTGAGGGAATCAGGTGAAACTTTTACTCTGTTAATTGACATTAACTGTTTGCATATGTTATAGATTTTTAACAACCTTATCTTTGTTGCAGTGAAGGGATTTATGTTCATGTTGATGGACATTTGAAAAGTTTTAAAGGTGATAGACATGTGGATGTTTTCTCTGTTAGGTATTTCTTGCATAATGTCCATTGATGATTTTTTCTTGATTTCTTTCAAAATATTGACAAATTACTTATACGTAGTATTATGGTAACTTTTAGTAGACATTTTTCTTTCAAGATTCATTAGTTTTTTCTTCTTTTCTAAAAATATATGCTTGTAAATTTTCAGGCCTGTAACAAATTTTGATGAGATTACCTACCACTTCATTGCATGCATTCACCACCATGTGCGTACTACCAAAGATCAGGTATACACATTATACAACGATAGATTTACATAAAAACTAAAATGTCTGAAAAAATGGTTAAATATAAACAATTTTACTCTTATGAATTGTAGAAGATACAAGGTAATGGTACAGCTGTTTCTGAGAACACAAATTCAACTCCAAAAAGACCAATTCAGAATGGTACAAATGGTTCTAGCCAGGTATTAATGTATTATAGCTTACATGTACTCTCATTATCTTATTATTTGCTGTTAATTAACATGATTATTTGTTTTATTTTCAGGTCTCTGTACCTTTTGATACTGATGGGCTAAAAGGCTATGATCAGATGGTTCTTGCTTATCTTCAGCTTCCTGCAAACTAGTAAGCTTTGCTGCATATTTACATTAAAGGTTTGCATATTTCTTTGGTTACAATTTAAAATTTTAATTAAAATGAAATGGTCTGCCTTTGTAGTGACAATGAAAAGGGCATCCATACAGATGAACTTGCACAGAAGTTGAAACTTCCAAATAACAAGATCATGTACCTCTCTCTCTCTCTCTCTATGTATATATATATATATATATATATATATATATATATATATATATATATATATATACATATATATATATATATATATATATATATATATATATATATATATATATATATATATGTGTGTGTGTGTGTGTGTGTGTGTGTAATTAAGTTTTTTTGCATTATTGGTTTTGACAGGGAATCAGTGAGAACACTTGAAGATGAAGGCAGATATATTCAACAATTGATGAATTCCACTATAAAGCAACTAGTAGTAGTTGATTTAGAGCAACTATACAATTTTCTAAATATCTAAGCTTTATATGTCTAAGTTGTTTAACATGTTTCCTTTTGGTGTTTAAATTGTACTAGTCTTATAGAACAAAGTAGTATCTAGTATTAATTATATATTAAACATGTTCTATATCATCAAATCTTCGTTTTGAGATCCAATTGTTTGTGTCATCAAGATAATCTTTAGTCACCAACATCTTGCTCGAGTTTTTTACAATATGTATATAAATTAACAAACCGCAACATGTAGTATACTTGTGATTCATATAATATACGAGGCAAAATGACCCGTGCGATGCACGGGCTTCGTTCACAATAATGAGTTATTTTAAATGCATATCGTGTACAATTTACTGGTATCACCTGGAAAGTACGAAAAACGTGATCGGTTACATGTTTAACTTTGATTGCGGGTATTCTACTAAATGAGCAAAGTTGTTCTTTATGTGTATTGATGTTTAGGGTTTGTTGTTGTTTATTGAGTCATATGGATTGTGTATGTTAATTGCAATTATTTCTTTAGCTTGAAATAGATTTCGTATGCATAAGTAGGCATGTGCAAATTGGACCAAGAACCGACCGGGATCGCAAAATCAGACAAGACGAACCGAGCTCCATTGGTTCGGTTCTCGGTTCTAATTTTTATGAAAAATCAGTACTCGGTTCTTGTTTCGGTTCGGTATCGAGCATCATCTGTTCGGTACTCGGTCCGTCCAAAACTATTTTTCCGTTCGGTTATGGTTTATTTTAAATAAATATCTGTCATCGTGCATCTTGTTTATACTGATTGATTTTAATAAACCTATAAAGTTTGTTGCTATATACTCCCTCCGTCCCTAAATAAAGTTCCCATTTCACCTTGAATTTTTGTCCCTAAATAAAGTTCCCATTTCACAAGTTGATGGGGTCCTTTTAATAAAATAATATAATTACTATGGACCCCACTACTAACTATCCACTAACAATCTTTCTCTCTCCAAATCAACTTTATATTTTAATCAAATTTATTACCAATAACCCCACCACTAACTTTCTCCTTAAATATTGTGCCCAAGAGAAATGGGAACTTTATTTAGGGACGGAGGGAGTAATTAATATTTAACCATAATTTAGATATTCAACTATTTTTTGTGATTCAGAAATGCATTAACATTATTTTGTTGTGTTTATTAAATATTATTTATGATAAAACTTTTGATCTTATAATTGATTAATATATTATTTTTTATAAACGGATTTATATAATATTATTATTAATATTAAATGCATAGTATTAATTACAACTTCAAAGTTGGAACTCAATTTTTATAAATGGATGTTCTGTTAGGGAAAAAGATAATATCATTTGAAAACTCAACATCATTTGCATCATGATACTGTGATATTCATAGTTTATAATATGTAACTTCTAATTATATGAAAAGACTATTATTTAATTAACTTTACTACAATTATTTTTCTGTTAAATTATTTGTCTTATTTAATTATTATGTAATTTTCAGTTAAATGAAAAGACTATTATTTAATTGAACTTACTACTATTATTTATGTTAAATTCTTTGTATAATCAATTACATTTACTCATGAGCATCATTTATAACAAAAACTTATTATTTTAACATAGGATACAATACAACATAAACCATAAAACTCAAATTTTATATGATTTATAGATACAAATATAGATATAAATGTTAAGATATCAGTAAGTTATATACTTGATACAAATCAATGAAAGAAATTAATACTCTCTCCATCCCACAAAAAAAAGTTCTCATTTCCATCTTAAAATTTGTCCCACAAAAAAGTTCTCATTTCTATAAAATAATAATATTATCATAGACCCACCACCTAACTATCTCTTAAATACACCTTCTCTCTCCAAATTACCTTATATTTTAATCATAAATAATACCAAAGACCCCACTACTAACTATTGCCTAAATACTTGTGCCCAAATGAAATGGGAACTTTTTTGTGGGACGGAGGGAGTAGCAAGGAAAAGAACTAGGGGTGCTTATCGGGCCAAAACCGAACCGAACCGAACCGAACCGAACCGAACCGATAGAACCGATAACCGATAACGATGAATTTTCAAAACCGAAACCGAACCGATAACATGTTATCGGTTTCGGTTCGGTGTCGGTTCGGATCGGTTTCGGTTCGGTTATTTTAGGCCAAATGTTCATCCTTTTCCAAAAACCGAACCGAACCGAACCGATAGAACCGATAACCGATAACGATGAATTTTCAAAACCGAAACCGAACCGATAACATGTTATCGGTTTCGGTTCGGTCCGGTTTCGGTCGGTTATCGGTTCGGTTCGGTTTTTTCGGTCAAAATGCTCACCCCTAAAAAGAACAAAATCGCCAAAGGTCTTTGTTGTTTACTTCACTTATTAAATGATTCTTTTGGATGCACCTTTAGAGTGTTAAAATTTTGAAACATGAAAATAAGTATTTATAGATCTTAATGTGTAAGATTCATAAATCTTGAAAAAGTCTCTTATTTTATAGAACTTTTTATTATTATGATTATTACAAAACTCTTGGTCTTATAATTTAATGAGTTTGTCAAATTATTAAAATGAATTCAATACTATAGAACTCAATAGAACTCAGTTATAATAAATGCAACATAAAAATAGAACTCAATTTTTATATTTTTTTACATATATAAAAGAAGTAAGCATAAATTTTAACAATCATCAATATATTTAATAAAAATATTTCCCTACTAATTAGATAATCTCAAGTTTATGTTAAAACTCTTGGTTTTACAACTATTGAGCATCTCAATCTTTATTAACATGATTTATTTAATATTATAATAAATGCAACATCAACATGAAACTCATTTTTTATATTTTACGAGGCAGCATGGCCCGTGCGATGCACGGGCTTTGTTCACGATAAGAAGTTATTTTGAATGTAAATTGTGTACATTGTATTGGTATCAATTGGAAAGTATGAACATGGTGATGGGTTACATGTTTAGGTTGAATTGCGGATACTCAACTAAATAAGCAAAGTGTGTCGGAGGAAAATATAAAGTAACAAAACTTGAGTGTTTATATTAGCATAACATGAAACATGTTATTCATAATACATAAGTGCTACAACGAAGATCTTCCTGCTTTGTTTTTTATAAGCACAACAATGGATAAACAATGATATATCTTCAAGCGACACTGGTAATTTGTAGTGTCTGAAAAACAATGTGTAAAAATCTATCAAAAAAGAAATAACTATAACTTATGTGTTTGCAATATAAATCTAATATTGAATGAAAAATCAGTGTCAAGTTCAAGTTGTAATCTTGATTGCAACATATATAATATTATTTATTGACAGAAACACAGAAGGATAAGATCAATTTACTAACAAAATGCTCATCGATTGCCTATATATTTATATATCACATTCATATAAACCTTTTTAGTTCACCCAAAAATTATTCATCAGTATATGTCAACAATTACACTGGAGATATACAAACTTAAAATTGAATTTTAGTATTACTAAGTGATGTATGTTGGTTTGTGGGTCTTGAAATCTAACCAAAAAACCTAAATGGCATAATTTGACCGACACTTAAAATTGTAAATAAAGAATCCATGTTAACATTTTTTATTTAACTATCATGTTTACCAATGCTTTCAAGTTCTACAGAAATGAACGTAAACTAAGTAAAACACGAAGAGTGGGTGACCAATTTTGGATGTTCAAAGAAAAGAAGTTTCAATTTTTTATCAGCTCTAGTCAAATCTCTGTAAAAAAAGACAGAACCGGCCTTAAGAAAAATGATTTCCCCACACAACCCACGGATATCAAAATACAAAGAGGGGGATTTCTCGGGAATTCCAATTCTCCATGTCTTACATTTCCCTTGGCTAACCAAAACAAAGGAAAGGAAACTAATTTCATTTTTTGGCTTCAATTCTCTCTGTCAAACATACACTCACCTCCGTTGTAAAAATTCTTAAATTTGAATAGTTAGCTGATGTATTGTGAATTCGTGATGAAGAAATATCAATAACGGGATATGGCTACTGTTGAAACCCTAACTCATTTACGCGTTCACACGCTGCCCGTTTTTATACAATACCGTATGCATCCATTCAAACCCTAAAATCACTATTGTTTCGGTTCACATGTAAGCATCATTCAAATCCATGTACGATAACTTCCTCATCTTAATTTTGACATCGACCTATCTCAATAACGTAAGTTATCAAATTCATTCAATTGCTATTATCCATGTGTGTTTCATTTCTTTAGTTCCGTATTGTAGATATGAATGTATACTGAAACTCAATCAGATTGTTAGTGGAGTGATCAATAACAATGGCAATACCACAACCGTCAGTGATTAGTGTAAATTAAGGTTTTTTGAAACCAAATTAGTTGTTATTTTATGAAGGCTAGACCTGTAAAAATGAGGAAGAAACATGTACAGATATGAAAAACACCGGGTTTTTATCACGGATTATAAGGTAAAATATGGAAATGAATTATGTTGATGATCAAAAGTCAGTTACATATGTTGTTTAGAAAATTGAAAAATGAATTTGAAGGAAGATTTAAATTTTAAGATAAGATGTTCTCTCTACCTCATGTCTACTGGTGCCTCACACTCTGCTTTAATAAGATTTGGGGTTTTAGGCTTACATCTCATACATATATTTTCGAATGAAAACATTCTCATCATCATCTTGAAATTCAAATTCCCATTTTCAATCTTCAGAAATTGAAATTCCCATTTTCAATTTTCAAGAAAATGGTGTTGATGATGGTGATGGTGATGCATATGATAGAGTTTAGATCAAGCTTTCATTGATGCACTCCCGATGTTTTCCTACAAATAATTAATGGGATTAAAACACTCGACGATCGAAGTTTCAAAAAGTGAGCCAACGATAAATTATATGCTTATTGTCACGAAAAAACATATAAAAATAAAGATTCACCTTTGACTTTGCTCGTCAACAATCTACTCTATATTTCGAAATGTGAGTCCACACGGTAAGAAAAATCATTCTATTTACTCCTTTGCTTCTTGAACCACTGTCATACTACTGAATCAGTTTTAATTTATTTATCTACAACTATAGAAGCCTTGAGTTAGTTTGTGTGTTTGATTTGCAGGTGTAGTGTTGCACTGCATTGGGAACATGAGGAGTGCTTGAAATGAGTTTTGGGCAAGAGATCGCAATTTTGATAGCTGATTTATAGATATTAGTGGTGAACCGAATAGGGCTTTTGGACAGTTTCTGAAATGGCTGAAATTATATTTCGGTTAATTAAGGCTGCGACAGTTAATTCAGTAACGGCTGAAATTATGGTCTGAACCGTTTCCTGCTTCTCAAATTCTAAAACGCATGTAATAAAGCTGTGTGGGCAGTTTTTCATGTGTTAAATGAACTACTTTTCATATTCGGGAGTTTTATTTGCTGCTTGGATATTCAATGTTAGATTGAATGCATGCGTTTTTTTATGTTGCTTGGATATTCAATGTTCTATTTTTTATGCGTTTTTTATGCTGCTTGGATATTCAATGTCATATTGAATGCATAGTAATCAATGCTACTTCGAAAATGAAACTCGTTTTTTAATGTTATATATATTCAATGTCATATTGAATGCATAGTAATCAATGCTACTTCGAAAATGAAACTCGTTTTTTAATGTTATATAGATTAT
Source organism: Calendula officinalis (assembly GCA_963853835.1). Classification (NCBI taxonomy): domain Eukaryota; kingdom Viridiplantae; phylum Streptophyta; class Magnoliopsida; order Asterales; family Asteraceae; genus Calendula; species Calendula officinalis. Next base: position 71,052,806 of record OY970823.1, on the reverse strand, counting down.
ACATATACAAACGAAAATAAGCATCAATTCAACAACCAACAATATATTTAATTAATAATTTTCTACTAATTAGAGAATCGCAAGATGTGAAAAATGACGATCAAAACCTATTAATTGGATTAAAAGTAAAATAACAAATCAAATGAACAACAATTTGTGACCATTAACATGATCGATAAGATATCCATCTTAAATAAATGTGATAATATCATACACAATCACATATACTATAATAATAACTATCAGATCATTATATAATATAATTTTTATACAAAATGTAAATAAACAACGAATAACAATTTTATACATATATATACAAAAGAGGTTATGTAATTTTAAATAAAAACAACTAACATTCCCTCTGTAAAACAAAATCATAAAGATTATGTTGGATTACCAATTAATAGCGACGATATATAATAAAAGCCCTATATATCTTTGTTGTTGACTCCATTTGTTAAATATTTCTTTTGGATGCACCTCTGGAGTGTTACAATTTTTGCAATATGAGAATGAGTATTTATAGATGATAATGTGTAAGATTAATAAAACTTGAAAAGTCTCTTATTTATTGAAAATTTTATTATTATAATCATTTATATTTATTTCAGAACTCTTGGGTTTACAATTTAATAAGTTTGTTTTTTTATTATTATAATATTATTAATATTAATTGCATGGTATTAATTACAACTTCAAAATTGAAACTCAATTTTTATATATACGAGGCAGCATGGTCCGTGCGATGCACGGACTTTATTCACGATAAAAAATAATTGGGATCACCTGCAAAGTATGAACAAATCAAAGTGTGTCAGAGGAAAATGTAAAGTAACAAAACATGAATGCTTATATTAGCATAACACAAAACATGTTATTTATAACACATGCAACTACAAAGATATCCGTGCTTTACCTTTTATAAGCACAACTATGGATAAACGATGTTATATACTTATATCTTCAAGCGATACCGGTAAATTAGTAGTACCTGAAAAGCAATATGTAAAAAATTTTAAAATAATGAATAATTTTGAGTTATCTGTTTGTAAGAAAAATTTAATATTTAATCAAAAAGTAGTTTCAGTTTATGTGCTTCAACTAAAAGTTATTAAAATTTATAATCAGTTGATGTGTTTACAACAAAAAATTACTAAAAAGAGGATAAGTCTAGTTTTTTTTATTATGATTATTTTCCTTTAAAGAACATTAACATTAAACATATATTTAAATGATTTCCTTGTAGAAATATACCTTGGTTAGCCAAACTAAAACAGGGGCATTTTTTGATTGGGCATAAGTTTGAGATGATGAAGTTTTGTGAGATGAAGATTTTAAGGTTAGTAGAATTTTGTTCGGTATCATTTAACCATGTTGTCTTTTTTGTGGTTTGATCATGTATTGAGAGAATGCGTCTGGTGTTTTTGCTTTGTGACGGTTATTTGGTACACCGCATTCAACTTTGAGCCCATATCTTCATGTCAAAGTCAAACATTGAAGTTAATCAACTTTGAAATTGATCGGGTCGGGTCAAAAATTTACATACTCTAGACAGCCAATATATCCACCATAAAACTCAAAAGGCAATCCTTGATAATCTTTTTCATGCTAATGAATAGATTGAAGCTCCTGATAGAAAAAAGTGTGACATGTCAGCAAAAATTAAACCATAGAAATATTAATTTTAATATTAAATTAGTGAATATTTCTTATCTTAAATTATTCATATAATGCAAGAAACCATCTTCCAAAAATGTGGTTATAGTTAACCCTTGACCATCTTCAACTGAAATATGACCTCCACTTGTGTTTGTAACTTCACTGGAAAATAGAATCTTAGTATATCATGCCTTCCAAAAAGATGATTTATATTATAATAATAATAATAATAATAATAATAATAGTAATAATAATAATATAAACTTGTAATTAAAAACGGTTTAGGAGGTTATTCAAACCTTGGGTCTGACAATTTAAATGTTATCTGTTTCCATAGAGATCCACCTTTTCCACCCATAAATGAAAACCTTGCTCTTTTCTGTATAATGAGCATGAATTTAGTAGATATATTTGACCCGTTATCCAACCCGCCCGTTTTTACACCTCTACTTTGTTACTTGTTTACGGATTCTCTTCAAAACACTAATTTGACATAAACTCATAAACAAAATTCCGATACATACCTTAATTAACTTAAGCATAATAAACGGCAAGAACATGTTTGCTTGCTAAAATCAAAGATTAATACGCAAAAAATAAACTTAATTAAAAACATTTGCTTAAAACATACAACAATAACTAATTTTTGTATGTTTGATTCACTTCCATGCAGTTAAATTTGGGCATGAAAAGTAGAGAAATATGATCAAAATTATATAAAAATTTTAAGGTACCTTGAAATTGTTTTTGAGATTGAAGTTGAAGTTGAAACCCACGATTATTGAGTTGCTGTAAAAGTAAATCTAGACATAACAAAAGCTCATCAATGTTCATGTTTTATAAACTTTAATTAAGAATAACATTTATATTATTGCATTTTTTGCTCCCAAAATTAAGCATCTGCAATTGAAAGTCGGAGTAAAACTGAAAGCAGAAACTCTAAATGGAGAGAGGGACTTACCGGTCGGAGTTGGGGTCGGAGAAGAAGATGAATGCAATTAGTTGTATCTCAAAATTGGGAAACCCAAAATTAACTTGTGTTGTATAATCCATCGTGATATATAGAAATCAAATCATCAAATCAAATTAATGTTGTATAACTGGTTTTAATGAAATTTAAGTCAGTCTTTATTTCTTTATTCATGATGTGTGACAATTGAAACGATTTGCATTACCATCTATCATATTCTTTATTGTGAATGTTGCAATTATTATTGCATAATAATAATGCATTACTGAATATTAAACACATGATTTCAGTTACTTTATGGAGTTTTTATGGAATTTGATTATTGTGAGGAATGAATGCTACGTGGGTACTAAAACTCTCTGAAATGGTGAGGTGCTTTGTTGCAGTTACATAATTTGTAAAAATTTAATACATGTAAACGTTTTAAGATGGTATTGAAGGCTGGAAATTTAATAAAAAAACATAAGGCTAAAATACAGTGGAAGGTGGAAGCTTTGAATATTAAAGGAATTAAGTCTAGGTAATTAAGATGGCATTTAAATCTGGTAATTAAGTCTACATCATTCTTGAAACTCATTTTTTAAGTATATATAGATGAAACGTTTTTTTATATAGATAACAAAATTGATATTTAATGTTATATTTAATATTATAATTAATTACAACTTCAAACTTGAAACTCAATTTTTAAATATCTTACTACTATATAAAGCATTTAGGCCTACCCCATTAGGCAAGTTTAAGGAGCTCCTTAAACTTAATTTTAAGGACCTTTCCACTTTTGTTAGTTAGTTCTTTACCTTAAAAAAAAATAAATTGCGGCTAATAAGATTCGAACCCAAGACCTCTCCTAACTTATCACTATGTGTTAACCACTTGCTATACATTACACTTTGGTAACACCACCCACACTTAATAACAAAAGTCTGTTATTCGAACCATTTTACCCAATAACATTAAATATACGACGCTGTAAATCATCAACTCTTACCAAAATCCACATTTCCGTTTAATTATTTATTTCTAGCAACAATTGACTATTAATTATACAAATTAATAGCGGCTGTAAATCAACGCATATGGGATGACAACCTTATTTCCGTTTAATTTTTTATTTCAAACAACTTTTGACCACTTCAACTACTTGATTATTTTGATTTATTCCAGATACTAATATTAATAAACTTTAACGTCACCAGAACTCAACCATCATTTCTCTATTTAAAAGGACCATATTTACTTTCACAAAAAAGCCAATTTAGGATCTGATCCTACCATCATTAATGTAAGCACCTACCATTACTACGCACCACCACTCATTACCATCACTATTGTCACCACCACCGGTACTGTCATCACTTCGAAATATAGTTACGGGTACCCGCCGCCGCATTGCGCGGGTACCCTGCTAGTATATAGAATATAGATATGTTCTATCTATTGACTTATTCGTGTTTCTATAAGACCAACTTCCCGATTACCAATTCTACCCTCGTCTTTTTCCTTCAAGTAATCAAGATAATGTTGGTAGATATACGAAGCAAACCCCCATATCGCCAACAACATTGAAATAACCTTCACCCCATTCATCTTTTCATGGAAAAAGACTAATGCGAGAATAGGCACAATCGGGATACCAAAAGTACTAATAACATTTGAGAATAACGATGAAACCTCAAAGATTAAGCCTACACACCCAATGGAGAAAACTTGCCATGAAATTGCGGTCCATACAAGATTCATTATGTATGAAACTGTTCCGGATTTGTAATCTTTCATTTCTCTGTTTATATCTCTCCATTCGCCACTAGCAAATAATCCCACGAGAATGAAAACACTTGCGACTAAGTTTTGGTACACGATCATATCGAATACTACTTTGTAACTTTCGGATTTTAGAATCTTTTTGAACGCGAGTTGTGTTACAGAAAGCATTAACCCGTACCCTGTGTAATCACACATTCAGTTTAAAGCTCAATCAAACTACTTTGTGACTATAAAAAATCGCTTAATTCATTAAAAAACGACATTCTACTTGGGTATAGGTTAATCAAAAGTCAAATACATTAGAATTCCACCATAATAATCCATATACTTAAAGTTACTGCACTTTTTAATCTATACACCACAAAAGTTAGTTTATATGTTTGTACAGTTTACAATATTATTTATATAATGTGATATATACATTAAAAAATGTGGTGTACAAAGTAATTCTCTATATTTAAAGACTTCATTTGTGCCATGATGGAACATAAATGCGTTCGTATTCAAGTTTCTGCTTACACATGAAAAGTGTGAGTAAAAATGATGTGACTCGAATAACTAACTAATCGTTCAAAATAAAATAATATAATGGGAGGTATTATATAATATTATATGTTATAATATATTTTCTTAGACATTGGTATATAGGTAATTCCGTATTAAATATTCAGATATAAAAATAAAATAAAAATACTTTTAACTCTAAAAACCACCCGCAATAATATGATAATCAATTTAAAAACGCAAATTAAACACATCAATTATTATATAAAAAAAAACAATACCTGCTGAAGCAGCGACAGTGCATACAAAGCCAATTATATACTTGCTTTTGGACGTTTTCTGACTCTGTTCAGAATCACTTTGAAAGACAAGTAACGCAGATGAAAAGCTAAGAAGAACAAGTGAATTGGTAATGTAAGGAGTGAGCTTTTGGCCATTTAAAAAGTAGGAAAAGAAGGCATTAAAAGCGAGTTGACTCGCACAAATCAACGAGAAGGTTGAAACGGGCAAAAAGTTCAATCCAATGGTATATAACATGCAGTCTGCAGCCAAGAAAAACCCAAGAAACAGATACAACATAGAAAGTGTAGTCCAAGAAGGTTTTGTGGTAATTTGTTGTTGTTTTGGGGGTGATTTTGAATTTGAAGGTAAATACAAAAAGATTAAAGGTAACATAAGTGGGAAGCCAACACATTGAACAAGTGTTGCCATCCATTTACTATTTCCTCCTTTGTTAAAATAAAGTCTTCCCAACATTGTTGCAACTGATTGGCCCAAGAGTACAAACAAAGTGAATAATGCTATCTGCATCCACCACTTGTACTGTACAACCTTTGAAGGCCCACTACCACCTTCCTGGCTTTCAACTGACCTATTTTCATCTGCAAAAAAAACATGGTTTAATTAACTCATCATACCCAATTACCCATGTCAAAGTTAGTACTAGTACTACAATTAAGCACGTTGTACAAGTCATGTTGCAAAAAGTACAAGTTGTTATTTCATGACTGCTAAAAGAAATGGCCCAAAAGGGTTCTACCATATGATCTTTTGTTGCTAACAATATATTCAAGAAAATGTTTTTTTGGGACTTACGCTTAGTAAACTGATATGTACAACTTTCAAGGCATCGAGTACATGTAATTATTGACTAATCCTACAGTACTAATGATTGAATAATGTTTTCATATACTGTGATTTAGAATAAAGAAAAGAGAAAGAGGTTTTGGGTTGATAAGTGATGACTACTTACCAATTGCCACTTCTTGAGCTTCCTTCATTTGAATAACAAAATGAAAATAGGGAGAAAGGATGTGAGAGGAAATATAAACTATGTATTCATTAGTGTCTTGTTTCGAATGCTACCATCATCAACCATTTGATATATAGACAACAAAATTAGATCTTTATCCCGTTATATAAAATGTTAAATTAATGACTATTATAACCTTTTGGACAAAAGTGCGCAAAAGCAGGTTTGCGAGAAAGTAATATTTACACCATAAAATTTATATCGTACACTATGATTAATGTTTAGATATAGTTGTGCTGTCTACTTTAAAACTTATATAATAAGATAAAATGAAATGAAACTATTTTTGTAGTGTAGATATGACTTCGTTTCTATATATATAGTAATATAACTGATTGTTTCAAATACATTATTATGATTAGACTTTGGTTTGGTATTTTTGGTTTAGATTGATTTTTGTAACACCCTGAAACCCGACCTAGTATTTTATCACTTTCAGTAAGTGATAAATATTACTTGTTATTTATTTGAAGTAATTGATATTTTAACCAAATGATTAAAATTAGTTGAAATTGTAATATTTAAGTACTTTAATGATTTTTATATCACTAGATTCGTTTTTGAACCAAAGTTTTAAATATATTTTCATTGTTTGAAATGGAGTTAATAAGTATTTTTAATGAATTATATACAATATTATATTATACTTTATAAAATGAATTTTTTTTGGTTCATTTGTGGTGTGACACGTATGGTGCATATGTGGTGGTGTCAAATGGGATAAAACCCATTTTCCCTTTCTTTCTGTCGCTGGAACATACAAACACACGCATACAATACACTGTTGATATTTTCTTGAAATCAAAAGTATTAAAGTTTAAATCTTCAAGTTTTTCAATCTTAAATTCGAATCTCAGCAAGGTTTAGTAGGTAAACTCTTCTTCTAGCTTAAGGTTTACAATTTTGAAGTTTCAACTAGTTATGAACTAGGGTTTCGAATTTTAGGGTTTATGATTAATTGATTTAAATTGCAAAATTGGTTGATTATTTGAGATTATTCATGTTTATTAGTAAGTTCGACAATAAAATAGTTATAAAAAGAAAAGTTGTTGAGTTTTGCTTGTCTCGTGAACCTGCGTATAAAATGAGGGATAAGGAAAGTTGTTTTGAAGTTTGATTCTTTATTGTTGTCATGATATATATATTAGTTATATAGAATATGGATCAAGAAAGAACTTAACTTATTTGAAGAAGTTAAAGAAGCAATTAAGGGTATTGATTTGATTAAAACATTTAAGGGCATTTAAGGGTATTGTTGTCATTTTTCCACTCCTTCACAAGTCATATACGTGATTTCTAATTCCCCCCATTCCTCATCTTCTTCGCCAAACACCACCATACGATCCCCAGCTACCCCATTGAAATCACATGATCAACTAGGTTAAGGTAAGTAAAATCTCCCAAGTTTTGATTTCTATTTCGTTTATTACCGAATCTGCATCTTAATTTTGTTTATCATCTCCTAATTTCTATTTCTCCCATACGAGCAGACCCCATACGAACCCTAGGTTTTTAATCGAAATCAAGTGATTCAAGTGAGTAACAGGTCCTAATTTTCAATTTCTATTTCGTTTATCATCTTCTAAATTCGATTTCTATTTCACGTGATTTCAAACACGATTTCTCCTGATTTCTCATGCTCAATCTGCTCAAGTTCGAATGATTTCTCCACCTCAATCTGCTAAATGTCACACAGCTCCTATACGAACAGCTCCTCAATCAGCTCCGGGTCCAGGTAGATCATCTTCTAATTTGATGCAACCAATTTTGAAATTAATGCAAATTGATGGAATTAATGTATATGCAGTTTTTTTGAATTAATTCAAATTTTTTCGATATGAAAATTGATGGAATTGGCTTACACAAATATTTTAACATCGATTGGAACCAAATATACATCAATTTTAAACATTTGTTTGTTGTACTTGCATTTGCATATGCATTTTCATACTCGCATTTGGTTTTCATCTGAAATTTTAAACAACTGACTGGAATTTGCATTTGCATTTTCATCTGATATATTAGAAAGCTAACTGGAATTTGCATTTACATTTTCATCTGAAATATTAAACAGCTGACTAGAATTTGCATTTTCATCTGAAATTCTGCATTTGCATTTTCGTACTTTTCAATTGCATTTTCATCTTATTTACTTAGTTTCTAAAGTATAACCCTGTTTTGTAGCTTTAATATATTTTGTTTTTTTTTACATACAAATTTTGATCATGTTCCAGCTTCTCTTCAAATTGGTTTTTAAAAAATTTATGCTCATGGTGATAAGTATTGAGTTCTTAATGTTCCCAATTCTATAAAGAGTATGATATTATAGGTGGCTTTAGGCCCATTAAATCTACCCAAAATGCTCTCTCGTCAAGGAATGGCTGACTTGTTACTAATAAGATTTTTAGGTGTTCTAAGCATGGTAAAAATGTAAATAATCATAAATCTATGGACACTTTGAAAGTTGCAAATGACGTGCATTTATCAAATGAAATTGATGTTGAAGTTAGTGGAGATGACAATTCAAACATTGAAGTTCAGAGAATTAAAAAAAGAAAGTCATCTTCTAAGAAGACGGATTGCCATGCAGATTTGAGATTAAAACTTTTGAAAACAAATACCATGTTTACCAATTCAGTGAAGAACACAACCACTGTTGGTTCGTCCAGAACGATAAAAGTTGAAGATGCACTGAAAAAGACCGCAACAAGCTGATGATGATGCATAATTTTCTTGATTGCCACATTATTTTTTTATTAGTTATTTCTATAACCTTACCAAATGTAGTTAAACATACTTTGGTATTTATATTTCATTATATCTAGTTATTCCCTGAATTTTGAAATACTGATTACGTTTTAAATAATGTGAGTTGCATTTTCATTTTCATACTCATAATTAAATTCAAGTAGTTGCTTTTTTTATTTTACATTATGTTTTTGCTTTAAAAACTCTGTTATATTTGCATTTTCATACCCGCAGTTTTATTTTTATTTTATGTAATTTGAATTTAAACTTTTCTATTTCCGTTTTAAATACTAGGTTGCATTTGCGTTTTCGTACTTGCAGTTGCATTTTCACTTTCATACTTGCAATTACATTTCGCCTTTCATTTTATAAAGCTATTCCGTGAACTTATAAATACTAGTTCTGTTTCAAACATTAGTTTTTGCATTTTGCCTTTTCAATATTACCATTGATTTGACGTTTTCATTAAACCTAGTTATTCCCTAGAATTTTATCCAACTGTTTGGCATAGTGATAGTTGCATTTTCATTTTCATAGTTGCATTTGCATTTGCATTTTCATTACATATATATTTTTCACACTTTCTATTTTCTTTTACCTTTTCATGTATTATCACCGCATGATCAAATTTTGTGTACCAGCACTTCTTATATTGAATATCATAACAAAAACAAATAAAAAGAATCAAAATCATAACAATCTATACTACTTTTACAACCATCGATCATTCCATATAATCACAAACAAGCCAACCAACAAAAAGTTAGAAAAAAAACAAACCAACCTCAAAAACACATCCAACCACCTAAATCTAGAAATCCGTATTACCAAAAGCCAACAAATTACCTAGTTAATAGTTATACATAACAAACCTAATTTTAGTTAGACCACCACATTTTTTATGTCTCTATTTAATAATATCTCATTGCATCCAGTAGGAATCCGGCTGATGGTTTCAGTGTTCTTTTAGGTCTTTCAGAAATATTCAGTTCAACTTCAACTTTCTTTATATTTTCATTTGAACTGTTGCCTATCTTTTTCTTCCCCTTTTCAATCTTCTTCTTCATCTCTTCAATTGTTTCATCATCTCTTTCTTCACTTATATATACAAACATCTCGGTTGCCTCTTCCACCCCCTCTTCTTTTTCACTTTTTTCTACTTTTGCATTTTCATTTTTTCTCCACTTCCATTTTTATCTGCATTTGCATATCATCTTCTGTTTTTTCATTTTTTTCTACACTTTCATTTTTTTTCTGCATTTGCATTTTCAGCTTCTGCATTTGCATTTTCGCCACCTTCTGCATTTTTTTAAACAAAAACGGTCAACTAGGAAAGAGCTTCGACATTGTCATCATCCCTCACCTAGACAACCAAGAAATTATATTTACTATCAAATAATAATGTACAGACTTACAACTATCCATAAGCCAACACTTATAAAAATAACCAGAACAGACATACAACCACCTATACAAAACACCAAACACAACAAGCAATATTCCATCAACTATACATCACTCAGCTGCATCTGCACATTCCAATCTCTCGCAATTTGAAGCACTTGACTTGAAGCTTTGACTTGAAGACTTGTTAATTGCAACCTAACATTTTCGGTTATACTTTTTAGTAAGACCTCAGCAGGCTTGTGATTTTGTTGGAATTATCTATCGTTTCTTTCCATCCAAATGTAGTAAATAGCTGCAACCACTACCAACCTCCTAAGAATACTTCTGATGCTATTAATACACGACATTGCAGCAATATTATTTAGAATAGTATCCCAATCATTCTGGAAATTATGCAGTTGTATTAAAACCTTTAAATTCTCCACACTTCTTTTGAATAATCACAACAGAAAAAGAGATGATTGTGAGAGTCAGTAACCTTCTTGCAAAGTGGACATATCAAATTACTTCTATCTACATTTGCATTTTCAGTTTCAAGGTTTGCATTTTCATCATCTTCAAAGGGGTGTAAATTTTTAAATGTAAAGGCAATACAACTGGAAAATAGACAAAATCGTTGACAAACGGTTGTAAATTTTAAGGTTTGAGCAGTACCTGAGTGACCAAACCTGCATAGAGAGGTTTTGCAGTACGTTTAGGATAACAAACCTTTTGCCTTCTTCGATTCAAACCTTGATTCACGCAAATCGCCGATTGAGACTTGAATCCTGGAAACCCTATCCGATTGGTCGATTGAGACCGAGAGTTGTTTGTGCTAGGATCGTGGAAACCCTAGCCGAGCATCGCCCTTCGTCGATTGTGTCTTGAATCGTGGAAACAATTGAGAACGATAGAAATCCTAGGGGAGAGAACTGTTACAGAGTTTGAGAAACCCTAGGGGAGAAAGAACGTGAGCGTGAATCACAATATCACTTCCTTTCTTGCTTAGGTGAGAGACGAGTTTTTTGACAATTCTACCCCTCTGTGCTTATTTTTCATCCAGATTCCCCCCATAAATTACTAATGCCCGCTTTTTTAAAGTCCTATCATCTTAACCTTTCAATTTATGATCTAAGGGCTCAAATCTATTCTCTATATTCTTTAATTATTAATGATTTTCTATAGATCATCACCCTAGTTATATATATAAAGAAAAATAAACTAAAATTGCCTCTGCTTTGGGTGGCGATAAGGACAAGAAGAAAAAGAAGGGATTTTGGTTTTTATATATTATTTAGAACTTAAGAAATTGTATTATAAGTATGATTTGTTAAGGACTGTTGGCGCAGACATGAAATAAACAAAAAGGGTATATGGTTATGATATTTAGATGTGAAAGGTTATGCCTAGAATGTATTTTAATAAAATATAGAAAACTAAACAATGAGTTTTGACCGTTTGTGTCAAAAATCAAAATGTAGAAATAATGTTATAATTGGATCAACTATACTTGCATTGTGTAATTTGACCATGAAAGTCTTTGGAAAGGATTTAGTTATATTTGGTCATAATAGTTGCGCATCTAATTGAAATTAGTATGAACTTTGTATCAATTATCGATTTGGTATAGTTTGGTTACTAATTTGGGTATTGTTTTGATTATCAGGAAAAACAAAAGAGGTTCAGTGATATGAGACAACTGAGTGGAAAGAGACTTGGCAAAGGTGAGTGGATTTATAACCTTTGTATTGTTTAAATTGCAATGGTTTTGGTTGCAATTGAAAGTGTTTAGTGCTGATCCCGTTAGTGTTGATCAGTTAGTGCTGATCAGTTGGTGCTGATCAGTTAGTGCTGATCAGTTAGTGCTGATCAGTTAGTGCTGATTCCGTTAGTGCTGATCAGTTAGTGCTGATCCGTTAGTGCTGATTCCGTTAGTGCTCATTCAGTTAGTGCTGATTCATTAGTACTGCTTCGTTATTTCAGGATCGGTATTAATGGTTTAATGTTAATTAACTGGTTATGTGTTAATTAATCGATATGTGCATATGGAAAAGTATAGAGGCAGCTTGACTGGGGGGCTGGGCTTTCGTTTACTGTTAGATAATGGTAATTGTACCTTGGCATATTCGTTGTGTCTTAAGGAAGCTTTACCATTGCTGATGAGTAAAGGGCTATCGGTAAACTGTTGTTAGGCCCACAACAGTTGTAAGGTTCTGCAAAACCGTCGTACCTCTCGTTATTTGTGAATCTGTAAAGATTGTGAATCCGTAAAGATTGTGAATCTGTGAAGGTTGTGAAACGAGATTGTTGTACTTAGACAATATAAAATGTTATATTTTCATTCACTTAGCTTCGTGTTAATCCCCCACTATGTTGAATCTTTTACATATTGTAGATGGATGAGTCTTTTGGAGATTAAGATTAGGAATGATTGACCAAGACTTAAAGAAATGATTTTGATGTTGAGCCGTAATGTTAAGTAACACTATTTTGGAAAGTTAACTTTTGTAAAATTATATATCTTATGTCTTTTTTATAACTTGTGAATAACAAGTTATATATATGTAATTTTAAAACGCTTCTGCATTTGTTGTAAAAAAAATGGTTCAGATTTTGAGGTGTTACAATTTTAAACTAAAACCTAATCATTATTATGTTTTGGCGTTGAGAACCAAATATTAATTTGTGTTATTTTATAGAATAACAAGCATATTTACCAAACGATTACTTTTGCTCATGATCTATCTACAAGAGTCCAACTTTATCCAATTTGATTTTACAATGTTACAAACCCCTGTATAGGAGTTTGGTGAATCATCATTATACTTTATGCACATAGTTAGCCACTTAGATTCAGCATCACCGTCAGTACTCCTCATAACGTTTGAATATAAGTTGGACATTTCATAAACTACTTTCTTTTTTATTATTAATATAGTAAATAAGGACACTGTTTATTAGTGAATTGTTTAGTTTGTAATATTGGATAAATTTAATTTACTATCATTGACGTTTAGTAATTATATTTACATATTTAGTTCATATAAGATGAATAAATCCAACGATACAATATTTAATAACTAGATAGGAATGTCTTGAAAATGGTAGCATCTCAAAATTTAATCATTTAAAACTGACGGTAGTATAAAGACGAACTTATCATCGTACTATATTTGACCAATTTTTCTCTTTCATATTATTTGATTCTAAAAATATTAAAATAAATCATGCTTCATAAAATAACACACGTACACCGCTTTAAAAATCGGCACATCATTTTAACTTTGCGTTAAACTGCCGAAGCCGCGGGGATGTTTTAGATAGTATATTAATGTACTATTATAATCATTTTAAAATTATTGTCCACATACAGTTTAATAAAAAAATATTTATTATACTGTGTAATCAATCCTTTCTTACCACATAATCATTTTTTTGGAAAATGCTAATGACAGCTCTTAGGGCTGTCATTAAGAAGACAAAATACACAAAAGACAACCCCCTGAATTTTAGGAATATTACTTTTTTAGTTAATGTACAAACTTTTTATGCATGTTAGTGACAGTCCTAATGGCTGTCATTAGCAAAACCCTATTTTTTTATAGGTGGAATTTTCAAGTTGACGATAATTTAGAACATATTAAAAAGAATATGGACAATAAAATTAAGATGAAGGATTAAGAATGTTAAACATCATAAAATAGGTTACTTTTTATTGGTATTCTCCCATTTAAATGGCCCTGTTAAATCAGTCAAATAAAAAGCCTACCATATAATAATGTAGTCCTAACTTATGTACCAAAATCCACAATGTGTGAACTATGAAGTAAAGTAAAAAAAGGTCCGCTAAAAAAATGATCTTGCACTATTCACGCGATGGAAAATATAGCATAGTATAATTATTTGAAGACAACTTTTTTAATAATTAATTTTAAAATTAGGATAAATTAAATTAATAATAACTGAAATTAGGACAAAATAATACTCCAATAATTAAAAAAATAATTAATTAAAATTTATTAAAAGTACTTAATAGTTTAAATAAATAATTATCACTTTATTAAAAATATTAATTAACTTAATTAAAAATTAAATTACATAAATTATCTCTGTAATATTCAGATTTTGCTTTTTATCCTAAGACTCTTTTTCTCAAAAAATTTGTCCAAGTTTTCATTTTACATGTATTTCATCATTTTTCGTCTAAAATGAGTAAAATACACTTATTTCTAATTTATCTAAATTTTTAATCTATTTTTCTTTTTTCCGATCATCTTCCCAACTATTGAAGACCTCAAATCTTACACGCTCTCTCCTAATAAGGTTAGTGGGTATGGGCACCACATATGGTGGTGCCCTTTTCCGCCACATCAGTGCCACCTCATCAACCACACCACCACCACATCACATCATTTGGTGGAAATACCCACCACACCACACCACACCATTTTATTTTCCATCTCATCATTTCTTTTCCATTTATTTTTTAAACATAATATTAAACTTCTATTAAAATTAAAATAACAATACATTAAATTAAAAATACAAATACTTAAAATTAAAAATACAAATACTTAAATTAAAAATACTTAAAATAAAAAAATTACAATCCTAAATCGCTCATCGCTTTTCGGGCTCTTTCCTTCGCGGCTAGGAAATGATGAAGATCTTCTTGCGTCAAGCCTGGTTGTGGTTGCATACTCAAAATATTCAAATTATTGATCATTCTTTGTTCGGTTGCAAGCGCCCTATCTCTTTCTTCTTTCTCCCTCTCTTGTTGAGTCGTTCTTGTTCCAGTTGAACTTGTTGACGACGCATCTCTACGCGCTCTTTCGTTGCCTCAAAGTGTTCGTTTAATCGTTTTTGAATGTCTTCCCTATGCTTGCTCTTCGCTTCCTTTTCCGCCGCATGCCTACCCGCTCGTTTAGCCTTGTCTCTTCCAATTGGTCGTTGAAGAGGAGTTGGGGTTTCATCAATGTCGTCGAATATGTCATCTGGAAATTCATCGTCCCCTGCATTAAGGTCGACACGAGAATGACCATCAGAAACGTCAACCGATTGTGAAGTTTTTGAGCGCTTCGATTGTTGTTGATCTTTAGTAATTGTGCCGATCCATTTTGGATCCTCTTTTAAAATCAACCAATGTCGATCTAGCTCAAAATTATGGCCCTTTTTTTCAACTTTGTATTGTTTCTTGGCGGCCTCCAAAACATCAAACGCGGCCATTCCGCTACTTCTTTCCGACGAGAGTTTGTTGTATATACCATTGAATTTTGTAACCTTGTTGTTTATGTCACGCCATTTGCTACTAAGACTATTGTCTTTTCGGTATGGCGGGCTTCCCATGAAGTTATGAAATTTAGAAAGAATGACTTTCCAATAGTTTTTAATTCTCATGCCATTCCCGTCCTTCTCATTTTTAGAAGTCGCACACCAAGCTCGGCACAACGCAAGTTCCTCCTTTTCCGTCCATGGAAGTTGTGTGTCTTCTTCCACATCTTCTTCCCCAACTTCTTCTACAACCTCTTTTTCTTTCCTTTTCCCTTTCCCTTTCCCCTTTCGCTTGCTCCCCCCCCCCCCCCCCCCCCCCCCCCGCTTGTGGTTCTTGTGGTTGGGTTTGTTGATGAATTTCTTGTTGTTGAAAATATTGACCGGTGGGTGCAAATTGAGATACATTTTATGAATATTGGGGTTGTTGAAATTGAGGGTGATATTGAGGTGCGGTTTGTGGATAAAATTGAGGTGGGACAACACCGGAATTTAGGATGTTGACATACGGCTCGTAGCTACCAAATCCAAGGTTCGGTGGTATATTTTTGTAACGACCCGAAATTTGTAATAAATAAATTTATAAAAAATATGATAAATAAGGATAAATCGTTTAAAGAACGTAGGAATTGGTTTCGTGTCATTTGGACACCGTATGAGAAAGTTATGGACGAAACCGGGTCGAGACAACAACCGAAAAATGCAGCCCTGCTGCATAGGGGAGTTCGCGACGCGAACTATGGTTCCCGATCGGGAACCGTCTTCAGAGATTTTGGCCTTCGGGCGTGAAGTAGTTCACGACCAGTTAACGATCGCTAAGTATGCGTGTAGAGGAAGAGTTCGCGACGCGAACTTAGTTCGCGCCGTGAACTATGGTCGAGCATCATTAAAATCGGGTTTTCAGCCATTTGTGCTATCTTAAAACCCTAGATACCTCTTTGGAGATTTTTGGAGCTCTAGTGCAGTTCTTGAGTGATTCCTTCACGAATCTTGATAGATTTCACTCCTAGTTGAATATTAAAGGTATATCTTCACTCCTTGATCTTTGTAGCTTTAGATCCATGTATTTTGATGTATGGGTTTGAAACCCTAGCTCTTGGGGTTATGGTTCATGGTGATATAAGTGATGTATACACCTAATAGATGGTATATTAACAAAGGAAATAAGTGTATGATTATGATTTGCAAGAGTCTTAAGGGTTGGTTAAACCTAGGGTTTGGTAAATCAACATAATTGGGAGAAATGTGTTAGTAAGTGTTATCTAGAGATAGATGGACACATTGGTAGTAGAATGTGATGTTGATAATCTTGTGATTATTGTATTAGGCATTTGGTGAGGTCTTGGAAGGTTGACCGAATTGTGAAGCAAGGAAACTGACGTAAAGAATACGGTTGGAGCACTTATTTGCTAAGGTGAGTACATGAGACTTTTAAACTGGGTACATAGCAAATAGTTTTGAAAGTACATATGATATGGTATCAGTCTTTATTAACAAATACTTTGATAAAGATAGTAATTGAAAATGTATGAAAGTATGTAGAATGTGATACTAGAATGTGTCTAGTATGATTGATGAGTTTGAAATAAATTATGATAGATTCAGGTAATTATGGAATCTATGTTAATGAACAATAATAATGAAGTAATTGATTAAAAGAATGTATACGGAGCCTTTATTAATAAATATATATTAGTAAAGCAATTGGGAATGATTTTATAGTAATGAGTACCTATTGGTAAGATATACTAATAAAAGTAAAGAACGAATATATATGAGAAAGAATATGATGTGACTAGTAATAATTGTCTATTATAGTCAAGGAAGAGATAAAAGTATTCTGTTATCGATAAATAAGAAATGTATCTTATGTACGAAGTAAGTATGGACCTGATAGGGTTCATAGATGTAGAAGTAACTGTGGTTGCTTATGATCGGGTCCATGGGACCATACATGTACGTTCACACTGTGATGAACTAATTATATGTCGTTAGTATTAGATGACTAACTTGTTTGATGTTGGATGTGATAGCCGAAGGCTTTGACTGTCATAACTGTTAGGTTATGGTAAGAGATAGATGGTGGTGACGCGGGGGACCCCCGGTCACTGGACGGTGGTATATATGTTTATACACCGAGTGTATATATGTTTATACACTAAGCACACGGGTGCTTCTAGTACGCATATGTTTGGTACTAGGTATGTTAGGTTCTAATACATATATGTTTATGTATTAGACATGTTGGTGCTTCTGGTACATATATGTTTATGTACTAGATATGATTGGGCTTCTGGTACATATATGTTTATGTACTAGATATGATTGTGCTTCTGGTACCTATATGTTTAGGTACTAGATATGTTTGCTAGGGAAGCAAGATCGATAGGGTCGCAATATGGCGACTAGACGGTATTGACGTAGTATATATATATGTTTATATGCTTATGAAATTGTTATTATTATTATCGGGTCTAAACCCATGTATCTCACGAGACTATTTTGTCTCACGTACTACGTTTGTTTTGTGGCTATGTACTCATGTATAGGTTTGAGGTGATAGAAGGTTGCACTAGAAGTGGCCTAGAGATGTTTAGCTCGGGAGCTAATAGGTAGATCCCGTTGCCTATGGTTTTGATATACTTGGTGACACCGTATTTTTGTAAACTCTGATATAAGTTTGAAAGTTTTTGTTAAACTGTATTTTGGACAATATGTCAGATATTGGGAAAATGTATTTTAAATGATTTAACGATGTTTTAAAAATACGGGTGTTACAATTTTGTTGTGAAGGTTGGTTGGGTGTTTGTGGAGAGTTGTTGTGTGGATCCATTGTAAGTAGAGAGGTATGAAGATTGGAGTTTGTAGAGAGTAAAATGGGTTAATTGTGTATGTACAATGAGTGAAAGTATGTAAATATATATAGGTAAATAATTAATAAAAAAAAAGTTTTTTTTTTTTTAAAATGTAACGGCTATATAGCCGTTCCCCAACGGCTATATTGGCCAAACCACGCCCGTGCATGCCCGTCGACCGTTGCCATCTTCGCCCACGCCGCACACCCACGCCGTTGGGGGGGGTGTTCCCTTGCCTAGCCACGGCGTGGCCGTCCACCTCACCCCCCACGCCCGGTGAAAATTGGGACCATACCGAGGAGTCTAACAATGACACGATGAAAGCATACCTCACCTTATGGATGTCACTGTTTAGACTCGAACCACTAAATTACTAACTAATCGTTTAAAAAATATATAATAATACAATTAATCAACACTACCCCAAATCCCCCAGCCATCGTCTCTCGAAGAACCTCCGTCACTGCCGACCACCAGAAACACACCTCCTCTGTCCATTTTCTCGCAAGTGGAGGACTTGGAAGGGACAGCAAGGGGCGGCTGTTGAAGACTTGAAATCCGATATAAAAACAAATAAAACAAGACACTAAATGTGACACTTGAAGAGGATAGGGATGATAATGGATTCTTAAATTCTTCAACTACCGAATACAGACGGTTCTTACATCTTAGTTATTGCATAGGATAATAAGATATTTTAGTTGTATTAACTGTTAATATGAAAATAGACAGATTTTTTCTAGACAAGACAATTCCAAAAGAAGTCAAAGCGTAGAATAGGATGCTTAAAAACAATTTTACGACTAAAATATGTATCCAAAATAGATTTTTACATTTGTAGATTTATATTTAAGTAGTTAAACTTGATTTCCAAACATATATACGATAGTATTTGATTATTCTATAATAAAACAAATTTACATAATCGTTAGTAGTTTTTTCAAGAGAAAAAAAAAAAAAGACTACTCAAGAAGGGATTTTTCACAAAATATCTATTTTATAAAAATGCTATCTATATCTTACCAATGTTTTAAAACCCGGGTTATTGCTCGGCCCGGTATGATGACCGGGTCCGGTTCAACCGGCGCTTCAACCGTTTTACCGAAAAACATAGGAAAAGTTGCATATGCATGTTTCTTCACTCAATTTGTAGAACCAAAAACAGAAACAAATTAATTTGAGCGAGATATCACTGATAAATTTGAGCAACCAATGAATTTGTAGAACACAACAATTTGTACAATCAATAAATCGGGCAGCAACAATCAATTTGTAGAAATAAATCGGGCAGCAACGATGATTTTGTATCAACCAATCAATTTGAGCAATCAATTCGTAGAACACAACAATGAATTTGTAGAAATAAATCGGGCAGCAACCAATGAAATTACCTTGTGTGGGTGGACGGTGGACGAGCAGAAACGAGCGAGATATCGTGAAAGTCGAGCAGCAACCAATCGGAAATTGTGAAAGTCGAAAGAAGCAGAAACGAGCGAGATAGAATCGAAAGTAGTAGTAGCGGCTGAAAAAACCACTGATATTAGGGTTTTTTTTGTAAATTCCGGGTTTTTACCGGGTCGACGGTTCAACCGGAAACCCGGCCGGGTCTCAGCGGGCAGAAAACATGAATTAAACCGGACCGAGTTGACCCGCCTCATGTACCGGGTCCCGGTTCAACCGGTCCAACCGGCCGAGTCAACCCAGGTTTTAAAACATTGTATCTTACTATCCAGAAAGACGTGAGAAATTAAATCTTGAACAGATTGAGAGAGAACAATCTCACATCCATAAGTGAATAAAACTTCAATGGTTTCCTTTCTTATAAATAACACATGGAAAATACATGGGTGTGAGTATCACCCAATTTATGAATAATGATATTTAGTCATACTCTTTAGTTCTACTCATTATATGAAGATATATGTTAAAATCAAAGGATAATATTAAAAGATAGAATTAGTGAATTGCATATATCTTCCTATAAAGTGAGTAGTATTATGAACATAACCAAATGATAAGACTAAATTATAGGGGTGAGCACAAAAACCGAAAAATCGAACCGAAACCGAAAAAACCGAAAAAAACCGCACCGAAAAAACCGAACCATTTGAAAAACCGAGGTTAGCGGTTTTGATTTTTTGATAAATCGAATGTTTGGGGCGGTTTTTGGGTGCATACGAAAAACCGAACCGAAAAAACCGCCCTGCCCCGCAATATATATATATATTCCAAATTTTGTAAAAATATTTATATATTTATAAAAGATTTAATCTTTAACTATTTAAAAGTAAGTTTGAAGTATATTATTATTAAATAATTATGTATTTAAGATAATTATGTATTTCAAATGTTGTATTTATCTCTTGTAATCTCTTATTATAAATACACAAGCTCTCACATCAATTGATGTGTGGTTAATTAAATCATATTATTTGTTATTTTTCACATGTTTTTTTCATTATTTTTCAGGTCTTATAACTACATAAATACTAAAGTTTGGATCATAACTTTTAAGTTAACAAATTGATAAATTTTAAGGAAAACAAAAAACCGAAAAAAAAAACCGAAACCGAACCACTTTATTGAGAAAAACCGAAAAACCGAAACCGAACGGTTTCTAGTTCTTAAAAACCGAAGTTTGCGGTTCGGGGTTTGGTTTTAGTGAAAAACCGCCCCAACCCGCCCCATGCTCACCCCTACTAAATTATATCATGTTTCCCTATTTAAATACAGTATTTGAATAACCAATATAAGTTAAAAGTCGGTTTTCCGGTTTGAAAACCAAACAATATATAATTTTAATTTGCTTTGAAAGAAAACAAATTTGGATAGACTCCAAGTTTGCGTTTTTATGGGAGGATCTTCTAAAGTAGTCTTCTTTTTATCACTGGGAAGAAACATGGTTATTTATATCCTACTTAGGTAGTTAGGTATCATTGATGTTATCATTAAGATTTCCAAATTGAGAAACCTGAACGAACGAAATTGGCAAGCATGTGCCCCAAATTAAATGGATTAATATATGTATTAATTATATATCGTTTATGTCCCTCCCCTGTTAAATGCACTTGTAATGTTGAAAACATATGTTAAATAACTGCCTCGTAGAACATCAAAGCTACATTATTGAAGGAGATATTTTAATTTTTAAGATAGCACGAAACTGAAAGAGGGCCCAAAAGTCATTTATTTTCTTGTATTTATTTATTTGAGACAAATATGGGCTAATAATATTGTTTAACCACACGTAGAACAACTATAGCATATTGTAATAACAAACATCTTGTCACATCTTCTCATGAATTGATAATAACACCTAAAAAAAATAGAGCATCTTGTCATCTTGTAATAACTTTTATGCAAACAAGAATTATTATTTGAAAGAGAGTTAGGTATTTTTCTACTAAATATTCATACTTACATTCTTACTCATTTAAACAGTAAAGTTTCGAAATCAATGAATTAAATTAGGAAAAGAGAAATTATATTTCTTAACACTCATATTCATACTTACTTGTAAAATTGACATGTGTAAATAACTAATTCTCTTTCCTCATATCATTCCTTAATTTTGACACGTGTTATGATCAAATGAGTAGGAAGATAGGTAGCAACAAATAGTATGAAGCAATTTCAGTTCTCAAAGAAAAAAGAATTAGTGGATTTTATATGACAACCATTTTTATGTGTATAAAGATGAAGTAGTAAGATTAAGTAGTAAATAATACAATTTTGAATACCCTTAGTTTAAACCCGAAATACAAAATACACATGGAGGAGCCCAAGTGAGAGCTTGAGCCAAATTGCGAATTATAAATACCTGATTAACTGTTAACGCAATGCTTATTTTCTCTCATTAAGTTCAATCGTCATGAATATGTGCTAAGGATTGGCCCAGGTATTTTAGTTCGGCTTGAACCATTAATTCTTTATCTATATTTTAAATTGATTTAGAGCCTTAAATAAAATATCAGAAATAATTTATTATCTCACCATTTTTCTAATGGATCGGGATGATTTTAGGTTGACTTTTTGTGTATCTTTATCATTTTTCTTACAATGATCATGTTTTATTACCACAAAATACATCAAAAGAATGATATTGTCCTTTCAGTAGAGCAACCCAAACACAATACCTAGCTTGCATTACTTTCTACAAGTGTGAAATAATCAACATTCTTCATGATAAACACAAACACACAACAAAACTGCAACAATGGCTTCCTTTTTGTTTTGAGATCAAATCTAAATTACATATACTTACATGTTCCACTTTTTCCCTCAACAAACTACAATCGAAAACAATACAAAAGAATTACCTTTTACTACGACAACCAGACTTCTTGCTAAAAGGGTAAAAATGTCCAGACTAACGGTGATGATTTTCTCCAATATTGTTGGAGACAGGTGGCTTTATGAGCCAGGTATGAGATTGAAGTATAATTGAATTATTGTTTGTTGCTCCATGTTTTGTGTTTTGAACAGCAAGTGTCTTTGGGCCTGTAAGTTTGGATTGTTGCAACTAAAGATCAGACTCACAAAAACATAGAAGAAACAGGTAAATAACAGATCCATCTAAAAAAGGAATCCATATTTTTATACAATTGCACATCAAATATCACATAAAGATTGATAAATCTTCTTGAATGCACTTGGAAAAAATCTGTATATTTGAAGAAGTAATTACTATTGATTATTGAATCTAGGAAAAATTGCCAAGTAAGGTAATTACAAATCCCAAATTTGACAATATGAAGTAACAAAAAAAGCCACTCTTTTTCGGTAAACTTAGGAGAGAGTTTAATTTTTTGCAAACTAAGGAGTGAAAGTTTGATTATTGACAAAATTAGGGACCAAAATATACTTTGATAAAGGAGAAAATTTGTGTCCATTTTTGTGGTAAATGATTTGTGCAAGTTATAATCACAAAAACAAAATATTAATTAATCTAAATCAGAACACAAAAACATGGAAAGTAAAGTTTCAAAAGGGCATTAAAAGGCTTACCGGTTATTGAGGAATCTGAACAACAACAAATGCAATGAAGTATAAACATGAAAAAATGGCTGTTCCAGCAAGAAAATTGTAAAGCAACTGTCGGTCATTTTTCGTGGGTATAAAAACTGATTTCAGTGTGTTTGTCAGTTCAAATAACCGACATGATATCTGCAAAATCCATGAATTAGTATATTTATTGCATTTGATTAATTAAAAAGGTGAAAAAGGATATGTTGCTGACCAAAACATAAACTGCAGTTGTAAGCATAAAATTGAGCATTGGATAATTTGGGATAAATGAGAGAAGCCACTTTGGTTGTGCATTTGGGATATCTGATCTGCAAATGTAATTTCTTTTAAGAATTTATGAAAAGGTAATTATTTTAATTCTAAATATTAAATTTCTACAATCAAACTTAAATTAACATTTCAAAAATAAATAAACAAACGTGTATTGGTTGGATTGTAGTCACCTTAGCCAGATATGAAACTGAGAAATGTACGTCTCCAAAGTGATCTTACCAAGCCACCTAATAAAACATTAAAAAAAAGTATAATTAAATATTAAACTGTATTTTCTTAACTTTTAATCTTTGAAATTAAAAGGTTAAAGAAAGCTTACGCGAAGAGAGTTAATGAGTAATTCCTTAGGCGTTGAGTAAAATTCCTCAAGCAAATGTAGACACTGAAGAAACCATCGTTTTTTAAATACAAAACACGCAAATAAACAAAACATTGGTAATTATTAACTAAGAAAAAAGTAAATAATAAATTAATTTGCACACGTACGTTATAGGTATCCAAGATGTGTAGGGGTGGTATTTGTTGTATGTAACCTTGTCCAGCTTGTATATGTATTCATACCACATGTAACCAGCCTAAAAACAATCTTAATTAAGTCAACTAAATCTTCAATAAAGACTAACTAACATCTCAATAAAGGTGGCAATTAACCCAGTAGTTAATTTCTTAATTTGACCCATTTATAAGTAAATATAGTTTGAAATTGCCACTTAAGCAAGACTAACCAGAACAGATAGTGAAACAATGGATGCCTTAACAGTCCGTCTTCGTTTACTATCAGATTCCTCAAGCTTTTCCATCCATTTCTCAACCTGAAATAATATCATATCATATAATATAGTTATATTATATTTCTGGAATTTAAATTTTAAAATAATTTTTTTTACATTAGGATGAAGATATGCATAAATCATTCCAATAATCCAAATATATCGATCTAGCCCAGATCTAAAATGCCACTCATGTAATCGAGGGAGATCTGGTTTTGCAGGATCACTGTACCCTGCAATCAGAAATAAAAAACTGCATTTTAATATTTCAATAAACAAAAAAATCATAATAACTAAAACATGGTGAGTAGAGGTAAAAACGGGCCAAAAGGAGTCATTTATGTTCTTATAAATGGGGTAATAATGTACCTAATAGGAATGCAAGAGGGCTCCAAATTAGGTCAAAAACTCCAGGAATTTCCCAGACTAAAATAACCACAAGAAAGCAAGCAATAATCTTGGTAATCATAACTGATTTAATTTCATTATATTGGCTTCCAATCGCGAGTGCTCCATAAACCATAAGAGTAAAAAGAGTGTGCATAGGACAAATGTAATACAGCATGTAGTCGTTGCTAAGAACTATGCAACAAAATGCTACAAAAAAGTTCAGCCTCCACATCATCTGCACCAATAAATAACAGTAACAATATCAGCTGCATTCATTTCATATAATATATCATATTTCAACAGAATTGGGGCTAATTTTTTATTTTCGACCCTTAACTTCTAAAGAAAGCCATTATTATGACCAGCTTTCACTGGTTAATCACTAGTTAGTACTTACAAAACCTATTTTAACCCCTAAACTTTTTCTTGTAATAATTTAGTCCCTTTAATTATATATGAAAATTAATACCAATTTTATAACAATATTAAGTAGTAATGAAAGTAAGATAACAATCATAATAGTTTATTAAATTAAACGGTAGGTGAAACATTGAGGAAAAAGTTCAAGGGTTAAACGGTCAAATATGTTTAAGTTTAGGGATTTAAACCATATTTAACATGAAGAAAAGCTAAATCTCAACACAAAATGACCGATTTAACCTGTAGTCTGTCAACAAAACACCAAGTCAACAAACATGTAGGAATTAAATACTAAGTCGATCGAAGTCTAGGATTAAACCCATTGCAATAGAAAGTTTAAGGATTAAAACACCAAATCAGTGAAAGTTTGAGGATTAGACATAATTAACCCTATTTTAATGTATAGGGTTAAAACAACGACAAAAAAAAAAAAAAAAAAAAAAAGAAAAAAAAAAAAGGTGGATAAAACAACAAAAAGATAAACAAAATAACCTGAGAAAATCGAGCAACACTGAAATCCTTTCTAATGTAGTAGTAAGAGAAGTTTCCAAAACCAGTCATCCACACATATGCAGCAATGAAAACACGAATTGCATTGTATATCTCAGTGGCAGCAAAGTAATGATACATTAAGAAGAGAACCTGTTAATTTACAGGAAAAATAAAAACAGTTATCTTTTTAAACTATTAAAAAAGTTAAATTTCAGCTGGCAAAAGTTGTAATTTAAGAAGTATAATTTAAATTCACAAAAATATAGACAAACTTCTTGCCTGCATCCATCCTTTCCATTCTTCTGTTTGATGCCGATTTAAATAAAGTATTGATTTTCCTGAAAATGCTGACTTGTCACTATGCTTCTTCAAAGAAGTCATTGCTGAAACAATGATAAGAAGTGCGTACAAGAACAGGAAAACATCGCGATTGTAATTCTGTATAAAACAACAGAAATTTATAACCAAAAAGAAAAAGTTTAAGGCTAAAAAAAGGTTAAAATGAGATAAGAAGTAAAAAACCTTTGCTGATTCGGGAATTAAGCTGGTTCGGTCACACAAGTAAAAGTAGAATAAAATTCCCCCGAATTCTGACCTGCATGAAGCAGTAAAGTAAGAACGGATTTATCATAATAAAATTAAAATAATAATAATAATAAGTAAAATAACTTACATTGCTCTTAGGGTTGCTCGATTTTCAAGTAAAAAGGATTCCTCCATTGTTACAAATCTACAAATGAAGATGTGAAAAATGTGATCAGTGTTATTATTGAATAAAAAATGAAGAAACGCATTAAATGTTCATTTAGAAACCTAATTAAGTTTGCTTTAATGGCAGCAGCAGGCAGTCTGGCTGATGCTGATTTTGTGAGACCTCCTTCCAGCAAAACAGCACGATCATCTTCCTTATTTGCCACAATTTCCAATTCAACCAAACTATTGTCTGAATGGCTGTTTATAAAAGACATGAATAATTTAATATTAAAAGGATGCTAAATGCATAAAAATAATAAATGTAGCTGCTTAGAGTAAATTAAGAAAACTTACAGTTTAGATAGAGATAAAGATTTCTTGTATTCCAGCCATTCAGAATAAATCCAAGAAACAAATATGGGGATGATTCCAAGCAAAAAAGACACCTGCAAGATGATGATGATGATTATACTAATAAAAACAATTAAAAAGCTGTATCAGGAAAACCACAATTTATTTTCTCACACTATTATCGAGTAAAAAATTAACATCAACATTATAAACATGATATAGCAGTGTCCATGAAACTACAGCACATAAACATGATATTTGAGTGGAGACATATATTGTGTGCAAGGTTAATTATTTGTCGGTGGTATCATTATTCATTCAGCAAGGACATTTACCATAGGATATAGAATATCCGGTTAAACTTATAAATAAAGAGAATAAGATGTGATAAAAAACAAGAAATTCGCATTGCTTAGGGTGAAAATGAGATCACACACTAAGGTCCATAGGGTGAAAATTAGACTAATAGTGTAATGCTACTGTCAGCTACTGCATCATAGTTTTGCAATAACAAACCGCTATACAAACTAATTGAAAAACTTGAGGAGCATTTTCTCAAATCTCATATACTATTGATGCAATGCTTAATGAAAAAGATTAAAATTACTAAAGCTGAAGTTAACCAACCCCAAAAACAGTGTATTAATGAATTCTATTTTAGATGAGGAGTGATGTAGCATATCGAAATCATAGGATCATTAACTAACAAATACTCCATATCAGAGTGATTTAGAATACTCGATATGAACTTCAAGTTCAACAACTTTCTTATGCTATCAAATCAAAGGATTTCAGATCAGAATCCAAACAAATGCGCATGACAACAGATCTCCAAATCAGCATTAGCAGATCAGCGATTAAACTAACCAAATAAAGTAAGATTTAGTAGTTAATTTGTTTACCTGTCCAGGTGTTAGAGGTCCAGAAACCACCATCTCGATTGAATCACTCCGATTTCAATTGAATAATCGCCAATGCGTTAAAGCAAAACAAACCTAAATCAAATCACGATGCGAATTTGAAATTTTCGCATCAATGATCCGATTTCAATGTATCGAATCACACAAGTACGAAGAATCTCCTTGAGTAGTGTAAATGTATAAATACAGAAGAGAGAAGAGACAACGAAACCCTAACTACCAGTGGAGAAGAAGGTAGATAGAGATCTGAAGCAACAACTGGTGGGGTAAAGAGTAAACGTCGTCGTATGCTTGAAGAAATGTAGATCGGAAGAAATGTCTTTGTCTCAGTTAACCGTTAAACGGTGGTTGGATTTCTGTAAATCACACAAGTATATATGTATGTAAATCAGCTACTGCAACTCTTCACAAAACAACCACCAACAACTGTCATCGACTCCGAGTTGGGTTTGGTTGGGTCGGGTCGGCTCAAACTCACACTTCGTGTCGGCAATGGTTACGCGTTTTCATTGATCTATGAAACATATTCACATTTAACTTAGTACAATAATATTTATGAATAATTAATCCTTTCGTGTTAAATTGACATTTAACATAATTAAAAATGAAATTATTTTGACAAATTAAATGTAGAGCATAAAAAATATTTAATTATTATATACCTTGAGATATATATTAGAAAAATAATTTATAAATAAGTACTTTTAGTATTTATAAAATATAATAAATTAGGCTAATTAGTTAAATCAAACTCCCCTTAAAAAAATTTCAATTATTTATAGATGATTAATCTATGAATATTATTTCGGTAATACTCGTAAGAGCGTAATGTGTCGTCGGCCCAAAGGCTCGACAAAAGCCTTCGGCGGCGTCAGACCGAGCACCATAAAGATAATGATAATTTAACGGGAAAAGATGTTGTATGTGTTGAATAATGTGGGACCCACTTTGCATTTAAAGAGGACATCTTTAGCATGAATGTTGATTGTTAAATATTGTTAAAGAGTCAAAATGATTTTGACATATCTCTCACACCTTGTAATCTAAGAGAACATAAACTCGTACATAAAATATTCAACTAAATGACTTTCGAGATGATTTTGATGTTGCTGATGAAGAAAGAGACGTAGAAAAAGTATGTAATCATATAGTATGATTCTACTGTTTCACATAATAAACATCACTAGTTGGAAGATGTATAGATTAAATTCTATAGTAATAACTATGGTATGATTGTTTCAAATATATAACTTTGGACAAAAAGAAAAACAATTCCAATATTCTACAGACTACACATACTGACAGTAAATACAATATAAAAAAATAAAAAAATAAAAAAAAGGTAACGGGCACTGTGACATGATGTTGATTTTAGTTATGGTGTTTGGGGGTTTGCATAAGATCAGCTAGCATAATCTTTCCACAGTTTCCAGAGTCCAACCGATCAAATATTTTGCATATTTGTGATATATCTTTCTCTGAGATTTTTCCCATTTCTTTTAACTTGTATATCACAAATTCTGATTTGCTGTATGACAAAATTATATTATAAATATAGTTAGTAACGCAGAATCATGGTAATTAACAGCAATTACTAAATCATGTGCAGAGAACCACATGATTTGTGTCAAGTTCATGAACATGCATGTGATTTTACATGATTCATCCAGATTTGTCAATAAATAAAATATAAATCCAAATCATGACACAATCTAGGAAAAAAAAATGCAATTAGAAGGAAATCTGTCTCTTAAAATATCAAACATAAAACATGTTAATAAAACAAGGGTGTCATAACAAGAAATTATGGGTACAAATTTAATATTCCAAAATTATTGGTGTGTAACCCTTTTTAACAATACAAAATGATTTCAAAGTTTAGACTTTATTTCAAACATTGATGTCTTCTTGTTTTTACTTGTTTGTTGTTATTCAATTTTCAATATGAAATATGTGGAAAATATTAAGAAAAAACAATATGTCCATAATCAAACCAAAATTAAATTAAAAAGACAAATAAATTACCTCACGTAGCCATTGTTATCAATATCTGCAGCAAGAAACTGAGAAACGGTCAAACCTTGGTCAAGGACCCATTTAGCCATCTTCCTATGCCTCTTATCCACTCGGGCCTCAGCCAAGTAAAGAAAAGCCCGAGCCACAGCCAGGGTCGAAACAAGCAACCAAATTGATGCAAAAATCCGGCCCGCCATTGACCTAAAAGCCCGATCACCATACCCGACAGTTGTAACCGACATAACCGACAAATAAAATGAATCAAGCCAGTTTAAATTCTCAACAAAATGCATAACACCAACACCAACCCCAATACATAAAACCACAACACCTAAAGCTAATGCAACTTTCATCCTAATTCTCATTCTCCCTTTTTTCACATCGATTATATAAGAAGGATGATCGGGCTCGTTCCCGTTTTTTAAAGATCTTAATAAATGATTTTCTTGTAAATCAAGAACATAACTAACCATCCCACTAAGTAAAATATCAATAAACCCAAATCCGACTAACACAAACATGATCGAAAATAGCTTTGTGACAACATTATTAGGAGTTATATCACCATACCCAATAGTACACATTGTCACTATGCAGAAATAAAGAGCATCAACTACCACATGTGTTTCATGAGCAACAAAATGTTCTCTATTGTACCAATATATAAGCACACCAAGTGATAGATATAGAATCAATAGCATAACTGCTTGTCGAACAATCGATGATGAACTCGATTGAGGTGGTTTGGATTCAGAAGCTGGTTCAAAATCATTAATAGCAGCCATGGCAGGGGCGGTTTTTGATCGGTGTAAATTAGTCTTAAATGAGTAATTTGGATCTGATAACCACGATAGAGGTGTAGGAACTTGTTGTTGATCGATAATTGCATTAGCGATCGAAATTGGGTGCGAATTTGGATTTAAACTTGAACTGAAATCAGGAGCAAACGGTCTCTGAGAATTATGATGAATTAGGGCATCAACAAATGTTGAATTAGGGTCTCTAGGGGAACCAAATATGAGCATATCTTTGAGTTCTGAAGGAGTTAGGGACAACGGAATAGAGATTTCATTATCTTCAGGGAGAGGTAAAAGTACCGATGGTGATCGAGGTGTATTCGTCGGAAGAAGTGGTTCTTTATCCATCGTTAATTTCACCGGAAAACCGCTTTAATTCGAGAAATTAGTAGCTTCCGCTGTCATACAGTAGTTTTCCGATTCCTTAAGAGACGCGGAAAACACGAAAAACTTGAAATTGAAAACCCTAATTACAAGTATGTATGTGAAGATTTGATTTACCAGTGAGAGTGATTAAGGAGACACTTTGATCCTTGATTTGATGCAAATGATTCGTGGTGAGAGTGTCGGGATATTCAAACGAGATTGACGGAGGAAAAAAAAGGAAGAAGAGAAAATCGGGTAATTACGATAAAAGAAAATAAAATAAAGTGGATGAAATAAAAATTTTGGGTCAACTTCGAAGTTCGAACCAGACAATTAATTGGGCATCGAATCATGCACAAAATGTATACGTAAGCAAGAGAAAAATATACAAATGTATGGGAGAGCATACACGTGTAGTTCGTTCTCTTCTCTTTTCTTTTTTTTTTTTTGCAAAAATTTACTTTTTGATTTGGTACAATAAATGTACGTCTTTAAAGTGTGTTTATCTATACTAGAAAGGGTTAGGATAAGAATGGTGTTAAAAGGTATTTTTGGTTCGGCGTTAGCTGGTGTAGGTATATTAACATTACTAGCTTGTCTTCTTTGGTTCTTGCGTTGGTTAACTGATTTCGTTTTGAAGACGCTGAAGGCAATGAGATCGTATGTAATTTTGTGGTTATTGATATTATATGTGTGTGTTTTTTTTTGTATAAGATATTAAGTGACACATTGTTGTGTCATGCTGTCATTTGAGTGTCAGTTTAAAGGTTGTACGATGTGACGTTGATTTAATGAAAACTAAAGTGTCAATTAGGCCTCTCCCAACAGAGGCGCGTCACTAAACCCGTCAGTAGCGCCACATCATCACATCCTTACCGACACGCTACTGACACGGTCGTGCCAACCATAACCCATCACTAACACATCACTAACCCTTAAAATATTACATTTAACCCCCATCCTCCCTCACAAAACGCCCCACGACGCCATCCCCTACCCGTCGCCTACCAGACGTGTTTCTACTGACGTGCCCCACGACGGGACGGTGCCAAAGGCGTCCTCCATCGACGGCGGCAAAAATGGTCCTGACGTGCGTCAGGACGTATGGTTGGGACTGATCTTAGTGTCACGCCCAACGGTAGCGTCGGTTCGAAGTGGTGGAGCTTTACTTTCTCGATATTATATGCATAGTGCCTTCATTTTGCATCTCTGATACATTGACCTTTTTGGTTAAGTGACAGTTAAAGTGACGAATAGGTGGACCCGTTTCAAAAATAGATATTTTCTGTGCATGTGTATTATTTTGTGTGTATATTTAAATTGCATGGGCACTAAACATATTAACTGAAATTGTATTAGCATAGTGTGTTAGTTTAGTGTCAATTGGAGTGTCAACCTATATGACGCTAAATTAGTAACACATGAAGTATCAGTTTGGTGTCAACTGGAGTGTATTGATGCATACATGAATGGTATGCAAGATAGAATAGTATTGTATGAGTCTTGTTAGGTCGGAGGCTTTCCGATTAACGAGATTGGATGAGTCACTTTGGATTGGAGGCTTTCCGATCATTGTGACAGTTTGGAGTCGTGATGAATTGGAGGCTTTCCGATCATCTCGATAAGTTAGTCAAAGGATAATTTGTTATTTAAGGGATATGATGTTTGTATCTGTCGTATGTAGAACAGTATGGTTAATTGTCGTTATGATTTTATGGCAAGTGAAGACTTGGGTTGAAAACACGGGTCGTGTTTAAGTAGAAGTATGTGTAGGAAATACCTACAAGTTCATGGTTCATGAAAAAGGAATGCTTTTAGGAAGCAAAGTTTGTTAGTGGCCAATGAGTGTTAAAGATGTGTAATGGGTGGTTAGGCCACAAGTGGTTATGACCGAGGCTCTATAGCCGGTAATAGGGAAGTTCAAGTATGGTATAAGGATGTTTGAATGAAATTATAAATGGTATAAGAATTTGAATGAAGGTTAAAGAGTAATAGAGATCGGTATCGATTAAATGAAAATTGTTAATCGATTGTGGAAATCGAAATCGAAATCGAGGAAAGAAGGGAACAATAGAGAAAGGAAATGTAGATATTGAAATTGGGAATGAAAAGCTTGGGAAGCGATGCCTTAGTAGTAAAGAATATGTGGAATTTAGCAAAGTAAGTTTGACTTTATTCATAAGTCAATGTTGGTCAACTAGTGGATTGTTGACTTTGGTCAAAATTAAGTTTTGACCTACGTTTAAAATGGTGAGTCAAGGATAAGGGCATAATGTATCATCTACATGTGTAAGATGGTGGTCAATGGATTAATGGAAATAATGGTAGTCAAAGGGTACGACTTTGATCGTTGGGTATTTCGGGTTGAATTTAGGAACCGAGTGTGATTGTTGTTGGACCTTGAATGTAAAGTCGATTGTTAAAGAATTGATTATTAATAGAACCACTAATGGGTAAGGAAATTTTCAAGATATTGTTGACTTTGTGCTTTAGTCAAAGATGGGACAAGGTTGACAATTTGGTCAAAGCTAGGTGTTGGCTATCATTTTGGTTAATTGGCTATTAGTAATGATTGGGTCATATCATCCCAATGGGGATAAAGAGATTGGTTAAATGATCGAAAGTGTTAAGGTCAAATTGTGAAATTTTGACCCGTTCGGGTATTAGGAGCTCAAGTTTGGTTTTTGACCCGTTTGGGTATAACGGAGTAAAGTGGGCATTTAAATGCATAAGTATCGTTGGATCATGATTTGGAAGCGGAATGAGGATTGGAAAACCTTGAGTTGATTCCGAGGACGGAATCCTTTTAAGGGATGGATAGTTGTAACGACCAGAATTTTCGGTTAATGAATTAAATGGAAATATTGAGGAATAAAGGTGGTAAAATATTTAATCGAGTCTCCATTGTGTTTTATCGAGTGTTTGGATGTTTGGGACTTGGTGTAACCAAGTATGGGTCAAGACTTGGATGGAAACAAATTTAAAAGGCAAGAAACTAACCCAGACAGCCCTCGCGGCGCGAGGAAGGCGCGAGTCCAAACAGAAACTTCAGAGGCGAGACGCGAAGAGCTCGCGCCGAGCTCGTGTTGAGCTCACGTCGAGCTCGCGGCGCGAAGTGGGTCTCCGAGCGGCAAACCAACAGGCAAAGCCGCGTCACCTCGCCGCGCGAGGTGGGCGCGAGCGGGGCGCGAGGTGGGTGCGAGCGAGGCGCGAGGTGCGTCTGGACTATATAAACTTGTGTGTAGGCTAGGGTTTCATTTCACCTTCAACCCTACACATAGTGCAGCCGATTTGGGAGCATTCTTGGGCGATTTTGGAGCTCAAGAGCTCAGATCTTCATCATCTTGAAGGATTGAAACATCAAGGGTAAGTATTCTTGAGTATCTTGCTTATCTACCTTGATTGTGAGCTTTGTATGGGTAAAAATGGTGGTTTGGGGAAACAACCCTGTCATCTTTGGGGAAGATGACTAAACATGGGTGTAGAACACTCATTGTAAGCTTGTAATTGATGCGTACAAGTTGGATTTGGGTTTATTGATGGAAATCTTGAACTAGGGTTTGAGACTCCACCAAGTTGGATGAACTTGGTGGTTAAGAATGTGGTTATGGATTGATTAGTGATTAGTTATGGATAATAACTAGTTATTGTGATGATATTGATGGTAGGTCAAGAAGACCTAAATATTGGTGACATTTCACAAGTTGGAAAGCAAAGATTCGTGTTGTTAGACACAATTTGGAGTTAGTTTGGCT
Source organism: Calendula officinalis (assembly GCA_963853835.1). Classification (NCBI taxonomy): domain Eukaryota; kingdom Viridiplantae; phylum Streptophyta; class Magnoliopsida; order Asterales; family Asteraceae; genus Calendula; species Calendula officinalis. The sequence continues at coordinate 71,018,066 of OY970823.1, read as the reverse complement.
AAGGTGGGTACATGAGACTTTTACTGAGTACATAGCAAATGATTTTGGAAAACTATGATGTCTTAGGAGTCTTTATTAATAAACGTTTTTAATAAAGATAAGATTGATATGATAAGAAAGTGCTAGTAATACACTGTTTAAGTATGTCTAAATGATTAATGATTTTGAAGGAGATTATGATAATGAAAAGTGATTAAAGAGTTTTTATAAATAAGATGTATGAATAAAGACAATGAGTAAAAAGAGCTTGATAATCGGTTTATTAATAATATGTATTAATAAAGCTTGAGACAATGATTTTTAAGTAATAAGTATCGGTTAGTATATTATACTAATAAAAATAATTATCGAATTACTAAGAGAATAAGTATAAAGTGACTAGTAATAGACATGTATTCTAGTCAAAGAGGAGTCAAAATATTATGATTTTGATAAATGATAAATATGTTTTAAATTAGTAAAGGACTTGGTAAAGTCTAGATTGAAAATGAATAAGTAAAGAGAATAATATGATAAATTAGAATAGGTGTAATCTAATAAGTGATGAATTTGATGAAAGGAGCTAATGCTCATATTTTGATTAAAGGAGCTAAGGCTCATAAGTGTTAATGAGATATCCGGAATAAGACCGCCCAGAAATGGGGGAGCATGAAACGTCTACTTGGGGTGGTACCTCCCTGCGCAAAGAGTAGAATGTCACAGTTTACGACACCCAGTGTTGGGTGAGCATGACAACCCGGGAACGGGGAGGGCTTATGAATCTCGGTAAGTTGGGGGCTCCCAATTACCTTGATAGTTTACCTATGAATCCCATATCGGGAGAGTTGGCTTCGGAGAGGTCCGTTGCGTATGTGATAAAGAAAGTGTAAGCTTGGAGATAGCTTACAAGTATGTGATTAGGTGATGAATAAGCTTGTGGTAAGCTTATTAGTTTATGCGAGTAAATGAATAGAAGATGAGTTATGAATTAATAGAAATGATGAGGATAAGTATTTATGTTGATATAAATATAATTTTATAAATCTTTTGAGAATGGGTCGAAAACCCATGTATCTCACGAGACTATTTTGTCTCACGTACTACTTGTTTTTGGCTATGTACTCAGGTTCAGGATCGAAGGATTAGAAGGTCGCGATAGAAGTAGCCTAGTGTTGATTAGCTCGGGAGCTCGTAGGTAGATCCCGTTTTACCTATGGTTATGATATTGTTTTGGTAACACCGGTTTTAATACTCTGATAAACTTTTAATGGTTTTTGTCAAACCGTATTTTGGGAATATTGGACATTGTGATGTTTTTATTTAAAATATGTTTTAAAATATGTTTGAAAAATTGAGGTGTTACATGGGGGATATGTTGCGGGGTTTGTGGATGCCGTGTTGGGATCGGGTTTGCATGGAATGGGTGGGTAGTGGTGGTGGTGGGGGCGGTACGGGTATGTTGGGTACGGGTTGGGAGTTTTGGTGGATGGGTGGAATTGGGTTGGTGGAGGCAGACTGTTGAGCGGTATGGTGTGGTGGTACGGTGGAGTGGGGAGGTGTGGGCGGTGGTTGAGTTTGTGGTGGTGGCGTAGGTCGAGCTGGTGGCGGAGGTGGATTTTGTGGCGGAGGTGGGTGTTGTGGTGGTGGTGGTGGATTGTGGTTGACAGGGTGGTTTTGCTTGCGTGGCAGGGGTGGTGGTGGGTGGGTGGGTTAGGTTGAATGTGGCCGAATAGGTGAGGTGGGAAAGATTCGAGGAAGGAGTAGGCGGAAGTGGAAGGTGGTACGGGACCGGCAAACGGGAAAATGGATTCGTCAAAGTTGACGTGTCTAGAGATTATGACTTTGCCGGTGGAGAGGTTGAGGCAACGATAACCTCGAGATTGGGGTTGATACCCGAGGAAGACACGGAGGGTTGAGCGAGTGGCTAGTTTGTGAGGGCGTTTGGCGGATTGGTTTGGGTAGCATGTGCATCCCGAAAACGCACAAGTGATCTAGGGTAGGGTTTCGAAGGAATAAGGCGGAAGTAGGTGATTTCTTGGAGAGAGTTTTGGTGGGTAAGATGCTATGTAGGTAGGTGGCGGTGTGAAGAGCCTCGACCCAAAAGGAAGGTGGAAGGGAGGCGTGAAAGAGGAGGGCAAGGACTATTTCGTTTAAGCGACGAAGCATGCGTTCCGCTTTTCCGTTTTGAGGAGAGGTTTGAGGGCAAGAGATACGGAAGTTGAGACCTACTGTAACACCGCATTTTTTTTTTAAATATATCTAATTTAGCATTAACTAAGGTTACAGAAGCATTTTGTCCAATTCCTAATTACGTTAGTTTTACAAACCATGGTCCCACAAATATTACAAACCAAGAGTTAGTTAAAAAGACGGTATTACTAAACACGGCTCATTTAACAAAACATAAATTTAAGCATGGTCAAACTTCCCGTCCGAGCCCGACCCGTTCAAGCCTTCCAACCTGAAATGTGTCAATGAGGGAGGAATTAGCACAAAAGCTAAGTGAATGAATTCCTAACACTAGCAACTACACTAATCACTTAAACGCGGAAGTTATAAAAACATCTCTGGTTGGGTAATCACTTAATTGAGAGGATCAGCGGCTTTGCGGGCCTTAAACCATGGTCGGCCAAAACCACGGTAACCGATAGCGTTTCGTATCCAACACCCGGGCAACTCCCTCCCCTTAACCATGCAACAAATACAGATAAGGTCGGATACCCTATTAGTCGATACCCTGTGCCCAGCCGTTCTCCTTCTGACACTGACCTCATCCCGAATGTGCACAAAGTCATGTATGGTATTCCCTAACACTAGGCATACATAACAAGTAGACTAGCTACGAAAAAGACCGTGAAAATGTCGCGACTGAGTTCCTAATCGCGAACTCTAGTTCGCGATCGCGAACTAGTGTTCGCGTCGGGAACTCTGATCGCGAACTACTTCACGACTAACAACCAACTTTGCTGGATCAACTTCACGATCGCTAAGTGGAGTTCGCGACGCGAACTCCCCTTGTCTGGTGATTCCTACGATTTTGCACTAAAAGACCAATACCGAACCAAATAAACCGAAACACATGTTGTAGGTCGAATCCACTCACCTTTCAACTTCCGATTCCTTTACTCGGTGAGCTAGTATCACTGGGTATCCTTCCCGGTTCCTATCAACAATATACCGAGTTAGTGATAATCCACCGAATTGTTAAAATCATCAATTTCAACCACTAACCGCACAAGACTCATAAAATGCACATTTTTATGACATATCCAACTAGCACAATTCCTTCATCAATACAATTGACTATTTTGACCATTTATCAAGTATTCCCAACTAGTCGACCCAAACGGGCCAAAAACCCGTACATGATCCTAACACTTCCACATTTCCATCAACTAGCAATTAATCTTTAAGCTAGCAATTCACAATCATTTAACAATTCCATCAAAATCGTAACCATCAAGATTCCAAGTATGATACTTCCAAGATCACTAGTTAAACATTTTGACCCAAACACCAACTAGATCAATTCACACAATCAACTATACTATGATTTCACCATCCATAACTTACCTATCATGATTTCACAACCTAATAAACAATTCCATCCATTCAAATATCAAGAAATTCAAGATTTGTCAAAACCCACCTTCAACTTCCACCATTAATGGAGGTTGAAGGTGATTTCCACCAAATCTTGTTTTCTTCCAACAATCAACCACACAAATGATGTAAAATCTTGCATAAACACATAAAACAACATCCATTTCAAGATTCATCCATAAAACATTAAAGATCACAAACCCTAGTTCATAACAAAGCTCAAGAATCAACAAGAACAAGTAAGGGAGAAGGTGTAGCTTACTTCTAGGGTTCTTCTACACAACTTATGTAAGAATTTAGGATCTTAGCACCAAGAATCAAGAAGTTCTAGCTCAACACAAGCACAATAGAAGGAGAGAAACTTGAAGCAATGAAATAGTGAAACTTAAGGATAATGTTCAAATGAAAGGGAAAAGAAAAGAGAGGAGGTTTTCCCTCTCTCTCTCTCGTGGCCGATCAAACAAGAGGGGGTGGGGCCCCTCTTGGTCCTTTTTCTTTAAAAACAGTATATGTCTGAAAAGTCCCTTTCGCAATTAATTTAATTAAAATAGCAAACGGACTCCGATTTTAAAAACGAAAGCATTTCCGGAAACGATATTTAACAAGGAATCCAAATATATAAAAATCACATTTTCACTCTAAATATTTCACAAGTCGGGTATTTTAACCCCTTGGTTAAAATACCGCAAAAGACAGCAGACTAATTAAATTAACTAAGCATTTAATCAGATAATCATATGATAAGATACCTTAAGGTCAATAAACTACTAGGCCGGGTTTTGGGATGTTACACCTACGGTTTTTGCAAATGTATGAAATTCATTGTTATCAAACTCTTTTCATAAGTCACATTGGAAGGATTTTATAGGTATACCGAATTGTGTTTTTATGAGTTGATAAAATTGTTTAAATTTGGCAAAGGTTTCGGATTTTGTTTTTAATGGGTATACCCAAACGAATTGTGTAAAATTATCAATTAAAACAAGGTAGTATTTACAGCCACTTTTACTTAATACGGGGGATGTCCAAAGATCACTATGAATAATATCAAAAGGAAGAAAAGTACGAGAAGTAGAATCACTAAACGGTAAACGAGTGTGTTTACTTATTTGACACGAATTGCATAAATGAGAGTTAGGCTCCTTACAAAAAATAAAAGACCTAGAACGAAGACTAGCTAAAGTAGAACCGTCGGGATGGCCCAGACGGTTGTGCCATATCGTTGGAGATATGGCATCAAAACAAACGGGTGATGTACCGGTGGAAGAAACAGCGGTAGGGAACGGGTATAGATCACCTGTATTGTTAATTCTCTTGAGGAGCTTCCCATCCTTGAGATCCTTGATAGAAAAACCAAACGGGTCAAATTCAATAGATGCCCAATTATCAATAGTAAATTGATGAACGGAAATAAGGTTTTTAATGATGTGTGGTGTGTGAAAGATATTTTGTAAGTGTAGGGTTCGGTTTCCAATAGGGATTTGGGTGGAGCCAGATCCAACAACTGGAATAGTGTTGCCATTACCTACAAAAATAGAGCGCACATAACCATGATTAGTAGGGTTAGAAATCATACCAGAATCAGCCGTGAGGTGGGATGAGGCCCCGGTGTCCATGTACCATGTTTGATCAGTGGGGGCGTTCATGCTCATAGCGTGAAACGCGTGTCCAAGGTTCGACGACTGCAGAGGATTGTAGTCCGTCATATGTGCTTGACCGGCGGAGGGTGGCGGCTGCTGTTGTCGTTGCTGCTGTCCGAACTGCGGTGGCATGGACCACGGATTGAACGGAGGGCCGGACCAGGGGTACGTCGGGTAAGGACACAGTGGCAGTTGCCACTGCTGAGACCAAGGGGACCATTGTTGTCCACGGTTCTGATTCGGTGGTCGATTGCCTGAGTTGCCTGATCCGCGTCCACGACCACGGTTATTGTTGTTGCGGTTGTTGCGTCCTCGTTGGTGTGGGGGACGGTAAGCAGGTGGTGGCGTGTTACTAATTTTTATTTTTATTTTGCTCTGATACCATATTGGAAGTCAATACTTTCATTGATTCAAAAGGTTACAATATACATGATATATATACTAGATTATTCTAACTAACTATGGTAAGATAATCTCTAACTAAATACAAATATTCTAATCAATCTTTATCTAAATACAAAGATATGTACATCGTCTAATAAATTCTTTAAAAAAATTAAGTATAGTTTAAATATATAGAAAGATGGGTGTTCCATGATTTATGTGAAATATGGTTAAAAACATTACTGAAAGAAACCTTTGATCGTGAAATCTTAAAATGTGAAACAATTGTGTCATAAGTATATGACAAAGTCAACTCAACCTTTGATTCACAAATAATTGACCTTAATGGTTCAATGCATTTAAATAAAATAATGAAATATAGCCTTCAAAAGTTTGCTAATCAACTAGTTATCCTAATTGAATTAAAATTATATTTGTCCATGACTGGACTTAAACTTATGAAGTCATGATTAAGCTACAAGCTTTGGCTGGAGGGATTAAATATATCCGCATTATGGGAAGTGAAATACATTACAAATACCAAAACATAGAAGATGTTTGGGATTGTTTTATAAGCAACTTATTTGCTTTTAGTTCTATGTTTCTGATAAGTTATGTTTAAATGTTTATAGTATGATATCTATATCACAAAAGGTTATCTACACATTATAATTGATATTTTGGTATATTTGTAATTAAACTTGAATATCATAATAAGAGAAGTAGTATGACTATTTCCTTTTTCGACCAGAAAATGAGTGTGGGTTTAAATTTAAAATATAATATTTTTTAGAACGAAAATGAATCTTTCTTCGTTTGATAGATCATATTTCAAAAATTACTTGACTTTTTCTATGGCCACGACACTACGTGGATGTCGGAGTATTTTAATCAATATATGTCACCAACAGTGGAGATGTACTAACACGATTTGCTTTAGAAACTAAGTCGAGATAAACTACGAATAAGATAAAATTGGAAAATAATAAATAATAGATTAAAAACCAAGTTCTTTGTCCCGTCACACCTTTTCTTTGAAAAATGATATTTAGTCTTATTATTTGGTGTTATTTATAATTTTATTTACTTGATACGATAATATGTGTACTGGCAAGGTGTAAATGAGCCGAGCCGAGCCCGAGCTCGACTAGGTCTGAGCTCGGCTCGTTTAAGTTTTAAGGAGCTCGAGTTCGGCTCGATTCGAGCCTTATATGTAAAGCTCAAACTCGACTCGTTTAGGTTTTCCCGAGTTCAGACTCGGCCCGATTAGGCTCATTTAAGCTTCCATATACACAAAAAATATATAATTTTTTTTATTTAATTATAATATTGAGTAAATTACAGTTTTTGTCCTTGTGGTTTGCCCGTTTCTGCGTTTTTGTCCCTGTGCTTTTTTTTTCTGTTTTTTTGTCCCTGAGGTATGCAAAATTCCGTTTTTTTGTCCTTTCGTCCATTTTCTGCCGTTAACTTACCGCACATGCCAAACATGTGAGGGTATTTTCGTCTTTTTACTCAATCTACTTGTACTCTATGCTTTCAAAAGTTGTACCCCCCTCTCCTCTCACATGCTTCATCATTATACAGCAGCAGCAGTAAGTTTCTTAGTAAGTTTCTTCAAGAACAATGCTCCGGTCAACTCCTCCGGCGGTGGTAATGGTGCCGCCGGATCTGTCTCACCACAGTCTCCTTTGCTCGTTTCCACCTTTAATCGATTCACACAAAATCCTAAAAAAATATCGATTGACAGAAAACCTAGATCTCAGATTTGGGGATTGTTGACGAAGGATTCATAAGAAATCGCAGGGTGATTCACAAAGGATTCATACAATATAGCTGCAGTATCATCACCTCTTATCGAAAATCTGGGCAATTCTGAAACTGACCCAGATATCAAAATCAAATTTTTATATGAAAAACACGCAGATGTTTCGCCAGAGTCGGAGTCAATTAAGGCGGGTTTGTTTGGGTATAATGAAACGTTACGGAAAAGGAAGGAGACCATTGATGCATCGGGTACCGCCGGGAAGGAGAAGCAAGTTGCAGGAGAAGAAGTGGGTAGGGTAAATTACAGCGGGGATGATGGCGGAGGAGGAAGATGATGACGGTGGTTAGGCTACATAGACGGCAGAGTTTTGATTTTGTTGGTTTTTGTTTTGAGTTTGGGTTTGATTTGGTGGGTTTTTGTCTGATGATAATTTTAAGAAGATTAGATTATTAGAGAAGATGAAGATGGAGAAAGAAGAAAAAGGTGGGGGTTTTTTTTTTACCATTCACCCACCAAAATTAAAAGAAGAAGATGAAGATTGATTATGAAGATGGTGGTGGTGTTGAATTGGAGAAGAAAGAGGTTGAGGGAATTGAGATATTATTTATTTAAGGGAAGAGAAAGAATGTGGAGAAATGGTGGTGGTGTTGACTTGCAGAGAAGAAGAGAAGAGAGAGATGGAGGAAAGAGAGTGGGTTATTTAAAAATGAAAATAAAGAATAAAGAAAATATAAAAGGACCAAAATACCCTTGCTTTTTTTGCATTTGACGTCAGTTAACAGAGTTTTTTGGACGGAAGGACAAAAAAACGGAATTTGGCATAGCACAGGGACCAAAAAACAGAAAAAAAAGCACAAGGACAAAAACGCAGAATCGGGCAAACCACAGGGACAAAAACTGTAATTTACTCTATAATATTTAATATATTATGTAAACATTTCATTATTATACTATGTTATATACATATATATGTATTTGTATAGTATACATACACACATAAGTATAAAAATATATAATATATAATTATATTTTATAATAATTAATATATTTGCTCATTTAGGCTCGCGAGCCTAATCAATCTTAGTGGATCAAGCTCGAGCTGGTTTAATAAACGAGCTCTTAATTAAGCTCAGACTCGGCTCATACTCGTTTAAGCTCGGCTCGTTTCGAGCTTTTAACGAGCCGATCCCGAGTAGCTCACGAACGGCTCAGCTCGTTTTCACCCCTATGTATTACACTAATTTTCTCTCTTAATATTATCCATTGATTTTGACACATGTCTTCATCTAACGAGTAGGACAAAATAGTGTGACTAAATACTATTACTCCTTTTCTTTTCCCTTAGAGCATCTACAATGGTTAACCAACCTTACAATAATTTATTATTTTTTTCACATCATTTAATAATATATATTAGGGTAAATTACAGTTTTTGTCCCTGACCTATACCCGATTCGGGGTTTTTGTCCCTAAACTTTTTTCTTCCGTTTTTTTGTCCTTTAAGTTTTTAAAATTCAGCATATTTGTCCTTCCGTCCAATTTTGGCCGTTAAGTGACAATTTTTTTGTCCATTTTACCAAATTACCACTGTTCTATCCTATTCTTCCTTCAATGAACCCTAATCCCCAAATTGATGAACCCTAAATACTAAATCTTCAAATTTATGAAACAAGCCTAAAATCAAAATCGTTTACCCCTTAATTTTGGCCCCAGATGGTTGTCTCCCCATCTATCGACTCTCCGGCCGCCGCAGAGGCCAATTAGGTCTTCCCCCAGACCTTAAAGTTTCAACCTTTATAAGAAAATACCCAAATATTTTTGACGAATTTCATGTTCCTGATAGTGGTGGCACTCTTGTTCCATGGTTTAAATTAACGCGAGATGCTATAACCCTAAATCAAGAATCAATTCAAGTTTTTCAAGAAAACCAGAATGATTTCCTTATTAGGGTTTGTAAGCTTCTTATGCTGACTAAAAACATGATTCTGCCATTACCAACAATTGATCAACTGAAATGGAATTTGGGTTTGCCTCATGATTACATTGATTCTTTCATCCCAAATAACAAAAATGTATTTTCATTAATTCGTCTTTCTGACGACCGTGTTGGTTTAAAGCTTCTATCTTGCCCAAAAGAGCTTGCTGTTTCTCAATTAGAAACAAATGCAAAAAGAAGATATTATGAGTGGTAAATTAGGTTTTCATGTTGGATTTCCAAGAGGTTTTGGGTCAAAAAGAAAATCAATCGAGTGGTTAGAAGAATTGCAAAGACTCCCGTACACTTCACCATATAAAGATTCGAGTCATTTGGATTCACGAACCGATGTTCTGAAAAGAGAATTGTGCGTTAATTTACCCCTTATTTACTTTAATTTTGGCCGGAGATGGTGGTTCAAGTTGGTTTGTGAGTGTTGGTGAAGAAGATTAAGAACATGAAGAGTGAGGAAAAAAGATGAAAATACCCTTAACTTTTTTGCATTTTTAGTCACTTAACGGAAGATTTTGGACGGAAGGACAAATATGCAGAATTTTAAAAACTTAAAGGACAAAAAAAGGGAAGAAAAAAGTTTAGGGACAAAAACCTCGAATCGGGTATAGGTCAGGGACAAAAACTGTAATTTACCCTATATATTAATTAAAAGACATCTTTAATGGTTAATTTTTTCAAAGACTTTTTCTTATTAATATTACTAATTTATTTGTATCTATATCAAATGTTTAGGATGAGTTGACGTGACGCTGATTTAACAAACACTGACGGCCACTGTTGGGACCGGTCTAATTTTTGTTGTTGGGACCGGTCTTATTATAGTTTAAACCTTATTTATATTTCTATACATATACATTTATTATAGGAAAATCACTTTTCATAAAGCTTGTAATACTCACACTGTCAATTTTTATAAAAGAGATTAAAAAAAGTTATATAAAAATAGATTAAAAAGAGCTATATATGGCAATGCACGAATCTAATTAACATAGTTATACATCATAAATATCATAACATCACAAACAAGAATAATAAGATACCATTAACGACCAAGCTTGTCAAATGAGTTGCTTTTGTCATACAACATCCTCCAGCCAATTTTGCACACCGCAGCCAACTAAAAAATTTAATTAAGTCCAGTGTAAATTTGACCAGAAAAATTGAACAAATGGGGAACTAACAAGTTAACAGAACATGAGCAAACAATTTGACCAAAAAACGAGTTTGGTATTGAATTTGCAAACTGATTAATGAGTTGTCACATCAGTGATAAGGTATGTGTTTAAATAAAAATAATCATTTTGAAAGTTGATTATCCAAACCGATAGCAAGTCACATATTCTGGAAAATGAAGATAATAATAATAAATATGTTAACATAATAAATACACACACACAACACACTCGTCATGACTCATGGTATAATAGAGCTGAAACAGAGGTTTTCAGGTTAGATGAAGACAAATAGTAAAAATAATGAATTTTCATAAAAATTCAAATAAAAAAGATAGCTAATCATCATCTTCAAGAACACTCCGACGCCTCTGGATCTGAGAAAAAAACAACAAACTTCACTTTCAGTTGACCATTTAATTTGGTAGAGACATTTACACAATAATTAATATACTCCTAATTATTCCTTCCAACAATGTAAGTTAAATCCAAAACCAAACACACAGGACATCATAATATCAACTGAAATTCATATTGCAATAACAAATCTTTAAAAAAATAAAAGAAAAAAGGAAAGTTTAAAGAAACTTACAGTAACTTTGGTCTGTTTGGTTGTTTGGGTGTTAATTTGTTCCAACAATGATATGAGCTTCTCTTCAGAAACCTGAATTTAATATGAAAAAAAATTAATACATATTCACACATGAATGATGAAATTAACAAAGCTACCTTTTCCACAATCTGGCCCATTTGGGCAGCCCGTAGTATAACATCTTCAACTCCTCGGGCCTTCTCAGGTTTCACTAATGCTATTCGGGCAACTGTGAATGACACATTCAATTTAATCAAAAAGCTTTACAAACTGTGTGCAACTACTAATTATTTGCTATTTATTGTGTACGATTTCTAAATACTTGCCAATTAAAGACATTATAATTATGGTCAAAGTGAAAGATTTCATTTTAAAGAAAGTTGCAGATTTGCTAGATGAAATGTAAGCATAATAAAAGGTTAACTATAAAAATATATAAAGATGTAATAAACGCAAAACAACTTACTTCTTTCACGTGCTTGAGATGTCAATATCTGACTAAGCATCATTTGCCTCCGTTCATCTGCCTCACTGGATGAGTTTTTTAAATACATCAAATCAGTATCAAACATATAACAATCACTCTCTTTCTAACAAATTATGATATAAAAAATTCATTTTGCTTTAATGTCTACTGTTTATATATTTTAAACAAGAGAAAGATAAGTATATATTAGTTGAATAAAACAACCTTTTTGCTTCCTCCTGAGCTTTCTGCTGCTCAGGGTTTTGCTGACTTCCCTGTTTATAAACAATTTTCATATCAAGTACTGAATACCAATGTAATTAAATTATGAAAAATAAATGCGACAATTAACGAATATTGCACTTACACCACCATGTTGAGCCATAAGCTCTTGCATTCTTCTTTGTCTGATTGCTTCTAATTCTGGGTCAGCCTGCAATACAAACAAGCAATTAGCAAATAACAGAGATAATCATATATGAACCCTAACAAAAGCATGTGAATTCTTCAGTAGTTTATTAAACAAAATACATTAATAAGCCTCACACACAACAAAAGGATGACAGAATTTCATTCGCCTAATAGTTAGTCTAAGATCACTCTCTTACCTTATAACAGACAAAACTTTAAACATTTAAGACCATATTTATCACTCTTTATAAAATCAATAACAAACTTCTAAACTACTTTGATTAGGCAGTTTCTTATTTAATGATATAAGAGATTAATAAACACACAAAAGTTTATTAAATATCCCTCCTAATTGAGCTTAACAAAATTGTCATCCACTTCGCTCTTCTTCTTTAGCTTTAGCATTAAATTGGAGTACTAGGGACTATCAAACTTGAGGTTGAGGCTCTAATTTAGTTGACAATTTACAACTTTTGTTGCTCCAACTGATCGTGTACCAAATTTGTGTTCATAAAATATTGCAGAAGGGGAAAGTTGCCCTAGCTACCTCAATATGTCGCCTTTAAGGATGAAGAGATCAGATCAAACTAAAACAGAAATTCAAAATCCATTTAAGTCGTGATACGCTCCACACAGAAATCGGCAGAATTTATATCAAGAAGCATAGTAAGAACAGAAATTGGGCGTGCACAATTAAGCGAAAACATCATACGTAGAATCATTAATAAATTGAGAAAATATATCGTAAATCCTTCAAGAATCATAATAGAAGAGGAGTTCAAATTCGCAATCGTGTAATCTTAAAGGCGATAATCTAACCCTTTATAGCTTGTTTTTTTTAATCCTAATCATTGTCCGTACAAAGATAAAAACGTATGTATGTATCTATCTATATGTTGAAGAAAAATGAAGAAATTACCATTGTTTTCAGCAGAATCGAAGTCGGAAACGGAGCCTTGTTTTGAATTTCAAGTAAATCGCAAAAGACGGAACAGTGTGGTGAGGGAGGAAGAGACGATGGAGATGCGTTTATAGGACGCGTTTGGTTCGGATGTAAAAGGGCTTCAATTTCAACGTTTTAAAAATTTTGTTTCCAACCGCTCAAATCTTAGGCCGTGTTTGGAATTGTATTTACTTAGTCTTCAAACTAAGTAAATAAGATTTGATGATCAATAGCTAAAAAGAATAAATTAGTTGAAATTTGTATCTCAACTGAAGCACAAGTATATTTATAAACCTTCAGCTGAGTACGTACTTAGCTCAAAGAATCAAGTCAAATCAGCAGCTACATATAGTGTGATCATTCGAAGTTTATGGTCGAAGGACAGAAACCCAAAGAAGACCATTCAGCTGATAGTGGAATCAGCTGATGACATCTGCTGCAGATAAATACTTGGGGGGAAATGTTCTTGACACTTTGAACATTTTCCGTTCCCGCCCAAAGAAGAAGAAAACGATGAAGATCTTCTATTTTGGAATAGAAGATAACTTTTCAGACTTCATCGTTTGTCCCTCCAAACATAAAAAGGGAAAGTCAACTTCTTTTGTACTATCATAGTACACATTTTCACTGCGCGTCAAAAAAAGTAGTAAAAGAAGTTGACACAAAGTACAATCGGGACTCTAACCTACGCAAGTGCATTTAATGTTTCTGTGGACAAGTCTATATCAACGAATAACATGTTTACACGTGGATTAACTTGTGGACAAAGAAACATTGTTCTTGGGCTATATATAGAGACGTAAATGCTTGCATTTACACACACCTTTTAACATTCAAAGCACAAGAACATTCTCTGAGAGTTTGTTATTGTCTGGTATTAACTCTTTCATAGTTAATACTCAGACATTAAATATCAGCTGTTGGTATCAGCTAATATACTCTTCTTGCATAGGATCTTAGGTTGAGCGATCAAAATTGTCACTTCAAGTATGAAGTTTTAGTTAGTGTGTACTATCTATTTTCGCAAACTTTGTACCGCATTAAGTTGTTTTAATAAACTCTTAATCATTGAAAATATTGTGTGTCCTCTACTTTCTTGTATTTACTTAGCCGTAACGCAACACGTTTGTGTTGTTGGGATCCAACATAGGTAGTTATGTTACATAATTTTGCTTAAAAAAATCTAAAATGATTATTTTATACCGGAGTGTTGTCACTTTTCCATCATATTACCACTTACGTAATAAATAAAAAACTATATACACACATGGACATGCGTTCATTATAAATACCATTTCAAGAAGCATGAAGCTTGAAACACCATTTAAACAAAAAACATAGTTAAGATTCAAAATAAGTGATGAGTTTTAGATGAACTTTGATACATTTGATACCTTAATGAGTTTATGTGTTGAGTTATAAATTTTTTTAACCAAAACAACATAGTTTTAGGTGATTTCATACATAAGCTTAGATATGTGATAGATACACATTCACTTTTCTCATTTATTATATTTAAAGCATTATTTTTTCATGAATTAAAATACAAGTTATAAGTACATATAATAATTTATCCATATCATATTCATACATATATACAATTGCCATACATCTAAAACGAGTTATGAACAATATAAGGGGGTGCTTATTTGAGGGTATTTGAGGGTAGGTAATGACAAAAGTAATGAATATAGATGTTTGGTTGGATATAATGCAATTCCTTATTACCCATTAGTAGGTAATAACCCATTACTCAACAAATTGAGGGTAATGAATACTCATTGCATCATATTCCCTTTACCTTTCTCTTTCCCATTCCCCAATTTAAACCAAACACCCCTAATTTTTGCTAAAATGCACCACTGATATTTTTAATATTATATCTGGAAAATGGAATATAAAGCATATAGTTGTCTCTAACAAAGTGGAAGAACTCCTTCCATATTTCATCAGCTCGAATCCAACTGAGCGCATGCTTCTGTTTTAATTTTTATTAAGTGGTTGGCGTTTGAGTTGAAACTTACAAAACATACCCTACAAACATGTAACATTTTACAAAACTTAGCATTTATTTCCAACAATCATAATTTTAACTCCCTAACCTTTTATAATTGATAGTCATAGTTTCATTAACCTTCTGTTCATTTTTGGTTACTAGAAGAATTACATTAGTTTTTTGTTCATTTTTGGTTACTAGAAGAATTACCTTAGTTTTTCTATATTTGTGGTGTTAAAAATAAACAGTTAACAAAAGTACATCATAAAGAATAATTCCAACTACATTTGATATGCTTCCTCCGAATCAAAATAAGTGTTACACTTTAGGTTTCACGGTTTTCGAGGCAAAATATTATAATGATGGTTATATTAGACTAATTAAATGGTTAGTGGATAATTGGTCTCATACCTTTTGAATAAAGTGGGGTTAATGGTGTTTAAAAGTAAAAAAATAAGGGTAAATGAGTCATTTCACTTTGTTAAAGTAGATAGTTAGTGAATGTGTGTCCTACTATTTTTTGTCAAATAAGGTAATTTTTTAAAGTGTAACACTTATTTTGAATCACCCATATATGAAAAATGTAACACTTATTTTGAATCAGAGAAAGAATCTTTTATTAAATTTTATATTTTTATTGAAAGTTTTAGAATTTATATTAATTTATTAATTATTATCAACATTATCATGATGTAAAGTTTTATTATTCTAAAATAATCCTGCAGCGTGCTGGAAATTAGATTCCTTATTAATTAAAAACAAATAAGACTGTGGTTAAAAACCCCAATTTGGCGTGCGAGAAGTAACTTAGCAGTGAAAAAGGAGTATTTAATACGGAGTAGTGCATTTTTTCGTCTTTTCTACAAAATACACAAAACCAATAACTGGCGCCCACTTGATACTATCATCGCCTTCTTTCTCCCTCCCAAAACCCCCTAAAAACTCCATTTTCCGCCATTAAAACTCCTCAAAGACCAAAAGCCGCAATGAACGCTACTCATATTCCAACTTCCAGCGACTAGTTCTCCGGCATGTTTCTCCGGCACCGGACCTCTTTGCACGGTCTCTGCGTCTCCAACACACTCTGTCCCATTATGGCCTCCAAACACTTCCTACACTTCAAACACACACCTTCTTCATTTCATCATCCTAACAGCAAAACAAACATCTATCCTGCAAACAAATTATTTTTTTCTGGTTTGCCCTCTAATTCAGCCTCCAAATTGGTCCCTTTATCTCTTAAACCCTCTGATTTATCCTTTTCTACTCATGCCAGCATCCCTAGGCCAGGTAATTAAGTTTATCTTTTAGTTTAATATTCCGATTTTAACTTTATATATGCTTCAATTGGTTATAGTTTCTGAAGAATATTTGGAGAAGCCTTGTGATGATGAAATAGTTGACACACCACAATTAAAGCTACTTAAAATGAAATTGGAGCAAATCGGAATAGCCTGTGGATCTTCTACCCCTGGCCACCAGAAGTATGGCTTGCAATGCCCCATGGTTATACTTCAATTCCTTAATTTATTTATTTTAATATAAAAATAAAAAAAACTCACATTAAACTTCCAGGATACAATCAGGAAAATTTAGCATTGCACATAGCATGATTATATTTGTTGATAACATTTCTTATGATGGAAAAAAGGCATTATAACTTCATCTTATGGATTTTCAACAGTGCAAAGGTGGCGATTCTGGAGAGAAAAGCCTTTCTCTTTTTATTGCTCAGGATGGGTAAGCTACCTCATATATTAGTTGTTGCAATTATTAAAAAATAATTTAATATGTAATTATTTTGTTATTCTTATCTGAAATGGCATTTTTTCTAAATGTTATAGTAATGCAGCTGTGTGGACTTGTTTTCGAGCTAAGTGTGGGTGGAAAGGCACTACACGGGTAACATATCTCATTTTTCAAACCTAACTGTATTCTGTTTATTTTGCATTAAAAGTTTTATTAATTGTTTAATGGTTTTTCAGGGCTCTGCAGATGTAAAGTCAAGTTACAACAGGATGACTAAACTCCCCAGAGTGAAAAAAGTTACACAAATCACAGAGCGTGAATTGAACTTAGAACCTTTGTGCGATGATGTAATTTTTGTTCTCTTTTTTTCTCTTAACATATGTATTTAGGGGTATATATGTAATTTGTACTTAGATAACCAGTTCCAAAAGTCCAAAATGCAAAGCCAAACACCCCTCTAATTTAAAGGTGGATTGAAGTACCCTAAATATACAGGTTCTTCTAAGATGTTTTTGTTTGTGATTCAGTTAGTTGATTATTTTGCTGAAAGAATGATATCTAAAGAGACATTAAGGAGAAACTTTGTCATGCAAAGACAATATCAAAATCAGGTACTTGACCCATTAACCAATGCGGGTCAACCCGTTTGAAGCCTAACCCGTTTTTTACCCATTACCCAACCGCCCAATAACTCATGCTTAATGACGTGTTCGCAGGTTGTTATTGCATTTACTTATAGACGAAAGGGAGAACTTGTTAGTTGTAAATACCGTGATCTTGAAAAGAGATTTTGGCAGGTCTCTCTCTCTCTCTCTATATATATATATATATATATGTATATATATACACACACACACATAAATTTATAAATGCATGATAAAAGATGTATTTTTGGAAAATGATATGAAGGTTTTTCTTTTAATTTGCAGGAAAGTGATACTGAAAAAGTATTATACGGACTCGATGATATGGAAGGAGAAAGTGATGTCATCATTGTAGTATTTTATCTTAAAAACACATATAATTACTTCATTATTCTATGGTTTTTAACTTTTCTCAAGTGATTTTATGATTTTATAATAACAGGTTGAGGGTGAAATGGATAAACTTGCTATGGAAGAAGCAGGTTTCAGAAATTGTGTTAGTGTTCCTGATGGTGCTCCACCAAAAGTTTCATCTAAAGATTTACCACCTCAAGAACAGGTTTCATTTTAATTAATTTATTTTTTGAATCCTACCAATTTTTTTTACCTCAAATGAAAATTTTCAGAAAAATTGGTACCTTTTTGTGTAGTTTGCCCCATTTTCTTATTTTTTGTATATTACGAATGCAGGATGTAAAATACCAATATTTATGGAACTGCAAGGAGTATTTAGAGAAGGTGTTTTATTACTTTCTGTTTTTTCTATTTTATTTTGTGTTATACACTTATACCTCTATAAAGGTGGTAGTTACAACCAATTTGCTTATGAGTGCGCCCATTTGGGTTTTCCCATTATCTCAATCGGGCCAAATGTTAAAAAAAACCCAACTAAAAGAAACGGGTCAAGAGGGTCGTAAATCGCCCAAACTGTATTTTTAATGTGTAAAACCTCTCAATCGCTTTATTCAAAATTCTAGATTTTATTTTATTAAATCTCTAAATTTATAATTAATATTTTTTTAAATCTTGCAGGCGTCTCGTATAATACTTGCAACTGATGGGGACCCACCTGGTCAGGCATTAGCTGAAGAACTGGCGCGCCGTCTCGGGAGAGAAAGGTTGACTTAGTTAATGTTGACCATACTCATTAATGGTGGTTAAAGTTAAAGTTTGTGAATTTACAATAATACCCCTGAAAACAGGTGTTGGCGAGTGACATGGCCAAATAAAAATGAAAAAGAGAGTTTTAAAGATGCAAATGAGGTTCTGATGTTGATGGGGCCCGCTGTGTTAAGGGAAGTTATTGAGTCTGCTGAATTATACCCTATAAAAGGTTTATTCAATTTCAGAGATTATTATGGTGAAATTGATGCATATTACCATCAAACCCTTGGTTCTGAACTTGGAATTTCAACTGGATGGAAGGCTATGGATGATTTGTATAATGTAAGTAACATTACCTTTTTTCTTTACTCTATACCGAAGAATTGTTATACATTTTATTTAACCCATGTCTAATAAAAATTAGAGTATATAACTGAAATTGTCCATGCGGTCTTCCAAATTCTATGATTTTGTCCCTATACTTTTAATATTGTTTTTTTGTCCCTGTACTTTTCAATGTCGTGATTTTTGTCCCTATGGTCTTCAAATTTCATTTTTTTTTTGTCTATTTTGACATAAAATGACCAAAATACTCTTATTCTATTTTGGTCATTTTATGTAAAATTAGACAAAAAAAGATGAAAGGAAATCATGAAATTGAAAAGTACAGGGACAAAAAAAAAAGCGAAATTATAAGTATAGGGACAAAATTGTAGAATTTGGAAGACCACAGGGACAATTTCTGTAATTTACTCTAAAAATTAAAAAAAGGCATTTTGTAGGTTGTTCCTGGAGAGTTGACTGTAGTGACGGGAGTTCCTAATTCAGGAAAAAGTGAGTGGATTGATGCATTGTTATGCAATCTTAATCATAATGCTGGTTGGAAATTTGCACTTTGTTCAATGGAAAACAAGGTAATTACTTTGTTCTTTTTTTTTTTAATTTATTAATAGTTCATTTCTACATTTTTTTAATATTTAATATTTGTGTACTTTAATTTAGGTGAGAGAGCATGCAAGGAAACTTCTAGAAAAGCACCTAAAGAAGCCATTCTTTGATGTGAGGTATGGAAAATCTGTTGAAAGGATGAGTGTGGAGGATTTAGAGGCGGGAAAAAAGTGGTTAAGTGATACTTTTCATCTCATACGGTCAGTTCCAACACTTTTTCTTTAAATAAATAAAAAACATTTTTATTCTAAAAGTGAGAAATATATATATATATATATATATATATATATATATATATATATATATATATATATATATATATATATATATATATATATATATATATATATATATATATATATATATATATATATATATTAAATTAAATAGGTGTGAGAATGATTGTCTACCAAGTACCAATTGGGTTCTTACTCTTGCAAAAGCTGCAGTTCTTAGACATGGTGTCAACGGGCTTGTTATTGACCCGTACAATGAGCTTGATCACCAACGTCCTCCAAATCAGTAAGTATTTATACCTGTTTCTCTTTTTATGGATTTGAATTCTGATTAATCTTGAAAAAGTTTGTAATTATTTGTTTTTGATATATTTATGTATGTGTAATAGGACTGAAACAGAATATGTAAGTCAAATGTTGACTAGCATCAAGCGATTTGCTCAACATCATTCATGCCATGTTTGGTTTGTGGCCCATCCTAAACAGGTTAACAACATGCTTAATTTTCTTCTCTACACTATTAAATCTGCTATTTTCGACCCTTCTTTAATTGGTTCAGTTTTATGAAATTTTCATTTGAGGTACTAAACTTCATCTTTTTCATTAAAGTTTTCTTTATGACCAAAATGAGTACTTTTTCTTTATGACCTCATTTTTGTCGCAAGTTTTTTCTTTGATACCTTTATTTGACAAAAACGTTTTAGTACCTCAAATGAAAACTTTTAAAAAGTTGAGTACCTTTTTTATGAAGTTTCCTCTTTAAAAATAATATCTTAAGTTAAAACGGGATGATCGAGTTGAAAGTCTCCCATTGTGTATGCAAAACAAATAAAACCTTCTAAATCGTTTTATTTCAAAAGTTTGATTATAATTTTTATCATAACACATTAGTGTATTTTATAGAAGTCAAGAAATAAGAACAAAAGAAAGTGTTTATGGGCCAGTTCGACCAACCTATCTAGTTTTGTGATCTAACTTCCAAAATGTGTTAAAAACAGTTGCAGCAATGGACCGGTCAACCCCCAAATCTTTATGACATTAGTGGGAGTGCACATTTTATAAATAAGTGTGATAATGGAATTGTTATTCATAGAAATAGGGATCCAGAAGCAGGTGCACTCGACCTAGTACAGGTACTATGCTACTCATTATTTATGCAATTTGGGGGTGTTTGGATACATGTTTTGGAACGATCACAATCAGATAATCAAATGTTTGTGTGTTTGGCAAAATATGATTCTTACAGCAGCTAACGATGAAATGACTAGAAAACACATGTTTGTTATTCTTACTATTTTTATTTTATTTTATTATTTTGTAGGTCTGTGTGCGAAAGGTACGGAATAAAGTTTCAGGAACAATAGGTGATGCATTCTTGCAATATAATAGGTATGTTAATTCTAATTTTAAGGTTTTACAATTTGGTATATCAAAGACTTCAATGTGTGAAATGAATAATATTTTCTTTTAGGGAATGTAATAATATATATACATGTATTTTTAATTTACTGGTGCAGAGTAACTGGTGAATACATGGACATCAATTAGCTAAAGGACAGGAAGTGAACAATTTGTCTTTTCATTCATATTACTTTCTGTGTATTATATTTAAACTTTGTAAGTATCTGCAGTAATATCATGATCATCATTATATGTGTTGGCCAATTTTCCTTATAACGAAAAAAGTTTCTTTATAAATGTAAAAGATTTGAACCATTTATAACTACTTTGTGATAATCTAGCGGTAAGGATGCCTAAAATGATCTCCTAAAAGTTACATGTTTGATCTAGTCCCTAGGTAAACATTTACCAGATGATCAGTGGAAGGCTTAGAAATGATCATGGTAACGGTTAGATCACATCACGAGCAAAGCTCAGCTAACTCGAGGAACATGTTATATACACTTTTTTAAAAAAAAAATTTCTTTTTGGGCAAAACTATATTTCTATTCTCTTCAAGCCTTTCATGACAAAATTAGACAAGAATACAATTGAATACAATTGCAGACTATAATTTTCGTTTTATCTACAACACATAAAATAATTATTCGGTAGCAATTTATTCTTTCATTTCCAGCTCGAAAATTCAACAAAAAAGATAATTTTTATACAAATTTGATATTTCTCTCCCTAAACGCAAAGCGTATAAGATCATCCACAACAAAGTTGATAAAAACTAATAAAATTGAAAATTGAATAATAGTTCAGGGACCATTTATGAAATTCTCCCTAACAACTACAACGCACTCCAACTAAGTACTAACCAGTAAACCGGCGATTTCAAACATTTTTCAGTTCTTGAAAAGAAATCCGACTAACAGAATCTTGAAACTAAACAAAATTGAAAAAGATTTCAACCGGTTGCATATAGAATCGAGAAAATGCAAAAATTAGTAACAAATGGTATCATGAAATCAGCACCTGAAATAACACCTGTTGAACTTAAAACTTCCGGCACCGGCGTAGCTAGTGTTTGATCAACCGGCGGAAGCGGCACCGGCGGTGGAGGAAGCAAATCGTCTGGAGTCTGAAAAGCTTCACCGTAAGTTGTGTAATCAAGAATGTTTGCGATGCCATGAACGCAAACAGCGTCGTTATTGTAAATATCAGGTTGTATGATTAAAGAATCATCAATGGTGAAATTAGAAGGGGAATTATTTGTAATAATGACGGTTTTTGACCGCAAGAGTGTAGGGAGTCTGGTTTGGGTTTTAAAGAGTTGGAGCTCCGAGAATGTTAAGCGCTGTGGGAGAATATGGTACGGGATTATGTACGGATCGAAATTCAGTGCGCCGGTGGCGGTGGTGGAGAGGTGAGAGAGAGCATCATTTCCGGGGACAAACATGGTGGCGGTGGTTGGGATGAGAGCGCCGTTGATGGAATTAGGGATTGATGAACTTGAGTTTGGATTGAAGAGCATGTTTGCCCATGCTGCGAAGTCGCCGGCGCCGATTAGGGCGTCGATTATATTTTTTAGTTGATGCTCCTGCATCTCCGGTGGCGAATGTGGCGGTGGTGAATTCGGCGGAGGAGGTGTTAGTATAGGGACGGGCGGCGGTGGTGAAAGAAGCACCGGAGAAGGTGCAGGTGAGCCGGCGTTTGTCACGGAGAGGCTGCGGAAATCACTGGTGGATGTGGTGGTGGTGAGTGCCACCGCCGT
The DNA here is from genome assembly GCA_963853835.1 of Calendula officinalis. Classification (NCBI taxonomy): domain Eukaryota; kingdom Viridiplantae; phylum Streptophyta; class Magnoliopsida; order Asterales; family Asteraceae; genus Calendula; species Calendula officinalis. The sequence continues at coordinate 70,995,284 of OY970823.1, read as the reverse complement.
GAAAAGGAGAAAGAGATAAAAGTCTGTTGACATGACGTAAGCAAAAGCCTATGGCAGAGAATCAACTTTTGCCGCTCAATTATATTGACCATTCGTATTATACTCACTTAAAATTTTAATTAGGACACCATGTTTTTTTATTAAAAAGGGAATGGTAATCATGGTATATTAGTATAAATTGTAATGTAATTTTAATAATAAGATTGATTATGTTAATTGGCATTTTGGCTTTAGTGTTTGGGGAAAATGATCTCTATTATTTAAATTAGATAACTTATCAATATCAAAACATTTATATTTCTTACTTTAAATTTTTTTCAATATGAGATTATCAAATGAGATGATGCGTTAGATAAGTTGTTCAAACATTACAAGATGAAAATTGAGAAAACACATTCAAGCACGGTCTTTTCTTTATCTTTTAGCTCTAGCAAGTCTAACAATCCTAAGAGAGTTAATATGGATGGTTAATTTAAGATGTTTAAGAAAAAAAATGTCTTGGGGCTAATAAGACTAAGGTGCAAGTTTACAAGTCGGATGAGCTAGAAGAAATTGATGGGGATTTTGATATTTTAAATGGGTGGGTAGAAAAGTCGTTCTATTATGTTTCCCATACTTTCCTAAGTGGCTAGACATGTCTTAGGAATGCCCATTCCACCGTCGCATGATAGGAGTCGGCATTTAAACCGGTTGTAGAGTGATTGGTATGGTACATTTAAAAGCTCTATGTCTTAAAGATCGCAGAAACTTGAATTTGCACTCAAGATTTTATTACGATCTACGTTGATTATCTGAGTTTGAAGATATGTCTATTAAAGACATAAAGGAAACTACTCATAGATTAAAGAGGATGGAAATTGATAATAATTTTCTGTATATTATATATGCTTATTTAGGGTTAATGTATTTAGTCATTATCATATTTTTCAATTAATTCACTTTTATTATTCTACTTTTTATTTATTTATTTAGAATATTGTATTACATGAGTATTAATTAATAATTATGAATAATCAAGAAGAGTGTAGTTGATTTTTTTCTATTAAACTTTTGAATGCAATTGTGTTAGTATTTTAATTTAAAATTTTGCTAAAACTTAAGCTTTCTACATTGACTATTGTTATTTTTAAATTTTTCTAAATATTTACACTGGGTTTTAGAAAAATGTAATTTTAAATTAAGTAGTTGATGTTCATAAAAAGAGAATTGATATTGATATTTATTCATGTTATTACTAATCAAAGATGAAATTTGCAATTAATTAATTATCTTTTTTATATTACATCCGTATCAAAATAAGTGATAAGGTTTTTGAGGCAAAAGTTTAAAATATTGATTAAAATGCATACTTAGTGGAAAATGATTTCCAATTCTTTTGAATAAAGTGATATTAATAATATTAAAAGTTAAAGGTAATGGTAAAAGAGTAATTTTACTTTATTAAAATAGATAGTTAGTGGAGAAAGGACCCCACCTTTTTACCAAATAAGGTAAATTTTAAAAGTATATCATTTATTTTGTTCCACCCCTAAATAATAGAAAGTGTATCACTTATATTGATACGGAGGTAGGATTATACTATTATCTTTTGATTTTGTGAAAAAAAATCACTGAACAAAAAAAATTGAACCTAAAAAAATCATAAGTATTTGAAAAATCGAATCGAACGACATCTATGGTTTCAAAAACTAATTTTTCGGTTTGGAAGGAGCTAAAAAAAACCTAACCCGACCCGACCAAAAATGAGAAAATCTTGGGCGGTAAAGTCGAAATAAAAAGAGAATCATCAGATAACAGTCAACCCATTACATTACAGGAGTATACAAATCCAAACATTGGGAATCCCCGTTTCATTGCTGGGTTGATTCATTCAGTAAAGATGACTACAACAAACGGCATCCGAAAACAAAATGATGGACTTCCGGTTCATCATGATCTTCATCTGGATTCGAAATGCGATGAAGAACAACAGCAAGAAGTAGTTTTGGGTTTAGATGGTGGTACAACATCAACCATATGTGTTTGTATGCCTCTTGTTTCAATTTCCCAGCACAATTTGAATTTACCCGATCCCCTCCCAGTTCTTGGTCGCGCCATTGCCGGTTGCTCTAACCATAACAGTGTCGGAGGTACTCAATTCTCATTAATCACTCATTCTTTTCTCAAAATTCTCACAGATCTTAACTTCACTGTCATTTTATCGGATTAACTTGCCTTCAATTCGTTAATTCCAAGATCTGTGAGTTGGATTTCTACTTCTAGGTGTTTGACGTACGATGAAACTAAAAATTCGAAATTCAGTAATAATTGGTTTGCTTTGCTTGTGATTAAGACCTAATTATTCAATTACGATGATTCAATTTCACATAATTACTTCCAAAATGCACCAAATGTGCAAATTAAAAGGTTCCTTGTCAATTGTTTTTTTTTCCCACACAATTCTTTGACTTCTGAACTGATTATTACAGAAAAATTAGCCAGGGAGACGTTGGAGCAGGTAATGATGGAAGCCCTCTCAAATTCAGGAGCAAAACGATCTGCTGTTAAAGCTGTTTGTTTAGGTGTATCTGGTGTTAATCATCCAAAAGATCAAGATAGGATACTAAATTGGCTAAGGTTTGTTCTTTGGTTTTATGGTAATTATAGGGGGTGTTTGAAGTTCTGTGACATGATTATGAGATATTGAACAATTATTATACATGTAATAAAACAGACTATATGGTATAGTGTTTGGACAAACATCTGCTCTTTGAAGTCATAATAACCAGATGTTCTAACGTTATGTCAAATTCTGATTAATTCAGGAATTAGTCAGATGACCAAAAAATGTATTCTTGAGTAATCGTTTCTCAAATTAGGTTAACTGATCACTCATAACAGATTATTAGACCTTTTAATAATCAGAAGCAGAACATGTTTGACTAATCATGCTGATTAATACTAAAAATTGATGTATAATGTTGGCATTTGGCAGGAATATATTTGCGGATGATGTGAAGGTTTATGTTGAGAATGATGCAGTAGCAGCACTTGCAAGTGGGTCAATGGGGAAACTTCATGGATGTGTTTTGATTGCAGGCACTGGGAGTATTGCTTATGGTTTTTCTCAGCATGGAAAACAGGCCCGTGCAGCTGGCGGTGGGCCCGTTTTGGGTGACTGGGGCAGGTAATCTCATAAATCCCAAATAATATTTTTATTGTAAATTTCTGGTATTCATTTCATAATAATTGTTTTTGGGAGTTTTATTTGCAGTGGTTATGGTATTGCTGCAAAAGCATTGACAGCTGTTGTAAAAGCTCATGATGGCCGGGGTCCACAAACAATGCTTACAAATTCTATCCTTAAATCACTCGATCTTTCTTCTCCAGATGAACTCATTGGGTACTTAAATCAATTCTTTTATTAATCCCCTAATTTGAGTGAAAATGGTTGTTAAAAATCAAATAGCATCAAGATTATTATTGAAGTTTTAGCAATATTTGACAAGTGGTTTTGTGTTGTGTTGTTAAGGTGGACCTATGCTGATCCATCTTGGGCCCGCATTGCAGCCCTAGTTCCAGAAGTAGTTACATGTGCTGAATCTGGCGATTCAGTTGCAATTCAGATATTACATGATGCAGTAACTGAATTAGCTCTAACTGTTAAAGCGGTTGTTCAGAGATTGAATTTATGTGGTCAAGGTCTGGTCTATTTTAATTTTAATTTTTATTTCAGGAGGTCTATTTTGTATTTTTTGATTTAACTGAAAATTGACGATTGAGTGCAGATGGAAAGAGTAAATTTCCAATAGTGTTGGTTGGTGGTGTTTTGGTAGCTAAAAAAAACTGGAATATAGGACAAAAGGTTGTTGATTGTCTTATGAAAACCTACCCTGGTGCTTATCCTATTTGGCCCAAGGTCAGTTGGTAATCTATTTGATTTCTGACCCGTTTCGTTTTTTATCTCAAGTATTAAACTTTTACCCATAGGAATAAAAGTAATTTTTACACTCCTTTGTGTGGATCTTTATGATGCTCTGAAAATGAAACAACAAACTTATTAATTTTGTCTTTGTTATTGTTTTTCCAATCCAGGTGGAACCTGCAGTTGGGGCAGCTTTGTTAGCATGCAATTTCTTGATGACAGAAAAAGAGAGGAATGGCCACCATCTTCTTTAAACTAACTGCAACAAAGTATACATATACTACCCCCATGTTGTATCTATTATGTGCTCATGATGTCACATTCTTTTGTACAAAATTGCATAGTTTTTTCTTCTGGGCTACAAAGACAATTAGATAATTCTAATCTTAAGATCTCAAAATGTTAATGTATGTGGTTACAAAGATCCATCCTGAAGTTGTATCACCTCATTTTCTTGTTATCCAAAGTGTTGGATTCAAATAACCTATCAAAATCTTTAAAATGTGTGACATTGGAGATTTTAGTGTCAAATGTTAGTATAATGGAAAGTAATGGATTTCATAGAATACAAATTAGGAGGTTTGCATTTGTATAAGTGAAAGTTGGTGCCATACAATGTGAAGTAACAAAAATGCTTCTATGGGAAAATATTTTTAACAACGAAAAGTTTGTCGTGGTGTGGTCGTTAATAAATGAAAGTATGTTAGATGGTAAAGTGTAACAAAATTCAGGTCATAAGCAAATATATTTCCCGCTAACGCTTCTTATCTTCAATGGCAGGAAGTGATATACAGATGATTTCTCTAAATCAACGCTTGTTTCGGTCGATTCAAACATCAAGTTACAAGTGCAACCCCCATCGATTTCACGCACCAACACTCTTCTTCCTTCCACGTTTCAAATTCCTCTCTTTGCATCGGCAATTTCCTCCCCTAAAATCTTCAGGTTTTGTTACTCATTCATGTCTTAATTTCAATAATTTGTGTTTCATAGTAACTCGATTTGATTTGCTTAACTGAATAATATTCCAATTAAGTGAATTTGGTGAAACTTAAAGAAGAAGAGGAAGAAGTACTTGATTTGCAGAAATACGGAGCAAGTGATTTAAAGCAGAAAATTGAAAATATTGGGATAAACTACAATTCATGTACCCCTGGTCAATACACTTATCTAATTTGTCCGCTGGTATGAATTTCTTTGATTACTTAATTATTCTTTTATTATATGTATTTCTTCTATTTCATCTTAAGGTTACCTATTTGGAGTTCGGTGTTTTCAGATTTTAGGTCAAATGAGGAACTTTTTGTGTTTGAAATTAAATTCTTGCATCAATTTTGATTGCATGACTTTTTTGTGAAGGCAACTGTTTATGTCGTTAACTTCTGTTTTCACAGTGCAAAGGTGGGCAATCCAATGAAAGAAGTCTATCATTCCACATAAACCAAAATGAGTAAGCCATCTCATCAGTTCCAGAAAAATCATGACTTTGCATCAATTATTTCAAAACAAAATGATGTTATTGTTATACTTTACAAAACTCTCTAGTTAAAAAATAAACAATTTACGGTGTTTGTTTTATGTTTTGACTTCATAAAAAACTTACTGTTTACTCTTCGTATTCAGGAAAATTGCAATATGGAGATGCTTTAATTTTGACTGTGGATGGGCTGGTCATGTATGTGCACTTGAAATTTACTTAGTTTCTTTAATTTATTTACTAAATGTTGCAGATTATTGAATTATTTGTCAGGTATTTAATAATATTGCAGATTTTGACAGATGCAGGTCCCACACAAGATGGAGTAAAAAAAGCTAAGCTTTCTAAAAAACCGAGTGAAGAAACTTTGCGGTTAGAACCACTAGGTGATGAGGTATTGTACTGTAATCTGTATTTTTTCGTTTTGACAGTTATATAGTATAAACTCTTCATGAAGTTACCTTCTTGGTGACAAATTTTTTATTTGATCTTTTATTTATTTTTTTATTACATGATTCAGCTGATTGAGTACTTTGCTGAGCGAATGATATCAGTGGAAACTCTGCAGAAAAATTCTGTTATGCAAATGGTGGAGGATAAGGTAAATATTGGCTTATAATATATTACCATTAATGCTTGTAATTACAATGCTTAAAATGTTAATAAAGTTTAAAACTTTTGTTTTTACTTTGGTTTATATCAACTTTTAACTGAACATACTTACCACATGCTAATCTGTTATATTCCGTTAATTGGACTATGATAATGATTATTGTCTTTTTTTTTTTGCTCATTAACAGAATGTGATAGCTTTTACTTATAGAAGAACCGGGGAGCTTGTAAATTGTAAGTTTCGCAGCATAACAACCAGAAAATTTTGGCAGGTGTGAATAAATGTTTTCTTTCTGTGAAATATATTATTTTATAGCATTATTGATAAGAAGACTTTTTATATAAACTTCAGGCGAAGAATGGAGAAAGGATATTCTATGGAATTGATGGCATAAAGGAAGGAAATGACATCATTATAGTAATAATACTAACCAATTTGATTTTTTTTTGTATTTTTTTTATAGGTACTTTATTTTAATGGTGATAGTAGGTTGAAGGGGAAATTGATAAGCTGTCAATGGATGAAGCTGGAATAATGAATTGTGTTAGTGTTCCTGATGGTGCACCCCAACAAGTGTCGATAAAAGCATTACCATCTAAAAAACAGGTTTATAAAAATAAAATAAATAAAACAATCTCTTATTTTACATGTTTATTCAATTAGATACTAATCTCCCTATCTATTAAATCTGGTTGTCATTGTTTATATGGTTAGGACGCCAGATTTAAGTACTTATCGAACTGCAACGAATATCTTGATAAGGTATGTAATCTTGTTGGTTTGTTCATGTTTATTTTGTTACTTGATAGTTGCAATTAAGATGATGGTTTAATGATAATATGTAATATGATATAATATAATAAGTGTTGTTTTTAGGCACAACGAATAATATTGGCAACAGATGGTGATGGACCCGGTGAAGCTTTAGCTGAAGAACTCTCATGCCGCATTGGAAAAGAAAGGTTTAATTTTTCTAGCCTTGACTGCATTAGTATTTGGAAAGATTAATATTAAGGTCGCATGTTGATGTTTTTTCCAATCTAGATGTTGGGTTGTAACCTGGCCTAAAAAAGACGACCTCAGCTGTTACAAGGATGCAAATGAGGTATTTCTTATTAACTAAATTAAAAATTAAATTTCTGCAATTTGACATTTTATTGCATTAATAGGTTCTTGTGCATTTGGGTGCTGAAGCATTGAGACAAATTGTTGAAAGTGCCCAGTTATATCAAGTCAAGAATTCACTATGAATTCTCACCAATTTTGTTGCCTAGAATTACACGATCTGATTCACCACATATGTATTCCTATGAATCCAAACACAATTGTTATGAAAAAATAAATGTTTAGGTCTTGCTAGCATCATTAAGATAAATTTCAAGAATACATGAATCACAAAAGAAATTAATTTCAAAAAGACCCCAGAGACATAAATTAGGAAAGTAGGGTAGCAAAATCACAACCCCAAAATCATATCAATCTAGCTAAACATTCTCTGAAATGAATTTTACATGACAACAAAGATGGAACAAACTTTTCAATGTGGGATATCGAATGCATATATCTCTTGATAACAATTAAGTTCAAAGCAAAAGAGAAATTACATCCCAAAACAATTAACCAACAACACTTGTCATAATGCAAATTAAGCCTTAGCTTTTCCAGCCTGAAGAGATTGAATCCTTTGCTGTAACTTGAAAATCTACAAAAATAAAAATATAAAAATAAAAAATTAGTGAAAAGCCTCTTACATGGTTAGAACAGAATTTCTTCTTGACATCATGACATGTGTCTACAATAAGGCACTAATTTTCATTTACTGTGTGATCACTTTTTATAAAAGATGATGCTTGTAATAGTATATGATTTTAGTACAACTTGGCTACTCCTAAAATCCTATCTTTGAACAATTACTGCATGAGATGAAAACCTAGTTTGATCAAACTACCACACCTATAAATTCAAGACTACCACACTTTAAGATCATATTCTATATGTATTTTTCTTAATAACTATTTGCTATCATAAAAAGAAGAAAAAACTATTATGGGGATTGAGGAATCAACAAAATTAAGTTTTGTTGAAACTCAACGACATGATTTTTAAGCTCTCACATAGTTCACTTACAGACTGAACAATTATATAAACAAGACCATCATGATTCATGTATCGCAATGGTGTTTTCTTTCCAAATTATTAAGAGTTTTATAATTCTTGATTTCTATAAATTTCTTAGTGTAATCTTATTATTAAGTTACTAGGTTAGTGATGCTAAGATTAGAAATTAGATAGGTTTTGGGATTTGTTTCTTCTACATTTTTCACATATTATAGCATATAAATAGAATCACCACGTAAAATAAATTACAAAACTAATGGAGAAAAGGTCACTAACCGCCTCTTTCTTGCTATTTTGCTTTTCCTCCATATCCTGAAGAGTTGAATCCAGACGTTTTCTGTCGTGGAAAATCACAAAAAAAAACACTTAAATTAATTAATCAAAACAATAAGCATAGATAATATTGTTAACATGTAAACTAACAAAATGCTTGGCAATCCAACAATAATAATGATTAACACAATGCACATCAAATGAATTAAAACGTTTGTTCAACAAAAATCAATAATTAGGATAAAATTTGACAGAATGTAAACTTACAATTCAGCAGAAATATATTCAATTCTCTTTCGAACATTTGCATTTGCTTCTGCAAGATCCTGCTTTACCAGCACTGGCCCTATTAATTTGTAGACATTTGCATCCTCATTCAACAGATCTAACTCCTTTACAACCACAATTTGGAAAAAATATCATTTAAACAAGATGATCAATATTGAAAAAATAATGGTTCTAGCAAACATTTTAGAGCCAAATTAAGAACAAACCGAAAGTTTTTGCAATTTGAACTATTTCTTGTAAACCTAAAATTGGCATGGAATCTGTTCAAACCCTAACACAAATATTATTATTTTCATGTACTTGTTTGCTCTCCTGATCTAAAATCACGCATGCTTTTCAACCGACTCATCAGTTACTTCAAGCAATCTTACAGAAGAACATAAATCAAAATTTGAAAACAGTAAGTAATGCACTAATGCGAAATAGAGAAAGACCTTAAGAACGAGCTCGTTTTCACCAAGCTGGATGGTGTACTTCTTTCTGACTTGGTGGTTTTTCGATATATCTGTATCATGTAAAACAAAACGAATCAAAATAGTATGGCAAACAAGCATTACTTACAAAATTAAAAAGAAAAACAGAAATCAAAGGAGATGATAGCTAATGATGACTCGCCCTTTTGGATTTTGCTGAGATCATTGGCTTTCGCCTCTAATTCTTTCTGTAATTCACGTGCGGCAGCTGATGATGAAGCCATTTGTGTTTCTAATTTTGGGTTTTGTGAGCTCGAAGAATGAGGGAAAGACGCGTGAAAGAGCTGAGTTTTGTTCGACACAATGGGTGTTGCTGGATCTCTAAACGGGCCGGGTGAGTTTGGATCTGGGCATGGGCGTGACGGTCGGTTCAAGTACTGTTATGGACCCATAATTCAATAGTCCCTTAGCCCGCTAAAAGTAACCCGGCCTTTTAACCTTTTTTTAATAAACTTTTTTCGGTGTCGAAAGGAATTGACGAATTATTTTGACTGGATTGCACTGATCTGATTATCTGAATGAAGATTTGGAGACTCAGATCGTCTTGTCCAGAAGAATATTTTCCACTTTATTTCGGATCGATTGAAGAGATCAAGAACACTATCTACATCTATAATCCCCAAGTTTCTGAAAAAGAACACAGTTTTCTGTTCTTAGATTCAAAAACAAACAATTCTTTACAGATTAATCAGCCAATTTCAGCTCTAGGTTAATGGGGTTTTATCGATCTTGTAGAATTAAATGGGATCGTACTTGGTTCATACAACATCAAAGATTGCAGCACTTGCAAAATCAGGGAAAATTACATATGCACGGAAACTGTTCGACGAAATGTCTCACAGAGACACAGTCGTTTGGAACACAATGCTCACTTGCTATACTCATCTCAATCTATACCAAGAATCCCTATTACTATTCCACCAAATGACACAAATTAGCACCATTAAACCAGATCATTACTCATTTACAGCAACTTTGAGTGCTAGTGCAGGCTCATGTAAGCTTCACTATGGACAAAACATGCATGCTTTGATTATTGCAACAGGATATGGTTCTTCACTTCCTGTGAATAATGCACTTATTGATATGTACGGAAAGTGTTTGAGCCCTAATTGTGCAAATGATGTGTTTGAAGAGATTGAGTTGATTAGGAACAATGTTTCTTGGTGTTCATTGTTGTTTGCTTATGTTCATGCTAATCAGTTTCAAATCGCTCAAAGTGTTTTTGATGTCATGCCAAATAGGATAAACATTGCTTGGAATACTATGATTTCTGGTCATGCTAGAAATGGTGACATCACAGTATGTGTCAATTTATTCAAGAAAATGATGTCAGAATCATGTGAGCAAGATCAATGGACGTTTAGTGCACTCATGAGTGCTTCTGCTGAATCACAACATTATGGAATCGGTTGCATGATTCATTCGGTTATTGTTAAAAAAGGTTGGATTTCTGCAGTTGAAGTTTACAACTCGATTCTTAGCTTTTATGCACAATTAACTTCTCCTGCTGATGTAATTAAAATGTTTGATTCAGTTAATACTACAAATCTTACTCAAATTTCTTGGAATGCAATAATAGATGCTCAAATGAAAATAGGAAATACCGAAAAAGCAATTATTGCATTTAATAAATCCCCCGAAAAGAATGTAATTTCATGGACTTCAATGATTACAGGTTTTGTTAGAAACGGGGATGCTGAAGAAGCAATTATTTATTTTATTAATATGATTAAAAACAATATTCAACCTGATGATTTTTCAGTTGGGACAGTTTTACATGCATGTTCTGTTATTGCAACATTAGGGCATGGAAAAATGATTCATAATCTTGCAATATGTTATGGATATAACAGTTATGCTTATGTTGGCAACGGCTTGGTTAACATGTATGCAAAATGTGGAGATATTTACGGGTCAATTAAATCTTTCAATGATATTATTAAAAAAGATTTGGTTTCATGGAACACGATGTTAATTGCATACGGTCTTCATGGTTGGGGTGAAAAAGCCCTAAATATATATGAAGAAATGGTGGCAAACAGGTTGAAACCAGATAATGTTACCTTTATAAGCTTGCTAATGACTTGTAGCCACTTAGGGCTTATCAAAACGGGCCGGGTTTTTTTCAATTTAATGAGTGAGAAACACGGGCTTTCTCCAGAAACAGAGCATGTGACATGCATGGTGGATATGCTTGCTCGAGGAGGTTATTTGGAAGAAGCAAGAGATATGGCCAATAGATATGTGACACGTGGCGGTGTTGTTAAGTCAAATGAAGTTGTTTTTGGGGCGTGTTATGAACATGGTGATGTGGAAATGGGGACCGAATTGGGGGGAGAATTGAAAATTTTGGAACCGAAATGTGAAATGAGTTATGTTATGCTTTCGAATTTGTATTGTGCAAATGGAAAATGGGAAGAAGCTGAGTTAGTTAGGAAAAAGATGGGTGATGATGGGGTGAAAAAAACGGTTGGTTGCAGTTGGATTGAAGTTAAAAATGCAATTATGGCATTTGTTGCTGGTGGTAGTTTTAATCAAGATATGTCTTCTGTTTTAGGCTTGCTTCAATACCAATTGAAGAATCCATTGTAATATTTGCTTTGAAATAATACATAACCTGAGTGCATAGTTTATTTTAATTGGTTTATTTTTGCGCCCGTGTTCTTTTGTTAAGAAAATTAAGTGTTCCTCAACTATTCGTAAAATAAGAAAGTAAACGAACATGCATGAACTAGTACAAAATAATTTTTTATATATAATTATATATGATTTCTAGGTGCTTAATTATTTGTGTAACTATTATCTTTAAAATACTTAATATGTATAGTTATCGAACATAAGCGAATGAACATTCAGAAACGAACTTTAATGCAATGCTTACTGAACATTTTTGAACGTACATGAGCGAATATGCTTACTGAACATTTTTGAACGTACATGAGCGAATTAGGCATATGTTCGTGTTCGCTCATTCTAACTAAATAAAAATAAAATTTGGATCATGTTTGTTTTTTAATAGCAATTTATGTTCCTTCTTTAACAAATAAATGAACATAAGCAAACTTCCTATTGAACGATGATTGCTACTATGTGATTGTTAGCCTACTCATTAAATTGTTGAAACGTTCACTATAGTGTTGCAAGTGGCAACAATTCACTCATCAAAATATTTGAAAATCTAAAACTGGTATTAGTCTATTTTGTCTTATATAATTAACTAGCTTCAAATCCCGCCCACGGGCGGGCATGCTTCGAGAGATGTAGGAAAATAACGAAATATTGATACTGTTTTAATAACATACCAATACATAATTGTAATAATGATCGAGAAATGATTTTTGATTGTACTGTTTATTTTGCATCTAAATACAAGTTAAGATGTGGTTATATAGACAAGTGAAACCAATGGTACAAAATGGGTAAATATGAAACTTTGGGAGCACCACTACATGTTCAAGGAGGAAGTGCAGCACGAAGGGCATCACAGCAAGTCCCCACCCAATGACCTTTAATCACCAAAAGAAAGATGATGTCATGAAAAAAATATTACAATAATAAAATTCATATGATTTGTGTTTTTAATAAAAAATGATACCATTATTCTGTGTATATAAAAAAATCATGTAAGAGACAAGTAATGTTGTCAGGTCAACCCAAATGTAGAAAGTACTTGTTTCGACCCGTTTGATAGAGGGCTTCTAGGATTCTAGCTCAAAATTATATTCAATGCTTACCAGAAAAAAAAAATCCAAAGGAAAAAGGTTAGAAACAAAGGTAGCATAATCTATTTTATGAATTTATATTTAAACGGATCACTTTGGAGTGTATTTTATTGATAACTGGTCAAACGGGTTAAAAGGGAAAAAAATTATAGTTTTATAATCTTAATTTTTTCAGCAAATATATGTAATTTTACCAAGAAATAGGTGATCGGATTTTCATCAAGAACTAAAAAACATAACATGTAATCATAATCTCTAACCATAAGGTCAAAAAAAGAGAAGACTGTTCTACACTGATCTAAATTGTAACTAAACATGTACATCAAGTCTTGATTTTTACCATTTGAACTCAGAATTATTTTCATATCAGGAAATTAAAGCATACATATGTTTACTTAACATCATACCTTTAAAATTAGGCAAAAAAACGATAATTTAGAAACCAAAACCATTTAACATAACCTAAATTAAAATTTCCCAATTGATCATTAACTAAAAAATTAGACCGAAAATGTAAGAAATGGATTTGGAATCAAAGGATGCCTAGTGGTTAGTAAAATTTAAATTGTGATTCAGAAAGAAAGGGGGATTTTTATGGATACAAACCTTGATATTTCGACACTGTAATACATATTTGATTTGCAAAGAATCATATAATTAGGTTAGTTCAAAACCTCTTGAACACCTGCAAGCATAAAAGCAGATACGGATATAGATTTACACACAATTGCAGCCTTAATTGAACATGGATGATAAATGGGTAGAAAGTTACCAGTTTGGACACAGAGATGACAAAAGTCTTACATTTGCAGCCCTAATCGATTGCAACATTAGCAGACAAGGAGCCTTATGGACAAAGTGGATTGGGTAATATCAACCCATGACCCATCAACCCAATTGTCACACACCTACCATATATATCTACTTCAATGTATATTATAGTGTTCAGCTCTAGCACTCTATTTTTCGAACCATTAAAATGACAAAATCCTTTAAATGTAAGTACTTCACAGGGGTTAAAATTGTGTTATAAACAAATATTTTTTTTAAAAAAATAAATATTTAAGACCTACCAAAAAGACGATTTTCAAGACTACCGAGTGGCAAGTACTCATGAACCAAAACTCTTGATTCCCTTGAAGCCCATTAGGTTAAGTTGCTTTACAGCAACAACCTATTAATCCCAACATTCTGATAATTTAGTATCACAATAAATAACATTAGTATAATATAATATGGCAAAAGAATAAAACAGAATAATATAAAACTTACTTTCCCAGATTCTAAGTTCTAACCGACCCTTGTAAACACTTCCAAATCCACATCAAATTAGCATCTTTAAAATTCCGTGTTTCAACAGCAAGCTCACGAAACGTAAAACTATGTGCCACATTAGCTCTCTGACTACTAAATCTTTTCCCATTCACAGAATCTGTCACTAAACACAAATTATTATTACTATTAAAAGTGTTACATAAATATATGTATCTGTATCTATATCTATATACTATAATAACCTTACCAGTAGCATCATTGCATGTATTCCCCCTTCTATCAACCGTAAGAAATCAAATTTTAAGCACAATGAATATGAATATATAATCCAGAGTCATATTTCTAACCTGCAAATTCATTGGATGCTATATCACCATCGAAATTTTCAACATCTTTAGTGCAATAACTAAAGCACGAAAAAAACCTCATCTGAAAATGACGGTTTTCGCACAGGTTCACACAGAGACGTTTTAAAATCAATTCAAAATTAAGTATATCAAATCAACAGGATTACACACTGTATCAAACAAAAACCCTAATTGAGCAGACAAGTACTAACCTTTAGCAGCGAAAAATGCTTGGAATGCATGGATCCGTCGCAAATGCTTAGAATTTAGCAGCGAAGAATGGAAGACAAACTTTGAATATGTTGACGTATCGGATCCGTCGTAATAAATTGTTGAAGAACAAATAACAAAAGAATTTGAACCGAGTATCATAGTCGAGATGCAAGAGAAGTTGAGGTGTTCAGGGATTTTGCCATAGAAATCGTGAAATAAAGGGAGGAGAGTGATTATTGATCAAAGAAACCTTATAAATAGGCGAGATGAGCTGGTGTTCAGGGAATTGGCTTAGTAATTCGTTGACTAATGACGTGGCATATTGGACCAATGATAGAGCTCCAAACTGATGAGTTGGCATGCAAAACTAATAGCACAAATTGACTTAACTTACTGGAATTCAGTCAAATTGTCACAAAACTTTGGCAAGAGTATACCAAATGAAGCACATGCTGGAGAAACCTACAATAAAGTCAATGTTGGTCCTGCAAATGAGTAAATTAAAGAACAAATTTCAAATTTTCCTTCAAACTTACAAAAAGATGGAATCTTGAATATGAATTTAATCAAATAAATGTACCATTAGATGATCTTGCAGCACAAGAGAGGTAGCACATGTTACTGCACATTTAATTTGTACTTCATTTACTAATAAAGCTCTCGATATTTGTTGATACTGCAAGACCAACAGTATCAACTTCAAATTCGGTTAGATTTTCCACATACATACGCTTCTTAACTGAAAAATTATAAAAATTAGCACAAAAATAGCATTATATTGTTAGGTCCGTCAAATATGGGTCAAACTTACTTGTAAATATGCTTAATGGCTTTAACTAACTTTTAACATATTCTTAATGGCTGCAAACAAACCATGAATAATTTTAAACTAAGACAAGTTATTACTACATTCATTTCATAACTATGCTTACGTTAAAAAATTGGTGATTTTAGTAAGGTCGAAATCAAGTTCATAAAATTTACCAGATACTTGTAGCAATCGATTCGCCACCTTATACAATTGCTTCTCATTTGTACAAATGCTCATGATATTACAAAAAAGGGCTCCTTATATTACAAAAAAAAATGTGTAAGATTAGTACAATATTACACCAAAGAAACTTGTAAATGACATCAGTGCAAATGGTATATGGAAGAATAGTGGTGGTAAAATTTTATTGGCAAATCGGGTTATTTATATGTAACATGTTCCGTAACTGAAATAATAGCCAATTCCCAATTACTTAAACCAACAGTAAAAAATATAGTCTTACCATTTCAAATTGTTTAGTTTGATGATTGGCTTGATGCTACATTCATTTTCTAATCCACATTTTTTTATTTCACAGGTAATTTCCATAAACACAAGCAATTTCCATGAGCACAACTTTTGATTCTAGCACACAGTTGTAACAGATCAAGATTAAGATTAAAAAACTGAACCATTACCTCCTTGAATTATCAAATTAAATTAAATTCACTTTAGTAAAAAACTGTCAACAAATTACGGATGTCAAAAGCGATGATCAGGAACATTTAGAGCAAAATCACAGCTCCATAAGCTAAAATTACAATTTCAAAGGTGAAATCAATACAGATTGAAACAAAAAACTTACCTAATTATGATTAGTGATTGTCGGATGTCAATTGATTCTTCTGAAATGGAGAGGGGAAAATACAGAAATGGGAGCAGAGTGGCAGAAGATGGTTGTGCTGGTGGCGGCAGTGGCGGTGGCGGGGTTATGGAAGAAGAGCTTTGGGTTGTGGGAGAAAAGGAGAGAGTCGTCTTTGAAGGTTTGGTCGGATGTCGATTTGATTCTTCGGGGATGGAGATGGAAAGCAGAGTGGCGTAAGATGGATGCGCTAGTGGAGTGGTTATCGAAGAAGAGTGATGGGTTGTGGGATAAGAGGAGAGGTAGAGAGAGAAGACTGTAATGGTGCTAGGGTTTAGCAGAATGTCGATTGAAGCACGGAGTAGAGGGAGTAGAAGGAGAGATATGAGATGCCACGTGGACGAATGGGGGAATTACATGTGGCATTATGGACCAATGAAAATGGTTGAAAGTGATTAGTTGCAAAATAAAATCATACGTAGCCTCATATATAGGTTAAGATTAATATATGATTAATATACTGAAAGATACGTCTTTAAAAAAATTTAAAATTAAACCGACCAAAATATGCATAGAATCAAAATAAGTAACTTAATTCTAGTAACATGCAAGGTGGAACAAATCACAATGAATCCGTACCTAACGGCTAACACGCATCAACATATATTGGGTTGTTAAAGTAATCAAGGTGAATGGTAAATCCGTACGTAACACGCATCAAACACGTGATGCTACTTAACGTGAAAACTAATCGTCCGTTTTCGTAAAAAATCATCAGTAAAAAACCTTTAAGAAATAAGGACCATCGGTGTAATTTCTGAAACTAAAAGACCATTGATGAAATTTTTTATAAACTTAAATGACCATCAGTGTAATTAACTCATTTTCAAATTTACATGTTGATGTATAAATTCGGTTATATAGAAATTCATGTGTAGGTCCACATATAGGTAGAAGATTGAATAAATTAAATCAAGCTAAAAAAGAGGTTTGTGATGTGAAAGTGTATGTATTTAGTATCCTACTGCAATGCGCAGGTAGGAGGGGTGGTGTTTGTTAACAATTTTAAACTTAATAGTTTTTTACCCCTAACTGTTTAGTAATGACAAAAATAAAATAAAATTATGACTACTATTTAATTAAATATCTACTTATATATGAAATAAATATTTATATTTTAAAAATCCTATATTTAAAATTATATTGAAATACGGTCAGAATGAAATTAGCATAACGATAATTTTATAATATTAAAAATAGATGACTACAAGTCTACAACTTCCACGAGAGGTATAAATTAAAACGTACAATGGATCAACTTCGTAAGCGGGAAGTTTGTGCCATCTTTATTAGAATAGATAAACCACGTAGATATATATATATTTTGGCTTTAGGACGTTGATAGTAGGCGGCCAATTCAACTTCTTGCCATTATTTCAAAAGGGAATTGATTTTTACCCAACGTAAATTTTATATATTACATTTCTCATCGAGGATGAATAGTAACTCAAGTATATTTTTTTAATTTTTTATTTTTTGTTTTTGCCGTTTTCTTTGACTTTTTGTTGATGATATTTATTTTCCGCTTTCTATACCCTTTTATAACCATAGCATTTTTTATTTGGCTACACCAATTGATATTCATCCATTTGGTGTCCGCATATTTATTTATTAATTTTTTTAACAAACATGACAAACATTTCCTTTTCTTTGTAATTGGGTTCTAATTATTCTTTTAGCTGAATAATATTAGGGTGATAACATGCTTTGTGAGTAGTGTTAAACCAGTGTAAGTGAACCTTCATGATCTTAATAACTTTTCTTAAAAAAATTATCTTAAAACCTATATATTAACATGATGAACAATACGTTGTTATTCTCTTTTATTTCTTCTTTAAACATGACATATGTTATTTTAGGTAATATATGAAAATACCCCGCGATATGACACGGGTAAAATGTTACTAGTTATATTACACTCCACAACATAAACATATGTTATGGTATGTTTATTGTGTTGTGTAGATATCATCAAATCCCTTTTGAAATACTTAACTACATGCATGATTCACAAAGTTTGACCAAATTCTCTTTGACCACCTTATCAAGCTCTTGATCCCCTTTTTTCCTCAAGATCTCACTCAACTCCATAACATTCTTTCTCATGTTCCCCCTTCATCCTCCACCATCACCTTTTTCAAAACCCTTACCATCTCCTCCCTCTTCAGCCTTCCATCTTCATCTCTACCAACAATAGTACCAACTCCAAGCTCTTCCACAAGGCGGGCATTGCATGGTTGGTCAACTCTCACGGGCATTGCTATAACGGGGACACCATAAGTAACGCTTTCCGTAACCGAACCCCATCCACAATGACTCACAAATCCGCCTATGCTCACATGGCTCAAAATCTTAGTTTGTGGGACCCATGTGTCCACAACCATACCTCTCCCACCTAACCGTCCAAGGAACCCGTGAGGAAGTACTTGCTCAAGTGTAGTTTTGGTGCCCTCGGGGAACCGCAAGACCCATAGGAAACTTACGTTGCTAAGCTCCAAACCGTAGGCCATTTCTTCTATCTCGTTATCGGATAAAAAGTTTTCGCTACCAAAACATATATAAACAACTGAAGAGGCTTCCTTCTTATCAAGCCATCCAAATATATCAACATGCATGCTTATAATCATTGTTGTTCATGTTGTGGTTTTCTTGCGGTAACACACCGATAGGCACAACATTGATGTTTTCAATAAGTTGAGACATGTAATTGATGTACTTCCCATCTAGCTCCACGCTAGTTTTAATCAAGATGATGCCACAAGACCTGCTCGTGGCTTCCACAACACAATCAAAAGAATCGTGATCGTCTTCTTTTGGGCGAATGAAGCCATCTTCTTCAGGAAGCATTTCAGGAAAAGGGTATTGTTGTGGCGAACGTTTTTGGAAGAAATGAAGGTGCACCGAGCATGGTAGTGCAGATACGGTTAGAAACTGAACACTAGGGACATTAAAAGATGCAGCAGCTTCGGCTGCCCACCACTGGTTTATATCATAGATAAGTAGATGAGGGTCGATGTTTTCAAGTATAATTGGGAATTCTGGACAAGGTTTTTCATACACCTTCATTTGGTCTATTGTGAGGATGGATGACTGAGTTCCACAAGTTGGATGGATTGCGAGTATTTCTCGGAAATGTTGTTTTTAATAATGTGTTTGAGGTGGATTGGGGTTGAACACATGTAGATATGGAAGTTGTAGGTTGTGAGTCTTTTGGCTAACTCGATGAAAGAATTTATATGGCTATAGGCTAATAATGGAAGCATTACCACGCGAAATATGTTATTCGAAGCCATTGATCGATGATTATGTGTTTCAATTGATTTCTATGTTCTTCACCTTCGCCCTTCAATTTATATATATATATATATCTTTACCAAATACGTGTTCTCTCACCCAACACGTGCTCTCTCTCTAACTCTTACGTGTGAGAAATTAAGAAATATGATCACCGAAACTCCATTAATGAAAGCTGCAGAAGATTGCAATATCTTTACTGAAATTTGCTTCTTCATTTCATTCATAGCTCTAATTTACAAGTTTCTCTTTCAATCTAAATTATATTTTATATATGATATGGGTTTTGTTCCAAATCTACAAAAATATCGAACATAAAAGCTTAAAATTTGTGTGTTCTTTAAGATTCAAAAGCTTCACTACAAGAAAAATAGGTTTTTAGGACCTTTTCATGAGACACTATTTAGATAGGGTCTTAAAAAAATATTTAATAGGAACAATCAATTAGTTTTTGAGCCCTATGATAGAATCTTATAGGATGTAGAACCTATTAAATTAATTTATAGGACGCTTATTCGTTATTATGATCGAACGTAGTAGGAAAATTTGTATATATATATGTCCTATTACATTACGTTTCATATGACGCCTATTCATTAACGTCCTGTTATAGTGTAACGTAATAGGACACTTACTATGTGGGTCCTAAAATATTCAATTTTATAGAACGTTAATTCATTTGGGTGTTATTATAATGGCGCCTATTAGGACTTGATACATAAGTCATACTCCCTTCTTCCCAGATTTGTTATCTATTACAAAAAAAAAAAAAAAACAAAAACACAGTTTAAGAAAAATAAATTAATTATATTATTTTGCCAATCAAATTTTCTCTTTCTCACTTAAATCTTTTTTTGATTGATTGAAATTTAAGAAAGACAGTCTCTGTGGAACAAACTATAGTATACTAAACAATAAAAATGGGACGAAGAGAGTAATACATTAAGTTTAATAGGTCGCTTCTCAATTAGTGTCCTATTAGCTATTACAATGTAATCTAATAAGACACTTGATGTACATGTCATTCAATATTTAGTTTTATAAGACACTTATTCGATTGAGTCTTTCTATAATAAAACTTAATAGGACATTATCCCTATAATACAAAAGGCATTTAAAAGTTACTGTTCACACAATATTATTAAAATATTATTTTGAAAAAGATGAGTGGATTAAGTGATGAAGATGGGTCCGCTATCATTGCAAAGAAATTATAAAGATAGTAATGAAAACCATGAGATTTTGCTAAGGTGGCTGTAAATTGGTCCTTTGCTTGAATACCGTACTGCTTAGCTAGGGTAAATCATGGATGCCTAAAAATTATTCTCATGAGTTTACCATGTTTTTGTTAATACATACCAAAAAGAAAAAAGTTAAAAGCAATCAAAATCGAATATCAATTCCAACATAATAATATATATTTTAAACCCGCAGCAACGCGCGGTTAATTTATTCCTTGTTTAATACATAAGTCATATTATGTTAGGTTTTATACATAACTTATTCTTGAGGTTAATTATGTTGGAATTTAATTTAACACTAGACATATAAGTTCTAATAAATTACGTCTTTAAAAGTTTGATTTTATGCTTGCTTCAATACCCATTGAAGAATCCATTGTAACATTTGCTTTGATATAATACATAACTTGAGTGCGTAGTTTATTTGGAGGTGGGAAATTGAATGGGTTGGATAAGATCAAATTGCTTTCGGGCCAGAATATGTAGTTTCTATAACAGGTCGGGTAAAAATGGTCTCTACTCAAAATATAGTTGTATGTATTAGAAACTCATTTGGGCGGCTTTCAATCCAATTGACATTTTCTATATCAAACATAACCCGCATGCTTATCTTGAATGTGGCAAAATTGGCCAGTTAGCTAATGGGTCAAACTATCTCATGGTAAATAGTGTTCAATTTGGAGATTAGAAAGTTTAAGTGATTTCATAAAAAATCGTAAGAAGATCAAATTTATCTTTTTTGTATATTATAATCTCGAATCTGGTTACGAAACCTACAAATTAAGTTTTTCTTTATTAGACTCAACTGCTTTAATGATCTCTTGTGTAGGCTTGTAAATATACTGAACAAACACAAACGAGTTTTGTTTATGTTTGTATGTTGTAAAAAATAGAGAAAATTTCTTATATATCCTTGCAAAAGTTATAAATTATTCTTATATCCTTGTTAAATTTATAAATTATTCTTATATCATTTCAAAATTTATAAATTATCTCTATATCCTTTTAAACTTTTTAATTAACTTCATATCCTTCCAAACTTTTAAAATACTCTTTTATGTCCAAAAAACATTGTATGATTTATTAAATCATGATATTCAATAATAATTATCATCAAATTCATATATTTAGAAAATTACTATATCATTCTTATTTTATTTACACCTAAACCTAAATTAATTGGAGTATTGGTTTACCCATCTTACTCCAGAATCCAATGTTAATTTATTTGAAGTTTGAACTTTTGATTTCACTAGTGTCGTAACGTTAATTCACCAACATTGGTATTAATCCAGTTACGTATAGAGCTTGAAAGAAGTGACAGATTAATAGTAATCAGATTCTTAGTGTTGGAGAGTTCAAGATACGTACAATCTGTTGTTGATCGAGAAGGATGAGTATTCGATTATATAAATATCGTATAACATCTCCTCAAACAATAATATAGTGTCATCCATATATTTACTGTAACATCCTAAAATTGACCTAGTTGTTTTAGGTATATTTTGATATTTGGAAAAATATCTATTTGACCCTAAATGGAATAAATTGACTAAATATTAAATTGATTGTTTGACCTTTTGTCCTTTTGTGATATTTTAATCAAGGGATTAAAATATCTGTTTTTCTGAAATGTTTAAATGAAAATGTGATTTTTATATCTTTGGATTCTCCTTTTAATATCGTTTCCGGATATGCTTTCGTTTTTAAAATTGGAATCCGTTTGACATTTTAAATAAATTAACTACAAAAGGGACTTTTAATATTGTATTGTTAAATTGTAAAACTGAAAATGCTAGTGGGCCCCTCCCCCCTAAAAGTGACGGTATTGATGGATAAGGGTGGGGACCTTATCCATCTTGTTTTCCATCTTTCCCATTTGAATCTTTTTGATTTTTATAAACTAAATCCTCTCAAAACCACCACCATCTTCTTTGTGTTCTTGAAGATTCAAAGCTTGTTTCTTGCTCAACCTAAAAACTGACCTCATTTTTGAGTAGCTCTTGAGGTAAGCTTCAACCTATATGTGTTCGTTTTCGATTCCATGATAGTTGATAAATTAGGGTTTATGTGTTCTTGAGTTTTGGTTGGTGATTATGGTGTTAAATGTTATGTTAAGTGTTTATACAAAGTTTGACATGTTTTGTTGTATGGGTACAAGTATTTTAGCACAAGGTACAACTATTTTAGCAAGATGTACAAGTTAGGGTGTTTATGCTAAAAGTAGGTTATGTGGGTTTTGACAAACCTTGGATTTCTTGTTGTTTGAATGCTTGGAATTGTTCATTAGGTTGAGAAAACATGTTTAGTAAGCTATGACTATTGAGAAATCAAGTATTGGATGTTTTGGTGGATTATGACTTGATTTGGGTGAAATTGTTAGTTAAAACAATTGTTTAAGATGTTGTAGAAATTATGAACCAATTATTGTGTTAAATGACTAGTTGGTGGAAAACATGACATTGATGTGTTGTTGCGGGTTTTGTTGCTTAAATATGTTAACATGATAGATTGGATATGTTAGTTTTGAATTATGTTGAGATTTGGTGAAATTGATGAAATGCTAACTAGTGTTTGGATGTTCTTGGTTAAAATGATTAACTAGTAAATTGGAAGTAAAATACATGGATTGTTGGTGACTCGGAACTTGATGAATTGATATATGATTATGACTTGCTAATTGTTGTTTAATGTCATGGTAAAGTTCATTGTAAGATTAAAGAGGTAATAATTGGGCATGTTGACAATTATGTGATTTTTGACCCGTTTGGGCCGTTTAGTGGTAAAATGACTTAAAGTAACTTGGATTGTGAAAGTATAAGTATTTTGTTAGGATTATGTGATTAGCGATGTTATTGGTAACATTTGGTGAATTGCAAGTTGATGTTATGTTTACAATTGTAGGATGTATTATTGTTTAATAACCCGGTTTGACCCGTTTGAATGTAAGACTTGCAAATGACTAGTTGACTTGCTATGTAAGTGTAAATGGTCATGCCATGTTTATATGATGATTTAAATGTTTGGTTATCTAGTTAGTGCAAGTGTTAATGTTAAATGTGTATTTAACATTGTTTATGATTTGGTGGAATTATATACTAATTCGGTATTCCTTTGGTGTACAGGAATCGGAATCGAGACTCAGAAACATTAGACCTCTGAGTTCGACAAGTGGAAGTAACGGTGAGTGGATTTAATCTCCAACTTGTGTTCGGTCACAATTGGTTCGGTATATGCATACTTGGTAAAAATGCAGGAAATCGCCAGATGAGGGGAGTTCGCGACGCGAACCTAGTTCGCGATCGGGAAGTCGGTCCAGAGAAATTTGTTAGTTGTCGCGAAGAGTTCACGATCATAGTTCACGTCGCGAACTCTAGTTCGCGATCGTGAACCGGAGTTCGCGATTGGGAACTCAGTTGTGACGTTTTTCGCGGTGTTTTTTCGTAGCTGGTCTACTTGTTATGTATGTCTAGTGTTAGGGAATACCATACATGACCTTGTGCACATAGGTGAAGAGACTTGGCTCGACGGGTAGCTACAACTCGGTTTGACTTGGTGACCGAGGTTTGAGAAGTCAGTGCGCTGGGCAATGGGTGTCGACTAAAGGGTATCCGACCTTACCTGTATTTGTTGCATGGTCAAGAGGAGGGAGTTGCCCGGGTGTTGGTCACGAACCGCTATCGGTTACCGTGGTTTGGCCGACCATGGTTTAAGGCTCCGGCAGGACCCCGATCTTCTTGAACGAACCGGAGATGTTTATTTAAACTTCCGTGTTCCAGCGATGACCCAACCGGAGATGTTTATTTAAACTTCCGGGTTTAAGTGATGACCCAACCGGAGATGTTTTATAACTTCCGTGTTTTAGGGAACAGTGATATGTGGTTAGGTGGCCTTTAGATAGTAGAGATGTCTATGCCAGCTTGTTGGGCTTTACAGAATTTGTAGATTATATTCATTCACTTAGCTTTGTGCTAATCCCTCCCTCGTTGAATCTTTTCAGGTGATCGGTGCTTTGGACGGGATGATTGACCAAGCTCAGTTTGATATGTTTTGAAAAAAAAAAGAGTCATGTCGTTTAAGTGACACCGTTTTTATATTGTTTAAGTAATGTTCATTTTGGAAGCTTACTGTGGGACTTTGTTTGTAAACTAAACTAAACTAAACTGACCTAGAGAATAACCTAATCGCCTCCGGGCATTTAAAAAAAAAAGCTTTCTAAATTTTGCGGTGTTACATTTACACAAAAGAAAATTTCAAAAAGAATAAAATAATATGACGTCAAAACCATAATCAAGATGAAATCTGCACCAATTTTATGTCTTACGCGAATTTTCATGAATTTGATATATGACCAAAAGTTCATTCCCCTCGATTATATACGGCCAATACACCATTAATTTAGATTTAGGTTTAAATAGAACAAGAGTAATATAGTATTTTTTTTAGATAAATAAATTTGATGATAATAATTAATGATATCTTAATGATTAAATAAATCATAAAATAAATTTTTGGATATAAAAAAGAGTTTTAAGAGTTTGGAAGGATATAAAGGCAATTAAAATATTTAGAAGAATATATAATAATTTATAAATTTTGAAAGGATATAAGAATAATTTAAATTTTTACAAGGATATAAAAATAATATATAATTTTTATAAGGACATAAAAGTAATTCTCCCTAAAAAATAAGTATTTATAAACTGTTTGTAAATACTTAAATGAACGGATTTTCATATTCATGTTCGTTCGTTAAAAAAACTAAGTATTTATAAATAGTAAGTGAATTTTAATAAGAAAGAAACTCGCATACGTGAACTAACACAAAATAATTTTATATATACAATTTTTGTCCTTATTGTACAAGTAGAACTTGTGTATTTAAAATACTTTATATATGTAGTTATCGAACATAAGTAAATAGATATAAACAAAGTAACCTTAACGAACTGCTTACCGAACGTTCACATACGTAAATGAACGAATGGGGCATGTGTTCCAATTCGTAAATTTAACTAAGTGGTCATAAAATCTTGATAATGTTCGTTTTTTAATATCCATTTATAGTTACGATTCACTCACCTAATTGTTAGCTTACTCGTTTAAGTTGTTGAAACATTCGCCATAGTGTTGCAAGTGGCAACAATTCACTCAACAAAATATTCTAATATATAAAACTGGTATTAGTCTATTTTGTCTGAAAGATGCATCTTTCAAAAGAAAAAACTACGATTAGAAATATAAAAACATTATACCTCTAACAATATCATGCAATTTCTTATCGACCATGTTGGAGCAAAACACAGATCAACTTATTACTGATGCTGCAGTTAGTACTGATCACTTAATACTGATGGGGCAGAATTGATTAATACTGATGAAGTTGATACTGGTGAAGCTTCTATGACTTAGTTACTACTGATCAAGGCTTATGGAAGATACTACTGATCATTGTAGTTACTACTGACGATAGATCTGGATTTACTACTGATCACCAGACTTACTACTGATGTTACAACTTTACTACTGGTGATTGCAGTTACTACTGATGAGCGTATTTGGAAGCATATCAAGTCCGAGATCTTCGCAGAGATAGTTATAGAATGTATTTAAATGTATATCGTTTATAATTAGATGTAAATCAAGTCCTAGAATAACTAGGGTAAATAGTTTAGCTTCAAGGACTATTATAAATAGTTCCTTACGAATTGTAAACGTACGTGTGTATTGTTAACTTGATAATATACATTGAAGCTTTTTGTGAAACTGTGTTCTTAATATTCTTACGTATTGTTCTTACAGTTCATTGTTCTTAATATATTGATATAGTGTTGATCCGCTGCAACTTCTATCATCAATTAGATCTAAGGTGTTTATTAACTTGTTTATAGTTATTCGATCCTGACAAGTGGTATCAGAGCGTATTGGTTCTAGATCTACTATTTGTTAAGAACAACAAAAAGTTTTAATCTTTAAAACACACATTATTAATCATGACTGATAATAATGAAAGCACTCAGGCCAACAAAATTCCTATACTCACACCCAACAACTTTGGGATGTGGAAAAATCGTATTAAGCAATACATGCTTATTACAGATTATTCTATGTGGGAAGTTGTCCTTGAAGGAAACAAAACTGGTCCTGGTCAAGCAAGCAGCTCTGTAACTGAGGCAGACAAACTTAAATATGAGAAGGAGAAGAAAGATAAAGGCATCGAACTCAAAACTCTAAGCACTCTATTACTGGCCATTCCTAACGATTATCAACATCTCTTTGTTGAGTATGATGATGCAAAGATACTGTGGGAAGCACTGGAGAAGAGATTTGTTGGGACCAAGAGCACTAAGAGGAACATGAAGTCTGTTCTTAAACAAGACTTTGAAAATTTTAAAGGAAAACCCAATGAAACACTCACTCAAGTGTTTGACAGATTCAACAAGCTTATTGGTGAACTTAACCAGGTTGGGGTTAAGATGGATCAAGAAGATGTCAACATGAAGTTCCTAAGATCTCTTAGTGAAGAATGGGCCATGTATACAGTGGTATATAGACAAAGAGATGCTCTAGAAGAAAAGGAGTTGGATGAACTCTATAATGATCTCAGAGTATTTGAAACTGAGGTAAACCAAAAAAACCCTTCTATTTCTTCTAATAATGCTGCATTTGTCTCTAGTACAGGTCAAGGTCAGGAAACCTCTATAGGAAAGGCTGCAGATTCTGAAGATGCTGCAAGAGAATCTTTCTTCACTAGTCATGTGCATACTGCATTGATTAGTGATGACTTGGAACAATTAAACCCAGATGATCTTGAGGAGATGGATCTTAAATGGCAGATGGCAATGCTGAGCCTAAGGACAAAAAGATTCTTAAAGAGAACTGGTAGGACAAGCCTCAACTTCAACAAAGGTGACAAAGCTGGATTTGACAAAACTAAAGTCAAATGTTACAACTGTAACAACCTTGGTCACTTTGCAAAAGAGTGTCCTCAGCCAGACAAAAGATCAAAATCAACTGCCCTTGTATCACAACAAGGACAAGGCTATGACTGGAGCTTCCAAGCAGAAGAGCATACTCAAAATCAAGCTCTCATGGCCTTTACTGACAACAAAACTGAGGTAAAACCTAAACCTTGTACTTCTGAATGTGCTAAAATTGTTAAAAACTTAGAAAAAGAAAACACTAAATTAAATGAAGATTTAGCAAAAGCAGTCAGAAGAAATCATGAGTTTGATAGTGTGATAGCTGATCAAGAACATCAAATAAAGGTGTACAAGATGATTGATCAACGGATCAAGGAAGAATTGCTTCAAGCTGTGGATGAGAAAGAGTTCTATGAAACAAAAAATAAAGAACTAACAAGTAAATTAGAAGAATGTCAGCTTGAAATTGAACAAAATAAATTAACAATTAAAAAGTTTGAAAGAAGCACTAAAATTCTAGATGAATTAACTAATAATCAAACTACAGAAAAGGTTGTTCATGGAGTGGGATATCATGCTGTACCACCTCCATATAAAATCATTCCACCTCTTAAAAATAGTTCAGAAAGAATCATTAATGAATTAAAAACTGAAAATCAAACTGAATCACCTAATGAAACATCTGAATCAAATAATTCTTCTGATGATGAGCAATCAATTGAATTTACTATATCTCAAAGTGAATCACCAAAATCAATTGATACAAGTTTTCACACAGCTCAAAGTCCAAATGAATCTCCCAAATATAATGCAGATAATGTACCAAAAATTTTAACAAGGGGGAATGAAAGAAATAAAAAACAACTCTTAGACCAAAGAATACCTGAAGGTGCTAAAAATAAAAAATTAAGATGTGTTATATGCAATAAAATGAACCATTTAGCAAAGGATTGTCACTTCAATCCAATAAACTGCAAAGAGTTAAAAGAATTTAAAATTTTTAAACAAGGTTCAAAAACTCAAAAGTTAAAAAATACTACTGGTCCTTCAGTAGTAAATGCAATCAAAACTCAAATTGCTGAAACTCCAAGATTTGGAAGAAGTGCACCAAGATTTGTGCAAAACAGAAGGGTTGGCAGCCCAAAGAACAGCAATTACTTCAAGAATAATGGAAAATCCAATCACAATAAACAATATTTTAAATTTTCCAACACCAGTAGAAACTCTAACAAATTTACTACTGATGTTAACCCTAATTATAATGCTGTATGGTACCAGTACAAGAATACTACTGGTAAAAACCCTAATTTCAAAAATACTACTGCTCCCAAAACAAATTTCAAAAACACTACTGGTATTAACTCTAAAAACACTACTGGTCATTCTAAACATGGTAAGTACCCAAATACAACTGGTCCATCAGTAGTAAAGTATTCAAAAGCTAAAAACAATAGGTATAAGCCAAGATCAGTAGGAAACTCTCACACCAGTACTAACTCCAAAAGGACAGTAGTAAAACAAAACACCAGTAATAAACAAGTATGGGTACCAAAAGTCTTTAAAGTTAAATCCCCAAAAGCTTACTTCTCAAAGGATGAACCCAAGACATATAAAGCTTGGGTTCCCAAACTTAACTAATCCTTTACTCACTTGTGCAGAGCATTCAGATCCCAGAAGAAGGAAGAACATGACATATTGATAGTGGATGCTCAAGGCACATGACTGGAAATCTGCAAATTCTTAAAGATTTCAAGTCATTTGATGGAGGATATGTGGCATTTGGTGAGAATCCCCAGGGAGGTAAGATTACAGGTAAAGGTACTGTTACTAATGGAAAAATTACCTTTGATGATGTATTTTATGTAGCTGAACTAAAATACAATCTTGTCAGTGTGTCTCAAGTTTGTGATAAAAAGAACAAGATTCTGTTCACAGACATTGAGTGCATCATTCTTTCTCCTGATTTTATTTTGGATGAAAAATATGTTGTTTTAAGAACTCCTAGGAGAAACAATGTGTATTGCCTAGATATAGGGGGAGAACTCATTTCTACAAATGAGGTCAACTGTTTTATATCCAAGGCAAACACCACTGAATTAGAACTATGGCACAGAAGGATGTGTCACACAAATTTTAAAAACATGAATAACTTAGTAAAAAGAAATCTGGTCATTGGACTACCTCAAAAACAATTCATGTGTGATCATCACTGTGTTGCATGCCTAAAAGGTAAACAACACAAGACTTCTCATAAGTCCAAAATTGTTAACTCTATTTCTGTTCCTTTACAGCTCTTACATATGGACCTTTTTGGACCTACAAATGTAATGAGTATTGGAAAGAAACAATATTGTCTTGTTATTACTGATGACTTTTCCAGATATACATGGGTTTTCTTTCTCAGGACAAAGGATGAAACAAGTGAACTCATAAAGAACTTAATTGTCAAACTGGAAAACACATCTGATCAAAAAGTGAAAGCCATAAGATGTGATAATGGCACAGAATTTAAAAATGCTAACTTAATTAACTTTTGTGATCTTAAAGGTATTGACAGGCAATACAGCTCACCTAGAACTCCACAACAAAATGGTGTAGCTGAAAGAAGAAATAGAACCATCATTGAAGCAGCAAGGTCAATGCTTGCAGACTCAAAATTACCAATCACTTTTTGGGCAGAAGCTGTTAATACTGCTTGTTATGTTCAGAACAGAGTATTAATAGTGAAGCCACATTTTAAAACACCATATGAACTGTTTAATAAAAGAAAACCTTCTATAAGTTTCTTAAAATCATTTGGTTGTCCTTGTACTATTTTAATTACAAGAGAACAAATTGGTAAATTTGACTGCAAAGCTGATGATGGAATCTTTGTGGGATACTCTACTCAAAGCAAATCATACAGAGTATTCAACAAAAGACTAAGGATAATTGAAGAAAGCATCAATGTATCCTTTAATGAAAATGTACCTAATGAACAAGGAAATGGTCCAGATTGGCTATTTAACATAGACAATCTAACCAAATCCTTTAATTCTAATATGAATTTCAATGCAGGTAATTCAAACTGTCACAATCAAAAGGAAGGAACATCATCAGTTAATACTGGTCAAGAGGAAATGAGATACATTGTAGTTAATACTGCTCCAGTAGTTAATACTGATGTCAGTAATAACTTAAGTTCTGGAACCAGTAGTAACTCTGAGAATGAGGACAGTAGTAATTCAAATACTACTGATACCAGTAATAGTACTCAAAATACTACTGGTCCCAACATTAACCTAGATTCTCAAGATACTACTGATACCAGTAACAACAACAACTCTACTGATCTCAATGAAGATAATAACAGTAGTAACTCTGACCAAGAAGATGATGAACCAAATATCAATGACAATGAAGGATCTCTAGAAGAACCACTACCTGAGACAAATGAGTCCAATCTTGAAAATCAACTAGTGGTTGATAAAGCTACAACTACAAGGACTCAGAAGAACCATCCTTTAGACCTTGTTCTAAGTGATGTTAACTCACCACTACAAATAAGAAGCAAATTAAACAAAAGCTTAACTGCAAATATGTGTAATATAAGTTTAATTGCTAATGAATGTATGTATGAATGCTTTCTGTCTCAGGATGAACCAAAGAAGATCCAACAAGCAATGAAGAACTCAAACTGGATTGAGGCAATGCAAGAAGAACTCCTTCAATTTAAATTACAAGCTGTTTGGACACTTGTGCCTCTACCCAAAGGAAAAAGAGCCATTGGAACAAGATGGATATTCAGAAACAAGAAAGATGAAAGAGGTATAGTGATCAAGAATAAAGCCAGACTTGTAGCCCAAGGATACACTCAAGAAGAAGGAATAGACTATGATGAAGTATATGCTCCTGTTGCTAGAATTGAAGCCATAAGAATATTTCTAGCATATGCTTCATTCAAGAAATTCAAAGTCTATCAAATGGATGTTAAGAGTGCTTTCCTATACGGGAAAATTGAAGAAGAAGTCTATGTTTGCCAACCTCCAGGTTTTGAAGATCCAAAACATGGTGATTATGTGTTCAAATTAGATAAAGCTCTATATGGCCTACATCAGGCACCAAGAGCATGGTATGACACATTATCATCATACCTATTGAAGAACAACTTTAAAAGAGGAGCCATTGACAAAACTTTGTTCACAAAGAAAATCAAAAATGATATTCTACTGGTACAAATTTATGTAGATGATATCATCTTTGGCTCAACCAATGATTTATTATGCAAAGAATTTGAAGAACTGATGCAGATTAAATTCAAGATGAGCTCCATGGGTCCAATGAACTTCTTCCTTGGACTCCAAGTCAATCAAAGAACTGATGGAATTTTGATAAATCAATCAAAATATGTCAAAGACATCTTGGAAAAGTTTGACTTGAAACACAGTAAAAGTGCTAGTACACCAATGGAAACACACAAACACCTACATCCTGATGTTGAGGGGGAGGATGTAGATGAACACTTATATAGATCAATGATAGGCTCTTTGATGTACTTAACTGCATCAAGACCTGACATTATGTATAGTGTTTGTGTGTGTGCTAGGTATCAAGCAAGACCCAAAGAACTACACTTGCAGGCTGTTAAAAGAATATTCAGATACTTGAAAGGCAAACCATCACTAGGTCTATGGTATCCACATGATTCACCATTTGAACTCATAGCCTATACAGATAGTGACTATGGAGGTGAATGTCAAGACAGAAAGTCCACTACTGGTGGATGTCAATTCTTTGGATCAAGACTAGTGTCATGGCAATGTAAGAAGCAAACAAATGTATCAACATCTACTGCTGAAGCAGAATATGTAGCTGCATCTGCTTGCTGTGCTCAAGTACTATGGATTCAAAATCAGCTTCTAGACTTTGGTATCTCTATCCTTAAAACTCCTATTTTTATTGATAATCAAAGTGCTATTAGTATTGTGAATAATCCAGTAAAACATTCAAAAACTAAACACATTGAAATAAGATTTCACTTTATAAGAGATTGTAATGAAAAGAAATTAATCAAAGTAGTTAAAATCCATACTGATGATCAATTAGCAGATCTTTTTACAAAAGCATTTGATGTAGGAAGATTCAACTTCTTGGTTAGCAGTATTGGAATGATTTTAATAACTTAAAAAATCTCACTTAAAATCATGTGTAAAGTTAGTGTTGTAAAATATTATTTTCTTAAGTGTTTTACTACTGGTATATCTGCATTACTGGTATGAAAGTGTATGCACAAAATACTACTGGTAGTTCATTACTACTGGTGTATATTAGGTTTACACAAATACTACTGGTAAGTCAGTACTACTGGTATTCACATATACTACTGGTCTTGTATGTTAATGGTTACTACTGATATCTATAGTTACTACTGATGTCAAAATCCTTAGTCTCTACTGATGTTGGTAGATACTACTGACGATTTATTACTGGTACCACACTTACTACTGTCTTTCAGAATCACAATTACCAAACTAACCCCCATGAAAATAACCGTTATGGTATAATTCGAAGGGCAATTTAGTCTTTTTGCAGGGTAAATCGAAAGATATAAAAGGCGGTAGTCGATTAATTTAACATTATCTCACTTCGATTCACCAAATTCTCTCGATAAACCCTAGTTTACGATCAAAAACCCTTCATCAGTAACAAAATTCTTGCAAAAACTCAACAACAATGGCAACTTTACAAGCTCTCGATGTGCAAACCGATCTCAAATACTCAGAATTTCACAATATGGTTGCATTTTTAAAGAATCCCGACGGAACAAAAGATTTCCGTCCGATCGTAAAATTCTTGAGAAATTCATATATACAGTTTGCCTTAACTGTAAAACCAAAATCATATCAACAGCACTTGGTGGATTTCTGGACCAATGCTGAACGAACAGAAGGAACAACCGTTTCAATGATCAAATCAACAGTAGATGGAAAGCACATCACAGTAACAGAACAATCCATCAGACACCATTTACAATTACATGACGATTCAGGTATGGTCACTCTTCCTAAGGAATACATTGCTGAAATTTTACAAAAAATGGGATATGAGGGAAGACTGAACATAGTAACCTTTCAAAAGGGTCTTCTCTCCCCACAATGGAAATTTTTAATACATACCATTCAGCATTGTATTTCTCCAAAAAGAAGTACTTGGAATGAGTTTAATAAGGCAATAGCCTCTGCTGTTGTCTGTTTATGCACAGACCAAGTATTTAATTTTTCATACATGATATTTGATGGTATGTTGGGAAATCTTAGTTCCTCTAAATTTTTAATGTATCCCAGATTTCTACAACATATCATAAACTGTGAATTACAAAACTTGTCAACTCCTAAAAACATTTTTACATTACCTGAGTTGAACAAGAAAGTTTTCTCAAATATGAGAAAACAATTTAAATTTTCGGGCAAGGAAACCCCTCTGTTTCCTAACATGATCAAAGATCAACCAAATATTGGAGAGGGTTCAACCATTGCTACAACCCAAGTTGAACCTCAACCCACTCCATCACCCCCAAATACAGCCCAAACACCAATCCAAATAGCCACTCAATCACCAACCCAAACAGAAGTCCTGAATGTGTCCCAGAAACTTGATATAAATCTGCAGAGTGCTACTCTTCACTCTGTGGAAGACCTACCAGACAAAACCCAAAACATTTCCACAATTTATAAAAGAAAGAAATTTTCTTCAAAGGACACCAGGGGACAAATCGAGTCACACCCCAGGCTCAAAGAGTTGTCCTCCAAGGAGGAGAGAGGACATGAGGGGAGGGCTTTCACTACTGATGCCCCAAAGGTGGGTGCACAGGACAGTGAAAACATCATTAGGACCCAAACCTCGGCAACTTTGAGTGATGACTCTTTTGAGGAATTACTCAAAGGACCCCGGTGCCAAGAAACCACAAGGGGGGGCATCTCTGCTTCTTCTAGGAAGAAGAGAATGTCTAAAAGACCCAATGAATCACCAAGCAGTGATGAGGGCAGATCTGTGGAATTGATGGAAAGGAAGGAAAACCTTAAAACCAATGTACCTGTTAGTGAGCCCGATGATCTTGCTAGATGGAGTGAGGGCAGTATTAAAATCACTCAATTGACGGCTAAAGTGGATTCCTTGGAATCCACTGTACAAGATTGTCTCAAGTACTTAACCAATCAAGGAAAAACTATGGCTGCCATGAAAAGGCATGTAAATACCATCAACAAGAGGATGAGGTTCTATGAGCAAAGGCTTCATCAACAAACCAAAATCATCAGAAAGTTGAGGAAGAAAATTGATGATAGTGAGGCTCCACCAGTTGAGCTCACTAAGGGGGAGAAGGACAATATCCAATCAATGATTGATGAATCTATTGCAGCAGCAGCATCCTCCCTCTTAAATTTAAAAGAAACAGAAGTTGATGAAGGCCCAGAGATGATGGTAACTCAAGATGAACCTGTTACTACTGCTACAATGGAAGAACAAGTTGAAACAGAAATACCAGTAGTAACTCCTACTACTGATAGTATAGCAGTAGTAAATGAAGAAAAAGCAGCAAACACTACTGATGCCTTATCAGTAGTAATCTCTGAAGACATACCAGTAGTAACTACCTTGGTTACTACTGATGACATTATTGAGCTGCCACCACTACTAGAGCCTACAGTGATACTTCCACCATCTCCAAAAAGAAAAACAACAACAACAACACAAATGGTGGTAAAAGATATTGATGATGATATCAACTGGTTTGAGGTTGATGAGTGCTCACTTCCTCCACATCCTAAAATACTTCCTATGTCACAAATACAATACTATGGTCCAAAATTTGCTATTGAATCTGAACCAAATATGAAGAAAGATAAATACATAGGAAAGGGAAAGAAAGTTGCTGATGAAGACCAACCTAATAGAGCACAAGGTCATGAAATGGTCAATAAAATCAACTATGCCAAATCAGCCAAACAGGATAGGTGGAAAGTTAAAATAGCAAGATATTTAAAGAAGGTTGAAGTATCTCTAGCCAATGAAAACAGAAGATTAGCAGAAAGGGCTAGAATACTAAGACAACCATTCACAAGAATCAAATTGGCAGATATAGCAGATATATCAAAACTGCCACAATTTCAACAAAAGGTCAAGACCAAACAAGTTGCTGAAACAAGAAAAGAACTACAAAGAAAAGAACTAGAAAGATTTAGGCAACTTGAATATGAAACACTAGAACTTATTGAAGCACAAGTTCAAGAATGCAAAGAGCAGAAGGCTGATATGCCAGAACAATTTTCAGAGAAAAAGAAAGAAATGATCACATTCTTAAAATCAAAAGGTCACAACACAAAGGCCTTTGGAAGAATGAAGCTGATCAATTTGGTTGATAAGTACTGTGTAGAAAATAAGAAGGATCTTATTGAACAAGATGTTAATGAGAAGTACACCACTAAACTTGAACAGATAGACTCCAAAGAAATGAAAGAAAGAAAAACAATAACTGGAGAATCATCTGGTGTATTCTCTCAAACTTCAAAGAAAAGGAAGACAGTTACCTCTGAACTTGAACAACCAAAGAAGAAATTACAAATGGTTCAAGTCTATGATCTTCCTGTTGCTCCCCTACAAGATAATCCAATCATTAACTGGAGATATATAGATGATATGATTGAGATTATCAGAGAAGATAAGGTCATACAAAGATTCAGAGCTTGGAAACCTTTGGTCATGTCTCTAACCAGAAGTGACATTATAAGTATGTTGATCATTGGTAAACCAAGAATGACTAAGAAGAACTGGAAGAATTCAGCTGCAGGCTATCTTACAGAAATGATTGATGCTGCTTTTTATCCAGAAAATTATTCAGAGAAGTTTACAAATCCAGAAAATGTTCAAGCCTGGAATGTGCTACCAACTGTCAACATGTACTTCTTTGAATATACAAGTAAGAAATGTGACTTATTCCTTTATGAGAAAGAGTATCCTCATTCTGAGAAAACTCTTTATCAACTATGGTGCATGAACTTTATAAAACCTCATGATGCTGTGATGCTGCAAAATAAAATGAATGAATTTGTGAAAAAGATCAGCAAATATATTATTGCACAAAGGAATAAACAAAACCAACAGACATTAGAAGGTGATAAACGAAGAAAGAAACTGTTGGAAGAAAAGGAAAAAGAGAAGAAGGAGTAAATAGAAACTTGATTGATTAAAAGATAATCAATAAGTTTAGGGGGAGATTGTTGGAGCAAAACACAGATCAACTTATTACTGATGCTGCAGTTAGTACTGATCACTTAATACTGATGGGGCAGAATTGATTAATACTGATGAAGTTGATACTGGTGAAGCTTCTATGACTTAGTTACTACTGATCAAGGCTTATGGAAGATACTACTGATCATTGTAGTTACTACTGACGATAGATCTGGATTTACTATTGATCACCAGACTTACTACTGATGTTACAACTTTACTACTGGTGATTGCAGTTACTACTGATGAGCGTATTTGGAAGCATATCAAGTCCGAGATCTTCGCAGAGATAGTTATAAAATGTATTTAAATGTATATCGTTTATAATTAGATGTAAATCAAGTCCTAGAATAACTAGGGTAAATAGTTTAGCTTCAATGACTATTATAAATAGTTCCTTACGAATTGTAAACGTACGTGTGTATTGTTAACTTGATAATATACATTGAAGCTTTTTGTGAAACTGTGTTCTTAATATTCTTACGTATTGTTCTTACAGTTCATTGTTCTTAATATATTGATATAGTGTTGATCCGCTGCAACTTCTATCATCAGTTAGATCTAAAGTGTTTATTAACTTGTTTATAGTTATTCGATCCTGACAGACCATAACGTGTCCTTTCACTTTGCTTCTTTTCCATAATCAAACCGACCAAAACATGCATGGTATCAAAACAAATAACTTAATTCTAGCAACGAAAGTGACTTTAATATGCAAAGCACAAATCACAATGAATCCGACAATCCGTACCTAACACGTATTAACAGGACTTCTATTAGATTGGGTTGTTAATTAAGGAAATTAAGGTAAATGGTAAGTCTCGACATTTTAATGTGCTTAAACATCATTTCATCGTTTAGACATTCTTACAGACGTCGTAAATTTGGACGAATGATTAGAAACTAGGGTAAAAGTTAAAAAAAAAATAGTTTAAAATGAGCTCCATTTTGGTTGTTTTATAATTTTTCAGTAAAAATTTAACCAAAGTAGGTACAATTGTACAAATAAAAACAAATATAATAGGAAGGTCAATAGAGAAATTGAAAAAACTTGAATATTTGACAAAAATGAATATACTTATTAAAAACATCTTAAATATACGATGGTATAAATAATACTCCGTATATCTTAATCTTAAAGCATGAAAATTTGCATAGCACGAACAGAACAAGTCTTCCAAATTACTTTGTACGGCAAAGTAAAAGACGTCATTAAGAGCATTAGGTGTGGTGGCTTAAGCCACTTCGCCACCTCTGCGCCACATCTACGTCACATCACCATTTCACATTTCACATTCAAAACCCCAAAATACCCCCCTCTACCATCACTTAAGCCATTTGGTCCCCACCCCTTTTCTTCTTTTTCTTTTTTTAAAAACATAATACTTCATTAAAATAAATATTACACAATACAAAATAAAAATACCTAAAAAAGAAAAAAAATTACCGAAAATAAAAAAAATTAACGAAAAAATAAAAAAATACCGAAAATTAGGAAAAAAATAACGAAAATTAAACAAAAAAAAAACTACTCGTCGTCATCGTCCACGTCAAGTTCACTTGCGTCGACGGGGTATTTTTCGCGGATCGCCTTTTTTTCTTTGACGATTCTCGCCTTATCTTGGCGCCCCAAACCTTGGGTGTTAGTGCTTAGGAATCGCAAATCCTCCAAACGCACGAAAACTAATGGTGATTTTCGGTTAAAACAATTAACAAAACGCAGCGGAAAGTATTTATCACCATGAACGGATCTTGATATCAATCATACAATTAAACTATAAGAAAATCAAAGAGAATGGTATAAGAATTCATACCCTAGTTGCCTTTGATTATTGTGTATTCGGATGGAGTTCGTGATGGATTGAAACCAAGTATTCAATTAGAATACCTCTAAAAGAAAGTCCACACAACACAATCAAGTACACCAAAGGAGGATGCTAGTCCTTGATTCTTGAGAGCAAAAGAAAACAAAAACACCTACAAGTGTTAGAGAGAGTGAGAGGCCAAATGGGTGGTCAAGGGTGAGTTTATGGAGCCATTCAACACTCTTAATGGTGCCATAAAGACCCATCAATGATTTCCATAAACCATTGTTCCATTTGCACTTTAGTCCATAGTCATTTGTTTCTTCCATTTTGCTCACAATAAAGTTTCAATATTAACAATTAATATTAAACTTATTATACACAAGCTTATAGCTTATATATTAATAATTAATGTAATTACACTAATTACACTAATTATATAATGGTGTTTAGTGTTTAAGTGTGTGACCCTTTAGGCTCACAAACAACTAGCCATATAACTATATGTTATACGTAATGGTGATTTTCGGTTAAAACAATTAACAAAACGCAGCGGAAAGTATTTATCACCATGAAAGGATCTTGATATCAATCATACAATTAAACTAAAAGAAAAATCAAAGAGAATGGTATAAGAATCATACCCTAGTTGCCTTTGATCAATGATGAATTCGGATGGATATTGTGAGCAACCGAAACCAAGGATTCCAATGGGGAATACCTCTAAAGCAAGTCCACACAACACTTCCAAGAACACCAATGTAATGGATGCTAGTCCTAGAGTCTTGAGAGCAAAAGAGAGAAAACAAAACACCTTCAAAGTGTGTGTGAGAGGGGACGGCCAAGTGTGGTCAAAGAAAGGAGTTTATGGACCATTATATCTCTTAATGGTGCCATTACAATCCTTTAATGATTTCCATAAATCATTAGTCTTATTTGCCCACAAGTCCCTATCTTTTGTTTCTTCTAGTTTGCCCACAAGAAAGTTTCAATATTAACTTTTAATATTAAACTTATGATAGACAAGCTCATAGCTTATATATATTAATAATTAATGTAATTACACTAATTACACTAATTATATAATGGTGTTTAGTGTTTAAGTGTGTGACCCTTTAGGCTCACAAACAACTAGCCATATAACTATATGTTATACATGTGAAGCATATTCCAACAGCTCCCACTTGCGCACGTGATAACATCAAGTAGTTATACAAGCAAAGGTTAGAGTCTAGCAACCCGCCAATGCCCCTAGAAGTACATGAGGAGTTTCATAAAATCTTTGTTCAAGGTTTTTCAAGCAGTTATCCTTTTGTTACTGATACTATGTTGAATTTTAGACAAGGATAAATGTCAATCTAAAATTTCAACGATTCTGTTTCTCGATCTATATATTGAAGTAGATTACCAAAACCAATCAAGATTCATCTTGATTACCTTTTGGGTGTGGCCACACATACATCTATTCAAATCATCGAGGGGCCCAGTAGTATCTAATCCACATGTGTGGAGGAACAAATTCTTTATTGACTGCACGTGTCTGTCATATGCTTAATGACAAACCCGATAATGGTTGTTATAGCAGCCTTGTTCAGGTCAACGTTTAACCATATCAAAGTTTGCCCCTCTACATACACAAACCAACTTGCATCTCAAGTCAGAGGATAAGTGACAAAGCCTTTGTGAGATTCACTTGTGACATAAATCCATGAAGTGATTTCTCATAGGTTGGGTCAGTCCAATTGTGCATCATTATGGACAACATGTGAGTTTGATTTCATCATCCTTAGTCATACTAAGATAATGTCATCAATGCCCTCAGATTTGTCTTAATAATATTCCCATATTATTAATTATGACAATGGACAATTTAGAATATAAAACGCAGTAAATATTCATGGATATAAACATGCAAATATAGAACACAGTAGATATTCATATAAAAACGATCATATCAAATATATCAATTTATTCCAATAAAAACTGCTCAATGTTCCATTATCCAAATACTAAAACAGATTACATGAAACTATTAGCTGGTCGAAGTCCAATGCTTCTAGCATGTTCAATATGTTTGGTACATGACATTGGCTTCGTGAAGGGATCAGCTAAGTTGTCATCTGTATGAACTTTGAGCAAGCGTACATCTCCCATTAGGATCGCATCTCTAATGTAGTGAAGCTTCCTCCGATAATGTCTGGCACCTTTCTGAACACCAGGTTCGTTGGCAATGATGATAGCACCTGTGTTATCACAGAACATATCCATAGGTTTTTCATTACTGGGGACAACACCAAGCCCAGAAATGAATTTCCTCATCCAAACAGCTTCCATTGCAGCTTCAGTAGTTGCAATGTATTCAGCTTCTGTAGAAGACATAGCGATAGTGCTCTGCTTTGCACTTTTCCAATCAACAGCGCCTCCGTTCAAAACGAAAACATACCCCGTTTGAGATTTGGAATCATCTCTATCAGTCTCAAAACTAGCATCAGAATAACAAGTGACGCTCAGTTCATCTTGACTTTCACCACCATAAACAAGAAAC
Source organism: Calendula officinalis (assembly GCA_963853835.1). NCBI lineage: Eukaryota > Viridiplantae > Streptophyta > Magnoliopsida > Asterales > Asteraceae > Calendula > Calendula officinalis. Next base: position 70,953,830 of record OY970823.1, on the reverse strand, counting down.
ATATCTTTAGTATTCCTAAGATACTTCAGTATGTTCTTAACAGCAGTCCAGTGACTCTCACCTGGATTCTGTTGATATCGGCTTGTAAGGTTCTGAGAGAACGCTACATCAGGTCTTGTGCACCGCACAGCATACATGATAGATCCTACTGCCGAGGCATAGGGGACATCACGCATACGTTTCATCTCATCAGGTGAGGACGGTCCTTGAGTCTTACTCAAGTGTACATTGTGTTGCATAGGGAGACTTCCACGTTTGGAAGCATCCATTCTAAACCGTTTTAGAATCTTATCAATGTACGCACTTTGACTTAGTCCGATTAACCGCTTTGATCGATCTCGATAGATCTTTATACCAAGTATATATGCCGCTTCCCCAAGATCCTTCATAGCGAAGCACTTCCCAAGCCAGGATTTTACATCTTGTAGCATTGGAATGTTATTTCCTATGAGTAGTATGTCATCGACATATAGGATTAGAAAGACGACAATGCTCCCACTAGCTCTTACATATACACATGGCTCGTCGGGATTCTGAGTAAAGCCAAACGATTTGACTTCCTCATCGAATCTTTTGTTCCAACTTCTGGATGCTTGCTTTAGTCCATAAATGGACCTTTGAAGCTTACATACTTTCTTTGGGTGTTTTGGATTAACAAAACCCTCAGGTTGAACCATATAAACATCTTCATCAAGATGTCCATTTAAGAAAGCAGTTTTAACATCCATTTGCCAAATCTCATAGTCATAGTACGCTGCTATGGCTATGACAATCCTAATAGCTCTAACGTCGGCAACAGGCGAGAAGGTTTCATCATAGTCAATCCCGTAGGTTTGAGTATAACCTTTTGCTACCAATCGAGCTTTATAGGTGTGTACATTGCCATCCATGTCGGTCTTCTTCTTGAAGAGCCACTTGCTACCAACAGTCTTACTGTTAGGAGGAAGATCAACCAAAGTCCATACTTGGTTATCTTTCATGGATTGCATTTCCGCGTTCATAGCATCAAGCCATTTGTCAGATTCAGAATCTGATAATGCAGCTCGATAGTTAGGGGGTTCATTATGATCCCCTAAACTCAGCTCCTCAGCATCGACATGGAAACCATATCGTTCAGGTGCATGAGGTGTCCTTGCGGACCTTCGAACAGGGATTACATCATTTTGAGGTGCAACAGGAACAGTTTCGTGTTCAGCCTCATCTTGATGTTCGCTAGTCTCTACAATAGGTTGTGCATCTTCATCGCTTGGAATCTCGTCAAAGTCGATGGTACTCCCACTTGCTTCTTGTGAAATGAGATTGCTCTCAAGAAACTCAGCATAACGAGCAATAATTACTTTTTGCTCAGGTGGGTAGTAGAAATAGTAACCCATCGTTTCCTCAGGGTATCCTATAAAGATGCACTTGACAGCTCTGGGTTCAAGTTTGTTTGGCGTGTCTCGTTTCACGAGAGCCTCACAACCCCAGGCCTTCAAGTAAGACAAGTTAGGGACTTTCCCATGCCATATCTCATATGGTGTCTTTTCAACCTTCTTGGTGGGAACCATATTTAGTATGCGAGCAGCCGATTTGAGTGCATAACCCCAAAAAGATAGAGGCAGAGTGGTAGGACTCATCATCGATCGAACCATGTCAAGCAAGGTGCGATTTCTCCTCTCTGATACACCATTATGCTGTGGTGTATAAGGGGGAGTGAATTGTGAGACAATCCCACAATTCTTAAGATGATCTTGGAACTCATGGCTCATGTACTCTCCTCCTCGATCAGAACGAAGAGCCTTTATCTTCTTGCCGAGTTGATTTTCTACTTCATTTTGGAAAGCTTTGAACGTTTCAAAGGTTTCATGTTTATGTTTAATCAAGTAAACATAACCATAACGACTAAAGTCGTCAGTGAAAGTAATGAAATAGGTAGCACCTTCCCTAGTTCGAGTTCTAAAAGGGCCACATACATCAGTATGTATGAGTCCAAGTAGATCGTTGGCCCTTTCGCCTACATGGGAGAAAGGCTTGCGCGCCATTTTACCAGATATGCAAGAAACACATTTATCAAATGATTCAGAATCATCTGATTTTATAAGTCCATCCTTTTGTAATTTCAAAACGCGTTTCTTGTTAACATGGCAAAGGCGACAATGCCATAGGTAAGTAGAATCCAAATTCTTCTTGGATTTCTTATTGCTACATGTATAAATAGAACTACTGTTTGTGATACGATTATGCATGTCAATCTCAAAGATACCATCACGAGGAATAGCATTAAAGTAAAAAACATTATCCTTTGAAACTGAAATACCATAATCCGTAAACGTATGAATAAAACCATTATTCCACAAACAAGAAAGCGATACTATACCCCTAGTAATACTAGGCGCATAGTGACAATTGTCTAATACAATAATTAAACCACTAGGAAGGATTAAATCATAGCTTCCTATAGCTTCGACCGGTGCACGATTGCCATTGCCCACGTACAAGTCCAAAGCTCCATGGTTTAGCTTTCTACTTCCCCTTAGACCCTGCATGGTATTACAAATGTGAGTTCCACAACCAGTGTCATATACCCATGATTTCTTAGGGAAAGCATATAGTTCTATTGTGAAGATACCTGATGTGCCAACCTTGTTGGCTTTGTTCTTCATCAACTCTGCCAGGTAGGCAGGACAATTCCTCCTCCAATGGCCTGGTTCACCGCAGTGATGGCAAGCAAGATCCTTAGCGGGATGCTCCTTACGAGTAGGTGGGGGAACCTTTGGCTTGGGCTTGTAAACTTGCTTTCCCTTGCCTTGGCCCTTTGCAACTACTTGCGGTTTTGGTTTTTGGATCTTTCCTTGCCTTATAGCAAGGACAGTAGGGGCCGGAGTTTTCTTGGGTAGGCTTTCTTCCGTTTGTTTCAGCATAGCATGTAATTCGGCGAATGTCTTCCCCATACTATGCATATGATAAGTCATGACAAACGGTGCAAAATCCTTGTTTAAGGACGTTAGAATCAAGCTAATCCCAAGGATGTGCGGCATAGCGTAACCAAGCCTCTCCATTTGGTCTAAGTAGCTCTTCATCTTCAAGAGATAAGAGCTAACAGACTGTCCCTCCTCCTGCTTACAAGCGTGGAAGGCTTTGACAGTGTCAAAGAGTTCCTGCTCGGCTTGCTTTTGATACATGGTCGTTAGTTCACGCATCATATCAAATGCAGTGAGGTCCACGAGATTCTTTTGAATATCGGGAATCATGCTCACTAGCATAAGCGCGGCGACTTCCTGTTGTTCGTTAAACCTTTTGGTATAGGCTGTACGAACAGCAGCAGTGGCGGTAGCAGCAGGGGCAGGGGGCAGCGCCTCCTCCAAATGGTGGTACTTATGCTCGGCCCTAAGGACAATCCTTAGGTTACGAGACCAGTCCACAAAGTTCGTTCCATCAAGTTTCTCTTTTTCGAGAACGGAACGAATGGTGGTATGTGTTAGGGTTTGATTGTTTGAAGTCATCTACAAAATTACAAAGTTCATTAATTAGTATTTTTAATAATAATTTCTTTTAATAAATTAACTACCCAATTAATTTTAATTAAAAGCTAAGATCCCATTGAGCTTCTATCATCGCATCAGTTGATCTGCTAGAGATGATAGATCCAATAGGTAGGTGACGTTCAACAATTGCATTACAAGTGCAACTCTTAGAGGTATGGGACTTCATGGCACCTAGTGAACAAGCATCTAGGGTCAAGTGGCATGTTTGTCGCATCGTCGCCTCGAGTCAAGGTCTCACCGTTAACTTGATTAAGTCATCCAATGTGAAATCATGTCAAAATAGATCTAGGTCTCACCGTAGAGAATAATGACCTCGGATTTAAATTCAAACCACGTCTCACGTGAATTCAAAAATAGAAGCAAGTGATTTACAACCGATTGGACGGCGTGACTTAAATTTTAGGTATGTTTAAATTTTAATTTAATAAAATTTTATTTAAGATATGAATGAATCATGTACTTCATTCATACCACTTCATAAGTCTTGTAATAAACGGTAAAAACTTTTAGCGATTATTAAGTGATGAGTTTCAAATCATATTTAAACTTAGTTTAATCTCAAAACGATTTTAGATTAAAGGTTTAATCATCAATGATTAACTAGTAGTCATCGATGATTAAGGGTTTGAATGTTTTAATGTTTGTGTCAAAAAACCATTTTTAATTTGTTTTACTATTTGTATCTAATAGAAAAGAAAAACAACCACAAACAAAGAATAAAACATGCAACATAATTTTGTGCAAACCTCGACCGATGAAATCCTAGGTTCGGTCACGTGAGTCATCACGACGGACCGAAGGGTCAAACTAGGGGACGGGCCAACATGAACCCAAACGGGCCTACATAAACCCAATGGGCTCCCACTTGCTCCAAGACATTCTTGAGCAAGTAGAACCCAAAATTGTGAAAAAGTGTAATCTGCCAGAAAATTCCAGCAGACTTTGAAGCCCGAAAAGTCACTGAAGGAGTCTTCGCTGGTCTTCCCGGCCTTCTGGAAAGTTGTAGCCCACGACTTTGCAAGCATTTTGGGCTTTTGAATCGCCCAAAAAGGAGTCCGTATGCCTCTGGAAAACCTGTTTTCGTACAGCCCTCGCTTTTGTGACGGAAATTTGTTGTTTTCTTCATAAGTCTTCAATATTTTTGTCAAACAATTTACAATAAAAAGATAAAATAAATACAATCTATTCTATTACTTTTACATTACAAATTGCCCCAAAAATGGCACCAAAAATAAAAGAAAAAAAATGAAACAAATTACAACAATTAAGCCAAAAAAAACACGGCTTTTCCCGAAATAAACAAACAACCAAACATCAACCACATTCATTCACAAACGGTCTAGGCTTTCATCGGTTTGCACAAACAATCAACAATTTGACAAGGCTTTGGCTTGGGATATGGCAAAAATACATGTTTTGCCATATCAAAAAACATAATTAAACAAGAATTCCAAGCCAAATAATCAAAAAATTCAATAAACTAGATTAACTTTTTGATTTGATTTTGTAACAAGTGACAATAGGGTTCCAAAAATACATGTTTTAACCCATCTTTTAAATTAAAAAAAACCGAAAAAAAAAACAAAAAACCGTAGGGTTTTTTTTTTTCTTTCCGATCGGGATTTTTATACATCAAAACCGATTGATTTTTGCCACTTTTTACAAAATCTAGCTAATTATATGATTAATATAATGACTCGTGATACCACTAATGGTGATTTTCGGTTAAAACAATTAACAAAACGCAGCGGAAAGTATTTATCACCATGAAAGGATCTTGATATCAATCATACAATTAAACTAAAAGAAAAATCAAAGAGAATGGTATAAGAATCATACCCTAGTTGCCTTTGATCAATGATGAATTCGGATGGATATTGTGAGCAACCGAAACCAAGGATTCCAATGGGGAATACCTCTAAAGCAAGTCCACACAACACTTCCAAGAACACCAATGTAATGGATGCTAGTCCTAGAGTCTTGAGAGCAAAAGAGAGAAAACAAAACACCTTCAAAGTGTGTGTGAGAGGGGACGGCCAAGTGTGGTCAAAGAAAGGAGTTTATGGACCATTATATCTCTTAATGGTGCCATTACAATCCTTTAATGATTTCCATAAATCATTAGTCTTATTTGCCCACAAGTCCCTATCTTTTGTTTCTTCTAGTTTGCCCACAAGAAAGTTTCAATATTAACTTTTAATATTAAACTTATGATAGACAAGCTCATAGCTTATATATATTAATAATTAATGTAATTACACTAATTACACTAATTATATAATGGTGTTTAGTGTTTAAGTGTGTGACCCTTTAGGCTCACAAACAACTAGCCATATAACTATATGTTATACATGTGAAGCATATTCCAACAATACGCGTGAAGCATACAAGCAAAGGTTAGAGTCTAGCAACCCGCCAATGCCCCTAGGAGTATATGAGGAGTTTCATAAAATCTTTGTTCAAAGTTTTTCAAGCAGTTATCCTTTTGTTACTGATACTATGTTGAATTTTAGACAAGGATCAATGTCAATCTAAAACTTCAACGATTCTATTTCTCGATCTATATAATGAAATAGATTACCAAAACCAATCAAGATTCATCTTGATTACCTTTTGGGTGTGGCCACACATACATCTATTCAAAATCATCGAGGGGCCCAGTAGTATCTAATCCACATACGTGGAGGAACAAATTCTATATTGACTGCACGTGTCTGTCATATGCTTAATGATAAACCCGATAATGGTTGTTATAGCAGCCTTATTCAGGTCAGCGTTTAACCACATCAAAGTTTGCCCCTCTACATACACAAACCAACTTGCATCTCAAGTCAGAGGATAAGTGACAAAGCCTTTGTGAGATTCACTTGTGACATAAATCCAAGAAGTGATTTCTCATAGTTTGGGTCAGTCCAATCGTGCATCGTTATGAGCGACATGTGAGTTTGATTTCATCATCCTTAGTCATACTAAGATAATGTCATCAATGCCCTCAGATTTGTCTTAATAATATTCCCATATTATCAATATGACAATGGACAATTTAGAATATAAAACACAGTAAATATTCAAGGATATAAACATGCAAATATAGAACACAGTAGATATTCATATAAAAACGATCATATCAAATATATCAATTTATTCCAATATAAACTGCTCACAGTTCCATTATCCAAATACTAAAACAGATTTACATGAAACTACTAGCTTGTCGAAGTCCAATGTTCCATTCATATTCAAGATGTTTGGTACAAGACGTTGAGTTCGATAAAGCGTCGGCTAGTTAGTTATCTGTTTGAACTTTAAGTGTACGAATTTCACATATCTCGATAAATCATTCGAATGTAGTGAACCTTCGTAAATAGGATCTAGCGTCATCACGCCCTATTTCAAAACCAACATAAGTATAGCAAGTATACTTAGTTTCAGTTCAGTATCTCCACCATGACCAAGAAACATATATCCAGTACTTTAAAATACTTCAATGTGTTCTTAACAGCAATCCAGTGACTCTCTCATGAATTCTGTTGGTATTTTCTAGTAAGGTCCCCTAAGGAAGTTACATTTGGCCTAGTACTTCTTACAGCGTACATGATGAATGTAATAGCCGATTCATAGGGGATTACATTCATCCGCTTCACCACATCAGGTGTGGAAGGTCCTTGAGTCTCACTCAAGTTTACATTGTGTGGCATACGAGGACTTCCTCGTTTGGGAGTACCACTCTAAACCATTTAGAATTTTGTCAATGTAAGCACTTTGACTTAAACCAATTAACCGCTTTGATCTATCATTATAGATCTTTACTTCAAGTATGTATGTCGTGTCCCTACAATCCATCATGTCGAAACATTTTCCAAGCCAGGATTTTCATCTTGTAGCATGGTATATTGTTTCACATGAGTGACATGTCATCAACATGTATGACTTGAGAAACGACAACGCTCCCACTAGCTTTCATATATACACATACTCAGTTTGGGTTTTAGGTGAAACAAACGTTTTGATTTCATCATCAACCAAATTTCATAGTCATAGTACACTACTTTGGCTATAAGAATCCTAATGTCTTTAGTAACAGGCGAGAAGGTTTCATCATTGTCAATCCAGTAGGATTGAGTGTAACCTTTTGCTACTATGAGAGATTTATAGGTGTGTATATTTTCATCCATGTCAACAGTCTTACTGTTTTGAGAAAGATCAACTAAGTTCAAAACTTGATTGTCTCTCTTGGATTTTATTTTCGCATTCATAGCTTCAAGTCATTTTTCGAATTCAAAATTCGATAATGCAACTTGACAGTTAGGGGGTTCATAATGATCCTCGAAACTTGCTCCTCAGCATCGACATAAATCTATATCGTTCAGGTGCATGAAGTGTCCTTGCGGATCTATGAATGGGAACAACATCATCCTGTGGTCCAACATCTATATGTCCAGCCTCAGAATGATATTTGCTAGTGTTACCAGAAGGTTGTGTATCTTCACTTTGAATCTTGTCAAAGTCTATAGTGCTCCCACTTGCTTTGTGAAATGAGACTGTTCTCAAGAAACTCAGCATACCGAGTAACAACCATTTGTTCTCAGTTGGGAAGTAAAATAGTAATCGAAGATATACTTGATAGATATGGGCTCAAGTTTGTTCGGCATGTCTCGTTCCACGAGATCCTCACAACCCCAGATCCTTAAGTAAGACAAATTAGGGACTTTCCCACACCATATCTCATATGGTGTCTTTTTAACCTTTTGGTCGGAACCATATCAAGTATTCGAGCAGCAGACTTCAGTGCATGCCCCTCAAAAGGATAGTGTAAGAGTAGTAGGACTCATCATAGATCGCACCATGTCATACAGGGTCCGATATCTCCTTCCAGACGCACCATTATCTTGTGGAGTGTATGAAAGAGTGAATTGTGAGACAATCTCACGATGTGAGGGATGATCCGGAAACTCTTGACTCATGTACTTTCATCCTTAATCAGGACTGAAAGCCTTTGTTGTCTTGCTAAGTTGATTTTCTACTTTTACTTTAGAAAGCTTTGAACGTTTCAAAGATTTCATGTTTATGTCTAATCAAGTAAACATAACCATAGCGACTGATATCATTAAAGCTTCCATGTTGATGTTTAATCAAGTAAACATAACCACATCGAATGATATCATCAGTGAAAGTAGGTGGCACCTTCCCTAGTCTTAGTTCTAAAAGGGCCACATACATCAGTATGTATGAGTCCAAGTAGATTTGTAGCTCTTTCGCCAACTTGGGAGAAAAACTTTCTTGTTATCTTTCCATAATATACAAGAGAGGCATTTTAAATGATTCATAATCATTTGTAAAGAAGCCCATCGAGTTTTAGTATCAAAATGCGTTTCTTGTTTATGTGGAAAAGATGACGATGATCTAGGTAAGTAGAATCCAAACCAATTTGGATTCTTGAGTGCTACATTTGTATATAGAACTATCGTTTGAATTAGGATCATGCATATTAATTTCAAACATACTATTATAATGAATAGTTATAAAAAAAATGTTATTTTTCATAAAACAAAATATCATAATCCATTATTCAACAAACGATAAAGCTAAACAATGCATAATTGATAATTGTTCAAAACAATAATTAACGCATTAGGAAGGATAAGATCACAGCTTCCATTCATTTAGCTTTCTACTTCACATTCAATCTTGCACATTTGTGTAAATGTGAGTTCCACAACTAGTGTCATACACTCAAGATTTATCACGAAAAGTATAGAGTTCTATAATGAAGATACCTAATGTGCTAACTAGAACACATTTGTCCTTCATCAACTCTACCACGTAGGCAGGACAATTCCTCCTTCAATGGCCAGTTTCATCGCAATGATGGCAAGAAATATCCTTTGCAGGGTGCTCCTTTTTAGCAGGTGGGGGAATCGTAGGTTTGGAAAAGTAAACTAGCTTACCCTTACCTAGACTCTTGCCTTGTGCTTGCGGTTTACCTTCCCTGATTGCAAGAAAAGTATTGGGTAACCCTTGCTCAACCAGTTTTACCATAGCATGTTCAACGATTGTCTTCCCCATGCTATGTACTTTTAAAACACTTTTTAAACTGGTCATAGTCCTTGGATAGTGAGGTAAGAATCAAGCTCATTCCAAGAACTTGTGGTAAGGGTTAACCAAGACGTTCCATTGGATCAAGATAGCATTGCATATTCAAGATGTAAGTGCTAACTGATTGGCCGTCCTTCTGATTGCAAGCAAGGAATGCTTTAACTGTTTTGAACAGTTCAAGTTCTGCCTTTTGTTGAAATATCATTTTCAACTCGCTTATCATGTCATATGCTGTGAGTTCCTCGAAGTACTTTCGAATCTCGGGGTTCATGCTCACAAGCATATGAGTAGCAACTTCTTGGTGTTCGTTAAACGTTTCGGTAAAGGCTTGACGAACAGCAGCAGAATCACTGACAGGAGGTGCCTCAGGTAAGGCCTCTTATAGGTGTATCAACTTTCTCATCTCTAAGGACAATCCTTAGAATTCGATATCAGAAGATAAAATTGATATTAGTCAGTTTCAGTTTTCAAGAACTGATTTTTTGAGTGGAGATACTTAGGTTTTGATGTTGTTGTTATCTGTATAACAACCAAAGTTCAAAAAATAGTATTTTCAATAATAATTTCTTTTAACTACCCAATTAATTTTAATTAAAAGCTAAGATCCCATTGAGCTTCTATCACCGCATCAGTTGATCTGCTAGAGGTGATAGATCCAATAGGTAGGTGACGATCAACAATTGCATTACAAGTGCAACTCTTAGAGGTATGGGACTTCATGGCACCTAGTGAACAAGCATCTAGGGTCAAGTGGCATGTTTGTCGCATCGTCGCCTCGAGTCAAGGTCTCACCGTTAACTCGATTAAGTCATCCAATGTGAAATCATGTCAAAGTAGCTCTAGGTCTCACGCGTAGAGAATAATGACCTCGGATCTAGATTCAAACCACGTCTCACGTGAATTCAAAAATAGAAGCAAGCGATTTACAACCGATTGGACGGCGTGACTTAAATTTTAGGTATGTTAAATTTTAATTAATAAAATTTTATTAAGATATGAATGAATCATGTACTTCATTCATATCACTTCATAAGTCGTTTAATAAACGGTAAAAACATTTAACGATTATTAAGGTTTAAGTTTCAAATCGTATTTAAACTTAGTTTAATTTCAAAACAATTTTAGATTAAAGGTTTAATCATCAATGATTAACTATTATTTTAAGTTTCAAATCATATTTAAATTAGTTTAATCTCAAAACAATTTTAGATTAAAGGTTTAATCATCAATGATTAACTAGTAATTATCGATGATTAAATGTTTGGATGTTTTAATGTTTGTGTCAAAAAACCATTTTTAATTGTTTTATTTACTTGTATCTAATAGGAAAAGAAAACAATCACAAACATAAATAAAACATGCAACAAATTTTGTGCAAACCTCAACCGATGAAATCCTAGGTTCGGTCATGTGAGTCATCACGACGGACCGAAGGGTCAAACTAGGGGACGGGCCAACATGAACCCAAACGGGCCTACATAAACCCAATGGGCTCCCACTTGCTCCAAGACATTCTTGAGCAAGTAGAACCCAAAATTGTGGAAAAGTGTAATCTGCCAGAAAATTCCAGCAGACTTTGAAGCCCGAAAAGTCACTGAAAGAGTCTTCGTTGGTCTTCCCGGCCTTCTGGAAGGCTGTAGCCCACGACTTTGCAAGCATTTTAGGCTTTTGAATCGCCCAAAACGGAGTCCGTATGCCTCTGGAAAACCTGTTTTCGTACAGCCCTCGCTTTTGTGACGGAAATTTGTTGTTTTCTTCATTAGTCTTCAATATTTTTTATCAACAATTTACAATAAAAAGATAAAATAAATACAATCTATTCTATTACTTTTACATTACAAATTGCCCCAAAAATGGCACCAAAAATAAAAGAAAAATAAATGAAACAAATTACAACAATTAAGCCAAAAAAACAAGGCTTTTCCCAAACAACCAAACATCAACCACATTCATTTACAAATGGTCTAGGCTTTCATCGGTTTGCACAAACAAGCAACAATTGACAAGGCTTTGGCTTGGGATATGGCAAAAATACATGTTTTGCCATATCAAAAAACATAATTAAATAAGTAATTCCAAGCCAAATAATCAAAAAATTCAATAAACTAGATTAATTTTTTGATTTTGATTTTGTAACAAGTGACAATAGGGTTCCAAAAATACGTTATTTTAACCCTCATAATTATACAAAACCAAAAATTAAAATAAAAACCCGAAGGGTTTAATTTTCGTCCGATCGGTTTGTAAAAAAACACCAAAATCGTTTGATTTTTGCCACTTTTCACAAAATCTAGCTAATTATATGATTAATATAATGACTCGTGATACCACTAATGGTGATTTTCAGTTAAAACAATTAACAAAACGCAGCGGAAAGTATTTATCACCATGAACGGATCTTGATATCAATCATACAATTAAACTATAAGAAAATCAAAGAGAATGGTATAAGAATTCATACCCTAGTTGCCTTTGATTGTTGTGTATTCGGATGGAGTTCGTGATGGATTGAAACCAAGTATTCAATTAGAATACCTCTAAAAGAAAGTCCACACAACACAATCAAGAACACCAAAGGAGGATGCTAGTCCTTGATTCTTGAGAGCAAAAGAAAACAAAAACACCTACAAGTGTTAGAGAGAGTGAGAGGCCAAATGGGTGGTCAAGGGTGAGTTTATGGAGCCATTCAACACTCTTAATGGTGCCATAAAGACCCATCAATGATTTCCATAAACCATTGTTCCATTTGCACTTTAGTCCCTAGTCATTTGTTTCTTCCATTTTGCTCACAATAAAGTTTCAATATTAACAATTAATACTAAACTTATTATACACAAGCTTATAGCTTATATATTAATAATTAATGTAATTACACTAATTACACTAATTATATAATGGTGTTTAGTGTTTAAGTGTGTGACCCTTTAGGCTCACAAACAACTAGCCATATAACTATATGTTATACGCGTGAAGCATATTCCAACAAAAACGTCATCCCGCGCCTTTGACCTTTCGTAAGCCGATTGAGCGGCTTCACTTTTCCGCCTAAACTCGGCCATCATAGCCTCGCCAAGGTCCGGCGGTGCGGCACTTCCGGCGGTGTTAGCGCCAGATGAACTTTCCGACCTACTTTTTTTTGCCTTACGAGACTTTCCCACCGGACGTGGTCTCGTATCTTCCCCGAAAAGTTCTTCGTTATCGGAGAGCGAAATGGGTGCGGGGGCGTCCCATTTCGGGCAATGTCGCAAAACTTCCCACGCACCTTCGTTGTTAAATTGTTTTTTTGACGACGACTCGTCACGGTACGCTTTTCGGACACGGGCCATAAAGTCGACCTCATTTTCACCGCTTCGGCTTGTACGTTGTAGACGTTTGTAGATACCGTTGAATTTTTGACAATTACCATTTAAGGTCGTCCACTTCCCCGTCAACATGTCTTTGGTACGCGGCGTACCAACATCCTTGTTGAACTCAACAAGGATTTTGTTCCAAAAACATTCATCGGATTGGTCGGCGCCCTTTTCGCGGTCCTCGGAAACGCTAACCCAACACTCCGCCAATAAAACTTCTTCGGCGGCGTCCCACCGCATGACCTTCCGACTTAAGTTGACGGCAACTTTTTGCCCCTTTCTTCTCGCCTTTTCAACGGCATCGGTGTCTTGAGGGGGTTGTTGTTGTTGAAATTGTTGTGGTTGTGAAGATTGTGGTTGTGACCACATTTGAGGAGGGGGTTGGTGTTGTTGAAGGTTTTGAAATTGTTGTTGAAGGATATAGTGGTTGTATTGCTCTTGGAAAAATGTCGGCATCACGGTGTTTTGGGTGGACGATACCGATTGTTGGGACGAAGGTGTTGACGGATTGGACGCCGGTGAACCAGAACCTCCCCATCCGAGAATACCGTTCATCCAATCGGGGTGTGGTGGTTGAGACATTTTTGAGAGTTTTTTAGAGTGAAAGGGTAAGAAATTGTAGAGAGTTTTAGAGAGTGAAAGTGTAAGAAATGGTGTGAAAAAAGGTAATAGTTAAATGAGTTATTTATAATAGGTTTTATTAAAAAAAAAATAAAAAAAAAATTAAAATTCTGGAAAACTAGCCGTTGCCAACGGCTAGTCCACGTGGCACTCGCTCATTAGTCCGCTGCATCCGTCGACGGGCCGGAGCCTCGCCACACTCACGTAGCGGACGGTGTGGTGGCGAGGCCGGCGAGGTGAGGTGGCATCCGGCGCCCCTCTCCTTCGCCACCACACCGGATGCTATAACTACGATTTGATTTAAAAAATATTTGATTGAACGATTAATTTAATGACTCATGAACGCTTAATTTGAAATATAGTCAAAACCACACTCATTAATTTAATGTCTCATGAACGATTAATTTTCAACAAGTTGAGACATGTAATTGATGTACTTTGAAATATAGTCAAAACCACACTCATCAATTTGAAAGTTGAATAATGAATATCTCTGTTAACATAGAATATCAACAGAATTGGAAACACTTTTTGGAAGGTCCCTTTTTGATGCAAAACTGATAAGATATGCGTGAACAAATTAACCTTTTGTGTACCTCAAGCATCAAATCTGCCTTTATTCCAAATCATCTTTAACTTCTTGGTAAAACAAACACATTATTCCCTTTGTTATATAGATGGTAAGATTTTAAATTTTAGAGCAAGTGATGTGAACCGTTTATTCACTCTGCAATGGGGTGACAGCGGTCGTGGTCCTGTTGTGGCCATACCAGCTTCCTCACCGTCGTTGTTGGGACTTGGTTTGTATAATTTAGTAAATTACATCAATCATATAAATCAAATTTCACAAACCATCATTTAGTTTCAAAAAATTACACTCGCGCGCAGTACTTACTTCAACAAAAATTTTGCACTCGTAGTTCTTTTGGCTAAATGAGGTTTCGTTTTCGCTTAATTAAGTTTCTTATGTGCAATTACACCGTTTAGCCAAAAAGATCGCGGGTGCAAACTTTTGTTGAAATAATGACTATTAGTGTAATTTTTAGAATTAAATAATGATCGGTGAAATAACATAAGGACGATTGATTTAATGGTTTAAATAATTAGAGTATATTGTGTATGAATACTTTAATTTCAGTAGGATTTTAAATACGTATATTTTTTGAGTTGCAATATAATTTTTATTTACTGCAGTTTCCAATTATTTTTAACGTACTTCATGAAAATAATATTTTGATCGAGTATTTTTATAAAAAAAATAGAATATAGCGTACATAATAGGGTGAAGATCTATAGAAAACCATTATTAATTAAAGAATATAGAGAATGATTTATAGCCCTTAGATTAAGAATTGAAGGGATCACATGAAAGGGATTTTAAAAGCGCACATTCATAAAGTAGGGAGAGGATTTGGATGAAAAATCATCCTAAAAGGGTAGATTTGTAAAAAACCTCATCTCTCACCTAAGCAACATTTACGTTTCTGATTCTCTCCAAACGAACTCTCTCAAAATTGCTAGGGTTCATCTTATTCTCTCTCACAAGCTGATCGATTCTCTAATTGGCTAGGGTTCTTCTGTAAACGCGACTCAATCGATGGTGTTCTTCTGCCAAATCGACACGATTCAGGTTTCTTTAAACGTGTCTCAATCGACGTTCACTCTCACAAACGAAGGCTTTCAGTCAGGGGTTGCAGTTAGGGGTTCCAATCAGGGCTTTCAATCGGAAAATCAAGGGGTTTCAGTCAAGGAATTTCAATCAATGATTTTAAAAGGTAACTTATCAAAAGTTGCTTGTAGATTATTTTGTGTTTATATGTTTGAGTTGAAGCAACATTCTGACGAACGCAATTCCGGTTCATATATTGATTTTGGGAAGTAGCTTCTTATTTGTTTGTTATTACACATTTGTGCTTCATGTTGTTTAAATCGGTATGTAAAAACTATTTCATATGTGATTTATATCATATAATCAATTGATGTAACAAATGATATGTGACATGAGTATCTATGTAAAGTTTATTGACCCAAAACCTACTAGCATTTGCATTTTCATTTGATAATACCTTTATGTGCACTACATAATGCTGAAATGCATTTGCATTTTTCACATGAGTATGCATTTAAAGTTTAGTGACCCAAAATGCTAATATGCTTCCTAAATTGCAGGTAACAGCTACAAGATGTATAAAACATCAAAAACACAAAATTTAACAAGATGGGCAACAATGCAAGCTAAGGTTCGTAATGATCCTAAAAGAAAAAAGAAAACAAACAAATATGATGACGAAGTTTCTTGGGTCGAAACTGAAAGGAGAAACAATGTAGACGAAGTTCAAGAATGTAACCATTGATTTTGAAATAAAGTTGTAGAAACTAAGATGATTTGTATTATGGATATTTAAAATAAATTTTAAAAAGTATTTTTAAAAGTTGAAACTGATTTATAGAAGGAAAATGAGTTTATGGTTTGTGTATACATTTCTGTTATGCAGATATAGCAACAAAAAAAAGGAAGCCAAAGATGATGCAGAAGGAAGGAATACATAAATGGAACTAAAAAAGTAGAAGAGACTAGAAACGGATAAGCAACCGGAAGGTATAAATATGTCTCCATGCATTTTCATGTTATGTGTGTATGAAATATGAAGTTGATCGAAAACAAGTCTGATTTGTGTATAACCGTATGAACTATAAAATAGAAAAAGTATATGTGTTTGCATTTTCATTCCTAATTGTAGAAAGTAATGGAACTGCGGACAAAGGTTAACATGGAACTAAAGACAGAGGTGAAAATGCAACTGCAGACAGAGGTGAAAATGCAACTGCAGACATAGGTGAACATGGAACTGAAGACAGAGGTGAAAATGCAACTACAGACAAAGGTGAAAAGGCAACTGATTTTCCAGATCTTCAGTTTTCGGGTTTACCGTTCCGGTCCGGTTCTGGAACCAAACACACCATTAGGTTTATGTATTTAGAATACTGTTGTTTTCATGTAATTTCTGGCACTAGTTTTAATGTATGGTTTTAAATTTTTGGTGTAATTGAAGTATGATTGGATTATTTATAGATTGTTTATACATTTACATTTTGCAGTGGATAAAAGAGCAAAAACCCGTAATTCTACAAGATAGGCTACGATGCAATCAAAGATTCGTAAGGATGCTAAAAGAAGAACGAGTAGAAGCATAGGTGGTTGTTTATTTGTTAGTTGGTTGATAGGTTTTTGTTTATATGGATTGATGGATACTTGTAGAACTAACTAGATTGTTATTCTTTTGGTTTTTTTTCCTATTGAATATAATCTAGATTACAAGTGTTCATGATACATGAAATGCAATTAATGATAGTTGGTTGTTATAATGGTTATTATTATTTTGATATTTCTTTGTATTGATTATAATAGTGGATAGAGAAAGTGCATGTACATTAGAATTCATTAAGTGTTGACGGTACATGAAAGTGAAAATGAAAAAGGAAACAAAAATTTGAAATACTGAGATAAAACGAAAATGCAACTGCAAGTATGAAAATGCAAATGCAAATGCAGCTGCAAGTATTTTAAACAGAACCATAATGTAAATATTCAAAGAATAACTACATAAAATGAAAAAATGAAAATGCAATTGTAAGTACGAAAATGAAAATGCAATTGCAAGAATGAAAAAAATAAATCATCAAATTACCATTAATCACATTAATTTCATTTACAAAACTACCCCTATGTTTACTGCAGGTTTTTGCTTGTGAAGATTTAATATGCAAATGAAAATTATTTAAATAGTTTGTTAAAAATTCCCGAAATAACTAGATTTAATGAAAATGTAAACACGTGTGCAAAAATGAAAATGTTAATGCAAAAACCAGTATTAAGAACCAAACCAGTATTTATAAGTTCAGGGAACAACTAATGCAGTATGCAACTGCACGTATGAAAATGAAAATGCAAGTATGAAAATGCAAATGCAATTGCAAGTATGAAAATGTAACTGATAGTACTTAAAACAAAACTAGAATGTTAAATTTTAAGAAATAACCACATAAAATGAAAATGCAACTACAAGTATGAAAATTTAAATGTAAATGACGTCTTTTAAAACAGTTGGTTAAAAGTTCAGGGAATAACTAGATATAATGACCATGTAAACACTTGTACAAAAATGAAAATATTAATGCAAAAACCAATATTTTGAGCGGAACCAGTATTTATACATTCATGGAATAACTAAATAAAAAGCAAAATGCAACTGCAATTATGAAAATGCAAATGCAACTACAAGTATGAAAATGCAAATACAAGTATGAAAATGCAAATGCAACTCACAGTATTTAAAACAACACTAGAATATAAAATTTTAAGGAATAACTACATATAATTAAATACAAATGTCAAAGTATGTTTAACTACATTTGGTAATACTTAAAACCAGATCCAACAAAAAACTAATGTGCGCCTCAAGAAAATCGATCATCGTCATCTGCTCGTTGTGTTTTTATAGCTCTGGCCTTTCATCAGCTCTCATGTTTTGGAGTAACGGGAAAACATAAAATAACAATTTTTCATGTTCAGTGAAACCTTGTTGGTTAGCTTTTTTAACACTTTGTTCTATCTTATTTTGCTCCACAATTTCTACATAAAAGAGAATTGAGTATAATTTATCTCTTTATAATGAAAGCGGATTACTTGATTCCAAATCTGAGCCAAATCTTCAAGCAGACCTTTGGCAATAAAGTCAGTTAAAGTCCACAGTAGGCCAACTAAGGTTGAGATAAGTCACATGAGTCTTAGGCTCTACAAGTAAAAATAATCTACCTTTATATAAGATAAAAACATAGCTTATAATAAGATGACCAAATATCTATAAACCATACATTCAATAATTGATATTAACAGTAATGAGAATTTGTTAATACTATTTACTAACCTTGGATCCGAGAGTGACAAGATCCTTTTCAGATGAACCAAGAATTGATATAAAGAATAACGAAATCAGAAGTTTAAGCATATAATAGAAAAAATGGATGCTTCTAATAGTTACCTTAACATTTCAAGAATATTTGTCCATCTATAACATTGATTATCTCCATTTCTCTGCAATTATAATAATAATATGTAGGTAAAGAACAAAATGAAGCATATAGGGTTCATCCGACAAAAAATGCAATGTTTGATTCTACATGTAATCTGACAAAAGTATTTTGATTATTGTCAAATACCCTTTAATATGGCCAAATCATTTTTCATTAGAACGATGACAATTGACTAACAATCTAAATACTACTTAGGTAGCCATTGAAGAAGGTATTGAACTGGTTCTGATCTACGGCTTACCTAGAGCTGAATCGACTGGTTCAGACCTGATTCAAGTGACCCGCGACATGGAGATATGTTCAGGTATTGAAAGAAATTGAAAGAAGTAATGGAAGTAGGAAGAAATTGAAAGAAAGAATTGAATGAGGTATCAGATTGAAGGAAGTATATGCGACTGGAGCTGAATAATTAGGGTTCGTAATGGTTGAAATTGGAAGAAATTAATTAGGGTTCGTACATGGAGCTGAATAAGACATTATAACTGATTCATATTTGGTTCTAATTGAGGAGCTGTGGAGGAAGCTATTGATGGAGATGTGGAGGAGATGTGGAGAAGATGAGGGAAAATAGAGGAAGGAAAATGACGGGAACTGAAAAAGACGTACATATTGTTGGAGGAGGAGAGGAGAATGACAATCATGCCCTTGAGTGACCTGGAATGTTTTAATAAAATCAATGCTCCTAATTGCTTCTCTAAGTTCTTTAAATAAGCTAACTTCTTTCTTGATCCATTAATATATATAGCGTACATAATATATAGTACTTTATATAAATGAGTTTTTCTAACGTATGCACCTGGGGCATACATTAGGTGCAATCAATGAAGCATCAAATTTCTTAATTCATTTTGAATAACATTAATGATCCTTAATTTTTACCATTTTAGATAATGCAATAAATACGATTTTCAATTAAAATGGAAATTTGATGCTTCATTGATTGCCCTTAATATATGCTCGAGGGTATACGTTAGAAAAACCCTTTATAAATTATGGCATACTTGAAATAGATGTCCGAGTTTTAAGGAGGTTTATGTTACTACTATTTCTTTTGTTTTCCCGTACCGCTATTTAAAATCATCGTTGCTGAATTATTGAATTATCACTTTCAGTTTAACAACTAACAGTAATTAAGTGCATGGAAATGATATATTTTTTTAAATGACTAATACATATTTTCTTAGGAATGAGTTCCTTTGAGAATTAATATATTGGGTGAGAATGTGAGAATAGATCTCAGCCATTGATTTGGGTGGATTTAGGGCTCACGGCCCGGTAAAATTTGCCTTCGCGGCACGAGGGGGCACATGTACCCTGTTTAATCATCGATGATTACCCTATGAATACATATAGGGTAATCATCGATGATTACAGTAATTCTCACATTCTTACGATTTTCCAATTCTCAAAAGAACTCTTTCAATCTATATCTTTTTTTATCCACAATAATACTTAAACACATAACCTTATGAACAATGATATGACATTGATATGACATTGATGTCTTTATCATAATGAAATTTATCTTTTCTTGTAATTTGTTTAATCATCATCCAAAAAACAATACTTCCTCCGTGTTAAAATAAGTGAATTACTCTGACGTTCATGTTTTTTGAGGCAAAATAATGTAATAAGAGATTAGTGAAATTAAATGAGGTAATTAGAATAAATGACAAAGTCAAATATAGGAAGATGACAAAAATGAATGAGCCCGCACCTTTAATGATGTTTAAAGAGGGATAAAGTAAGGGTAATTTTAAATATAAAAACTTACCAAATAAAGTAAATTATTAAAGTAATCCCTGATTTTGATATACCCCGAAAATGAAAGTGATTCACTTATATTGATATGGAGAAATTATAAGTTAGTTAGTTAGTTAATTAGATAGATATATTAAAATAAAAGTTAATCGTCAAGATGTAGTCTTAATTGTAATACAATATAAATTTATTAAAAAATAATATCGTCAACACGTAGAAAATCTTATGCATTTGGTAGGTATATAACACCGACCATTTTGTTTTTCTCTCTCCCTGACTTCCTCTATATCTTCTCCTATATATGAGCCTACATTTGATTTAGGTTCACCAACTCATCACTTTGGAGCTCCCTCATTGGTTGAGAATGCCACATGTAATTCAACCATTGGCCGCCCAGAATGCCTCAACATATTCGTTGTTTTCTCTTCACCCTTATCCCTCTCGCTTCATTTTCTTAAACCTGCGGCTACTCTCAATTTCTCCCTTCTCTCTAAAATCCTAACCCCTAAATCCCCAAATCCCATCTCAAAACCATCTTCGTTCAGCACCCAAATCCCATCCCTAAATCCCCATGCCCTAATTTATTCACTGCCGCTACCTTAATTCAACATCGTCAGCCAAATTGATCTTCCGACAACAACAATTAGCAAGTAACCTTTGCTTCCTCGTGTACCCTTCCACTCCCCTGCGTCTCTCATTGTTCTCTCCCTATGTAATTCGTGTCTCTCCAGCTCTGGTATAGTGGTATCAGGTATGTCTTATTCCATTTATTATAGTTTCATTCTTTTTTGTTTTATTTGATTCTAAGATTTCAGAAAATAGATCGTCGATTTGATACCGTTATTCATGATCCTCTTCTCTTAGGTTCTATCCGTCGATTTGAACTTGGTTTTCTTATTCTTAATTGTTTCTTATGTTTTTTTTTTTTTGTTAGTTTGGCCATTTGAGAAGTTGGTCCGGTGGCATCTTTTGCCAACTCAGTATTGGCAGGTAATGTTGGTGCTTTGTTTGTGATTAGGTTGTACAAAGCATCATAACTGAATATGAATCACATCACCAACCTTAATTTTTGCTTCTTTGATTAAGATTATTTGAATTTAACAAATCAACCTTAATTTTTTCTTGAATGTATTTTTATATTAAAGAATTGCCATGAATTCATATTCCAGTTAATTAACATATATGATTGACTACATAGCTTGATAACTTATTAGAGCATTTATATCTTATAAGTTCTGTAATATTAACACTTTAATTATTCTATAAATTAAAACTTTGACTACTGCAGGTTTGCAGCTATCCTCTGCTGGTGGGAGACTTATAATATCAAGTGATGGTGTTTGGGATGCTCTTTATCTATCTGTGTTTTTGGTTCAAGCTGTTGATTGAATTTGATTTTGAACTAGGGCTGTGTTTTTGGTCAACGTAAGTCTCGAAGTTTTGAATTTTATTTGATTAAGCTTTATCAAGAGATATTAATATTGACTAAAATACTTCTCATGTTCAGTGTTTGGCCACTAATTCAGGTTAGCATCCGCCACTACCATTTCCGTCTATTTGTGGTTCATATTCAATCGAAGTTCATATTTCGGGTTCAATGTTTAATTTTACTATGTGATCAGTAACACTAACCATTATGTTAAGCATTGAACACAATAGTTATTGAATTATTTTGCATGTAATTAAGTATTATCTTTAGCTAATTTATTTACTTTATTATACCGTGTATTTTGTGGTTTGATTACGAAATTCGAGAAGGGTGTGGTGAAAGTGTGAACAAAAATAAAAAAATTATTATTTTAATAGTTGTTGTGTTAGCACAATGAATTAATTCAATTTGCTTATAATAACAGGGACCATGGTTAATTGAATCTGCAAAAGGTTTGAATTTTATTAAGTTTGCTATTATGCATTCAGGTGAGGCTAGGAAATAGAGTAGAGATGCCCATGATCGTGAAAATTTTCGATTAGTTTATGTCATGTTTATCAATTTATCCCCCCTCAATCTCATGTCCTGATTTTTGTTAATTTTACTTCAATAACAATAACAAATTACTCATTTTGCAGAAAAGCGATGATGAAAACCGGATGAAACACTGCCTCAGGTAACCATTTTGCAGGAAATCAGGAGATATTTTCACAAATGTCATTCTTATTATAAAAGTACTGTGATCATAAGTGAGAATGTGAGATAGCAATTTTGCTGCTTATGCTTATGCACCAGCAATTCTTGTAACCCCTAAGTATGATAATTAGGCAATTTACTATATAATTATTACCATTTTCTTCGACATTTTGATATATACTTATTGTTATCTTGTGCAGTGCAGCTTTAGCCCATTATTTTTTGGATGACAAGTTGTATATGTTTTGTGTAATTGGGTGTGGAGTCATATGGTGGGGTCCACCACAATAGTGTTGCATGCACCACAAGAAAGACAATTTAGTTCAGTTAAAGATATAATGGTACTTTGCAACTAGACCAGGTATGTTGTATTATACAATTAACTTTAATTATTAATGATTAGTTATAATTGATTAAAGCAGAAAAATTTATCATATGATTTAGAAATTTAAAATACAAAAGATTGTTTTAACATGATTTGTAGTCTATACGATTATTGTTTTAGTGGTTGTTGGTGTACTTATGTACCGCTTTATGGTGGGACCCATTTTGTTGTATATGATTTTCTACGTTTTTAACCTTTATTATTTTATTTCTCAAAACTAGCCCGCCTATTCGGGTGGGTTATGAAACAAGAGTGAAACACAAGAACGTCTTGAAGGTTATTCGTCGCGACCACGATGGCAACTACACCAAATCAACGCCAAACGTTGTATATAAAGAAGTTTTTTTCGTATTTAGCTTTTTTTATCGGATTATTCATGTACAACAAAATGTTTATTCATCATTTCGATAAAAATTGACTATATGATTTAACATTATTCTCATTGTTATGTATTTTATATCTCGAAGCATGCCCGCCCAATCGGGCGGGCTTTGAAACTAGTCTCTCTATATATAAGGTGTTTTCATGAAGGAAGTAAAGACAGTTTTACACCAGAATTAAAAGAGAAGAAATCAGTAATATTTGGTCTGAAAAATGGGAGTAGTTGGGATTTTGGAGTACATATCTGATGCGGTGACTACTAAACGACCCAAGAAAAGGAAGCAGTTGAACACTGTATCACTCAAAGTCAGGATGGACTGTGAGGGATGTCAACGAAAAGTCAAGAATGCCCTCTCTTCACTTAAAGGTGCATTTTCTTGTTAATTTCATGCATACTCCAATTACTGATTTTGTCACGTCTAATTCATATAAAAAGATAAGGTGATTTTTACCACACTTTTTAATTTATATACCACAGTAATTGCATAATGTGTTTGTATAGTCCGCCTAATACTTGTATGCATAACAAAATGTGGTGCACGAATTAATCCCCTTAGAAAAAAGGTCATAGATTTAAGGATCTAAATAGTTTAAGCTTTGGTTATTTTAGAAACTTGGTATTGATTTCGTTTACTTGAAAACTCTGATGGCGTGTTGTCACTTTCAGATCAAAATATTTCATTGGTACAAAGAAATCTTCAATCTGATACAATTAGAGAGAAAATCAAGAACATAGAATTATGAAATGTTTTGTGTTTTTCGTATAAGATTTTTAATCATAATAAATTCAAACAAGTGTGCACTTCTCACCATCCTTACTTGTTCAATATTTATTAAGATTACATTTGATCAACATGTTTATCTCATTATATTTAAATAATATTGGTGATACAAATCACCAATAGGTTACGCTTTTGTCGGAGGTCTATCCGGAAACAACCTCTCTACCTCGGGTAGATATATGACTGTCTGCCTCTCAACTCACCAATACCGTGTTTGGCAAGGATTAAGTGTCATTTTTGTTGTTGTAATTTTTGTGAGATGATGGATGTGTGTATGCGTGCAGGAGTAAAAACAGTGGATGTGGACTGGAAGCAACAAAAGGCAACAGTTACAGGGTTTGTGGATGCAAAAAAAGTGTCAAAAAGAGCAGAATCAACAGGGAAGAAAGTGGAGGCATGGCCATATGTTCCTTACACACAAGTGGCTCACCCTTATGTTGCAGGTGTTTATGACAAAAAGGCACCTTCTGGATTTGTTAGAAAGACTGATGACCCAACAATTGCTGGTCTTAACCCTCTTGAAGAACACTATGCCCTTATGTTTAGTGATGAAAACCCTAATGCTTGTTCTATCATGTAGATTGATCGATTAATTACCAAAACGTACCCTATTAATTATTGTCTCTTTATTCTTTATGGATCTTCAATTTAATATATAACTTATAGCCAGAGCCGGCCCTGAATTTGTCGGGAGCATAGGTGAACACCTATTTTGGGCACTAATAGTAGTTCTAAAAAATAAATATCAATGCAAAAAGTACAAAATAATTGTCAAAAAGTTAGTCAGTTGATTTGACACGTCTAGCATTTCTAGACGCAAAAGCACAAATCAAATCTGAATAGTTGAGTTTCCTGCCCGTAACTTGTATTTTCTTATTGGACTCATCGAATTAGACCCTTAAAATAAAACGTTATATTGGTTCAAAAATCAAGCTACAATTTGAACTACAATTCAATTAAAAAAAACTCAAACCATTAATAAGAAAAAATAAAATTTTGAACTTAATATTGAAAATTATCTTGGCATTAACATTTTGCTCAGCGTGAGAAGAGGAGTAGCTAATATTGGTTTAAAGATCACAAGTTTAAAAATAAATAAGGGTATTGAAAATTTATGGGCCCCCATTTGTTTTTTTGGTTTAGGCCCAAGCCTACAATTTTTTTTTCCAAGGCTGACACTGCCTATAGCGGTGATCATCTCGGGCCCTGTTGTGATGACATGTTGCCGTCATA